>MJHO01000084.1:0-397500 GCA_002076135.1 Xerophyta viscosa
TTAGGGATAAGTACACAGAAGACTGTGTCTTAAGTTAGAATGTTTGAATTGTCTTGATAGTGACAATATTTGTTAATAGCATGCTTGCTTCCAATTTGTAGGTGGATTGTCTTCTCGTGGATGGCGTCCTGGAGAAAAGAAATCTTGTATATTGTGCATCTACAAGGTACTGTTACTTGCAAAAGACTGTTAATGTGTCATACACTTTTAAATATGTCTTTATGTCCCTCAATAGCTAATGATTTTGGAGTTGACTTAATTTTTATTTGATTTTTATTGTGTCTTATTTATTTATTTATTTTTTGATGCTTGCTGGTTTGCATTCCTTGAACTTGTGGCATTCTTTTCGGGTTCCTTCCAAGTGGCATTCCTACTACGTTGCCCTTACTGGGTTGCAAGTTTCTTTAAATCTACTCAAAACTATTTTTTCATTTATTTCAATTTTCGACCAAACTGATGCTGCTCCACATTTTGTTTTCTACTCTGGGAGCTGAGTTTCAATTAGACGAACCTTTAGAATTGGGCGGCAATAGATGTTACTTGGATTCAGGAAATGTTATTATCTTTCAGGGAGAGATCTCTCTTCTTTATAATTCAGACTTATATATCCCTCAAACTTCAAGTTTGTCGCTGTGAGGCATTTGGCTTTCAAATTATCATTTTGGTGCTAACATATCACATGTGCCTGCCTTCTTAGGAAAAGTTGAACTTTGAGGTACTATTTTGAGTAATCGTATAGGTAGGCAAAATGATGAGAGTGCGGTATATGAGGTTCCTCATGGAATTATGTAATCTATTGCAGGTTTGCAGAATTAGAAAAAGTGAGGAATGGATGGTTATTTAGCAATAGGACTTTGACATGTGTCATATCGTGGACATAATATTTTGATCAGCTTGTCATAGGCATTTGGTATTTGTCTTTTAAATCTGTTGCCAATAAGGACTGTAAAGAAGGACACTCCTGTCAATGATTATGGTCCTGAAGTAACTTGGTTGGACTTTTGCTAATGGTTTGATATGTGAAACATAAGTAGTAGGCTTATAATAAAACCAAGAGATAACCCAAGTTTGTCTTTTTTTTTAGCACTATTTCAATAGAGGCTTATAATAAAACCGAGAGATAACCCAAGATTGCCTTTTTTTTTTTGTCTAAAATTTTGTGGGAAACCCTTGTTACTGGGAAAATGTTTTTTTTTTTAGCTGAGTTATTGCAAACCATCTTACTCGAATGGCTAAGTTTGCCAGTGATGCTACTCGCTGGTGACCCCCATTTGGTATCATATACATATCGCATTTGTTTTTTTTTTCTTCAGGGGATATCTGTCCAGGTTTGATCTGTGCACATATTCATACTATGAACTTCTAAAACTTCATCATTTTCTGGCCCACCTGTTTCTGATTTTATACATTTGAATTTGCAAATTCTCCACAAGGTTGCTTTCCATAGAGTTTGATGTGCACAGATATCACACACTTATGGTTGTGAAGCTGCATTGTCTTGTATTTCAAGTCCATAGTGGTCGTTATGGACTTCCCAAACCATATTTTTCTTTAAAGGGATTAATTTTCTATTTATTTTCTTGTGACATATTCTTGGTGCTCCTTACAGTGCAGGTAAAAGTTTTGTAGCTGAAATTTTAATGTTAAGGCGAGTCATAATGACAGGGAGAATGGCACTTCTTGTGCTTCCCTACGTATCAATTTGTGCTGAAAAGGTGCTTTTTTCCTCTCTTAGCAACATATTAAGAATGAAAGTTTAAGTGTCTATTTAACAGTATTACTTTATAGGCTGAACATCTTGAGCAAGTGCTGGAGCCACTTGGCAAGCATGTGCGCAGCTTTTATGGGAGTCAAGGTGGTGGGACTCTTCCAAAAGATACTTCTGTAGCTGTGTGTACAATAGAGAAAGCAAACTCGCTGCTTAATCGATTGTTAGAAGATGGACGACTTTCAGAACTTGGAATAATTGTAATTGATGAACTTCATATGGTAAGGTGCCGTTATTCTTTGTGCTTTAAGGCAGATAGTTGCTTTGGTGGTGTCTGGAATTCGTTTTCTGTTGTTATGTTAGGTTGGTGATCAACATAGGGGGTATTTGTTGGAGCTTATGTTGACGAAGCTTCGTTATGCTGCTGGGGAAGGGACACCAGAGTCACCTGGTGGCCAGAGTTCTGGTTCTAGTAGTGGCAAAACGGATCCTGGTAATGGCTTGCAGATTGTTGGAATGAGTGCTACCATGCCAAATGTAGCTGCTGTAGCTGATTGGTTGCAAGTAAGACAAATTGAGTTTGTATTTTTAGTTAACCCTTTCATTTTTCTCCCATAGAAAAACCCATAAGCTTTTTCCAGAAACTAGTCCAAGACAAATCTACATCAATTAGTATCCGTGCTATTGACCTTCTAGCTATAGCTATTCTATTTTAGTCGCTCCTCAATTTTAGACCACTTGATGATACTCTGTTGCTTTCTTTATAACAAACATGAATGACTGATAAATTTTTGTACTTGTTTATGTAAGGTAGAGGGGAGAGTGTTGGTAAGTCAACTTGCCTGGGTAGCCTATCACCAGTTTCTTGTTAAAATTGAGGAATATCAAAGACAGCATCTTTAGCCTTTATTTTGTTGAAACTTTTCTGCTTATATAATATTTCGTTAGATTTCTTCCATGTAGCTGTTAGTCACAACAAAAATAAGGAGTAGTTTTTTTTATATCTGCTTGTAGAAGACTTAGAAAATTTCTAGCTGTAAGTAGTTTGATGTAATACTTGGAGCAATAGATCAGTTATCTTCACAGAAACAGAGTGACTGCATAATCTATGACAGGGAGATTGTTAATATATTTCATTTGCTCCATACATCGTTTCTTGGACTGACATTTTGTTACCGATCTGAATTTGTACATGTTATGGAGCTATTTTTTCATTCCTTCATTGAACAGGCAGCGCTCTACCAAACTGATTTTCGACCTGTTCCATTGGAGGAGTACATTAAAGTTGGAAATACAATTTTTGACAAAACAATGGATGTTGTGAGGACAGTTGTACCTAGTCATTAACATAGTTTTGTAAGCTCACATCATGCAGTAGCAACAACAGAGATCGGTAGAGTCCAAAACCTTGTACATAAATAACATTCCATTCTAAAATGGGTAGTCAGAATCCAAGCCAAACATTGTGTAGTCGTTTCCATGTTCTCCACATAACACAGACAATTAACGAGCATGACATGAATTTGACTAGCAGAGGGAAGAAAATCCAAATTATATATTATTGTCCAAAGACCATCAGTACATATAGTTTCCATCCACCTAGACTTTGATAGGAGTTAAATTAACTACATCGAAATTAATCTCAGCAACTTCTGATTCAACAAATAGAAAGAACGAAAACACATGAGAAGGCGAACATTTCAGGATTATACCTGAACGAACCAATTATTGGCGCAGAGACTATCAATGGACTCCATGCTCCTCAATATATCACGAAACTGTTCAAAACACTGACACACCTGCCCAAATCGACTGAACAGTGAGGCGTTCTTCAACTTTGGCAACATTTTTTTTTCACTGCCGTTCATTTCGATATCAGACTAGCCGCAGCGAAGGAGAAACGAGGTCAACTCTGGAGCTTCCCTGATCTCGAAAACCACAGGGCTGGAAGTACTGGACGTTTTTAGAGTGGGGATCTAATCCTAGGGTTTGGACTGCGGGAAGGGGAGAGGAGGAAGAGGTAGGCGGAGAGGGCGGCGAGGAGGACGAGGTGGAGGAGGAGGAGGAGTTAGAGCGGCGGCGGCCGGGAGGCCGCAGCAACGCTTGTGGCAGCGGAGAGGTACGCGACTCCGCGGACTCGCGTTTTACAAATACAGGTAAACAGTAAAAATGGCGTTCCAAAATTGGGAGTTACAACTGCGGACTTCACGGCCGCGTTCCAACTGCAGCAAAATCCAAACGTTCAACTGAGCAGATCGCTTGTGGTCCCACAAAACTGTGCCAAAACCAAACGCGGGATTCTAACTTGTTTTGAACTGCTCCTGTGCCAATCGAGTTGCCAACTTCCTGCCAATCCCCAATAAACTTAATTGCATTCAACTGAACAAATTTCGTTCTACGAAAAAGGAACTCAGGATTCTGTTTCATCTAGTTACTTTCCAAAAAAAGACCAACATGTCGGACAGTTTCTTCGGCCAGTTGGTCTACGCTTGACAAACCGAACTGGCTTGAGACCGAACTAAGTTTCCTCTCTGTGAACCGCCTCCGGCGAACCAGTTCTCGTCCGGATCCGGTTCAGCTGAACCACGCTTTTTGTTTTCTTTTGCTCTTTTTTGGGTAATTTCTTCAATATTATTTTCAGAGATGTTGAATTGGTTTAAACAAACACCAAGTATAGTAACAATATGGTATACTATGAAGACTCTTAATACTTGTGTCGGTCGAAATTTATAATTTTTTTGCCGGCTAAAGGCCAACGAATTCAATTAAAAACAAATATTTTACAAAAATATTTTTTTAGCAGAGTTTTTCGATAGTTATTTCAAAAATAAAAAAGAGACAAAATGAACCGATATACTGTAATGTACAATCAGAAATATAAAATTATTTGTCAAGTCAAAACAAATATATACTTTGAGTAAATGATAAAGTTTGAACTTTAAGCACTACTCTAGACTACAGCTCCCAAAATCATATAATATTATAACGTCATATTAATATAATATCTCCTTATATAACTATTTGACCTTTATTATGTGTGTTCGTTAGAGCAATTCAAAATTATGCTCGAAATACTTTCTAAAGTAACTACGTTTGTACCTGTATAATATACAAATATTACACAAAAATTTAATATTAAATGTTATGTTAAAATACTAAATATTCTTTTTTATATATATACTTTTAGAATTATATAGTATTTTTCTTAGTATTCGTTGAGCCATTTTAATTGAATAAAAGTTGTCAATGATTTTTTTTAAAGATATAAATACTTCAATTAATTTTTATTTTATTATAAATTTTGATAGATAATTACTTTTAATTATTTATTAAGTGAAATTTAAAAGGAATTTAGATATATATATATATATATATATATATATGGATAAAACATTATTTTAGACAATTCATATTACAATGATATATAATATATTAGTTTTATGTTTTATGTATGTATATATATAGATCATTTTTATATAAAATTAATTACTATAGTTTATTTAATTTAATTCTAAACTTTTTACATTGTTCAAAATTTGTTAAAATGACCATCTAAACTTTTATTAATTAATATAAATACCACGTATATTTCTTATTAGAATAAGTGCATTACCGAATGGCATGTCAAGTTTATGATGACACATAGTCTAGCGGATTTAATAATCTATTTTTATATATTTATTATATATATAGATTATTTAGTATTAAATGTTTGATAATATCTCTTAAAAAGATTTTAGTCTTTTTGGAAATTTAAAACTATTTTTTCCTGAAGCTAGTTTTTAACTTTAGTATTTTTTCACCTAAATTTCAAGCGCAGACTGACACTTTTTAACATTTTATCAAAAAACTATACATTTTTTTCCCTTATTATTTATTAACGGTGTTATGGTGCCACTACTTAACCGGTCCACGCCGATTTACGCTTGGATCAGTTCGGTTCAAGAGTGGTTGGTTTGATAAGTTAAGTTTAAACCGAACCGTGGACCGCATGACTGCTCGTGCGTGCGGGGCGACGAACTACGGCTGCGAGCGACCACATCCCGCAGCTCCTCTCTTTCTCTAATAGAAGAAACCCTATCTCTCTCTCTCTCTCTCCCTCTCTCTCTCATCCGCACTCTTGGATCCCAATTCTCCAGCCAGGGTACAAGTTCTCTGATCACTATCTTCAATTTTAATCCTCGTTCATAATTCATTTATTGTAGATTCCATAATTGGGTTTGTTGATTTTCAGATTCGTTTGTCTGATTTCTGGTCCGTGTTCTATAGTAAACGTATTTGATAATTCTTTGTATGTTCGCAATTTTACTGGATGTTGTTAGTTTATTTGATCTGAAACCAAAGGATACCTTCTCTTTGGGGTTGATTCGTAAAATTCTGTATGGCAAAGTTGATGTTGTATTTAATTGATTTTAAGCGCGTATTGTTTAGTTTGGTGGTTCTTGTTTTGTTACTGTTTTTATTTGGCTCGCTGTTAGGACACTGGTAGAGTTAGAAAGAACAATGATTACTTAAATGATTGATTTAAGGCATTAATTGTATCAAAACTAAACGAAAATATTGGCTTTGCACTTACCTAGTAGAAATGTCTCCAGCAATGATTAGTTTATAAATTTTGTGGTGATACTTTACAAAATTCTCGGTAATGATGTATAAATGTAGTTATTAGAATATATATACTTATTATTGATACTGGAGCTTAAGTGCATCTTTATGTTGTCATTAACATTTGTTCTTGCTGACGTAATGCTAGATTAGTATAAAGGATGTTTTTATTTTGCAGTTAACTGGTGGAAATTTGCATAAAAAGAGATTATGGGTGGTTAATCGAGATGACTTTAAGAATGGCTGCTGGTCAACAGAAGAAAAGATTACTTAGTTCCACTTTGTGCGAACAGTACAGAGGAAAGAAAAAGAAAAGAGCGGACTCTTCTGATTATGTCTTGAACTTGAATTCGCATACAGTTTTGGAGTGGGATAACAGACAGAAAAGGGCGGTAGCGAAAAGGGAACAAATTGCTATTAGATGGAAGGATGTGGCTCCATTTCTGAATCCTGTACCGCATAACAGAACGAGCTTAGCTGGTGTGCTTTGTGTCCCTCATGAAATATTTGGTTTAGAGAATTTGACAGATGTGCTTTCCTACGAGGTATTTGTTTACTTTGTGTCAGCATATTTTTTCTAGTTTTTTAAATGCGATGTTTTTTGTCTTTTTTCTGCCATGCTCTTTCTTTTTTTTTTTTTTTTCTAATATTGGTCTTTGAAGGCAACTCAAACTAATCAAACTGTATACTTGTTCTGACCAGGTGTGGGCAACATGTTTGTCCGAAGGAGAGAGAAAACTTCTCTCTCAATTTCTTCCTAGTGGGATATCTGCAGAGCAAGTAGTACAGTCATTGCTTATGGGCGAAAATCATCACTTTGGCAATCCCTTGATTAACTGGCAAGTGACTTTAGTATGTTTTTTGCGCTTTCTTTTGTTTGTAATTTCGTTATGCTTGGGCATAACTTGTATTCACCAAAAAAGCATGGTTGCGGAAACCTTCTGAAAACCCCAAGGTTCTTCCCTAGAATCATAATACAGTGCTCTCAAGCTGGGCACATGCTTGTAGTATGGTTCTTTGTGGGAGAAAATCGCTGTTGCAACCATCCCGCCCGACATCGTCTCTTCATCTTATCAGTTCTCATATTCCTACTCTCTCATAAAATCAACATCACCGAACATGGGGAGGTTGACGGCGAATAGTCGCGCATGAGCTTGACATGCTCATGGCCGTATGCAACCTTTTCCATATGTACAATTTCCTTTTTTTAGTTTACTTTTAAAATTTTCTTTTAATATTTTATTTTTTCATTATTTTTAATGTTTCTGCTTATGCTTTCATTTTGAAGTTGCTCGCTCGCGCTTCATTATTAAAATTGCTTGCTCCTGATTCCATTTTTAAAGTTGATCTAATTGCCTAGTTGATTGACTTTAGGTCAGCGAAACTTTGCTCGGGAAATCTTCATCCAGATAAAGCGCTTCATACACAAAAACAACTTAAAGCCAATAAGAAAGCTTACTATAAGGAGTTGGATAAGTATCACACCAAGTATGTCAAAATCGAAGGAATCTTTATGACTGTTCTGTAATTTATAAAGTTCAATTCTTCAGTTGTTAATTTTACTTTTGGTGGTAGCATGTTGGATGTTTTGAAAAGCTGGAAGGAGATATGGGTGAGGTGCCAGGATCCTGAAAAGTTAAGGTATCATCCATCTTTTATAATTTGCATGTTATTGCTTTTGCTTGGCGGCTTTTTAGTGGCGGACTTATCCTGCGTATCATGATTATAATCTCTCAGATTAGCCTTACTTGGCTGCAGCCAAATAAACTTACAAGTTGGTTATCATATGCACAAATTCAAAATCTTAATTGCAATGGACCTGTCCCTAAGAATTACGATGGGGTCCACCCGTTTAACATGTTTTGATATTGTCTTGAAAACTTTTGAATTAGAGGCAATGTATTTTGTTATGTCCAACTTAGTAATTCCGAGTTCTTTGAGAGACCGTATAAGTATGTGTGACCATTAAAAGTTTGTGATTCAAACACTAGGGACTTTAATAGTCCATTGCTATGATTTTTACCATGTTTTCAGATAACAACTTTGGACCACAAATGTAGAACGTAGTGTAAAATATATACCTTTTAATTCTTTTTTCCCCCAAAACTGTGAACTTAACATATCAAATAGGGTACGTTCTAGTATGATCCCATGGGACCGTGCCCACGTGATCTGCAGTCCAAGTTTGAAAAGATTTTACCGTTGCAATGTTTATCCTTATCATTATGTCGGAGCTCAAGGCTTTTGATAAACAGGCAAGCATTCACCATGAAGAAAGGGTTGCTACCTGTTTCAACAGAGAAGAACAAAACCCTTTCGGTTTCCAAGAAAGATCTACCTCAAAAACTGTGCATTCATTATGGTGATGCTGCCAAATATATGTCGTATATTAAGGTATGCTAACTGTGTTTCTAGCTGAGTTCATTTTGTATGTTAACTGTGTTTCTAGCTGAGTTCATTTTTTTATGCTCCTTTAATGTTATAGAGCTTTTCTAGTGATTATTCTGTAACTTCTAATTTATTGTCAAAACAATCCTGTGATCGTTGACGTTGCACACCTATCAGAAAATTATATAACTTTAAGGGACCATACATTGAGCAGTAATTTTAAATGGCTTACTGCCCTTTTAGATTCCAAAATACTTTGTGTTCAAAGATGTTACTGTTGTCAAGCATTGTCAAAGTACTAGCAGGTGTAGTTCTGCGTTATCTGTAAAAGATGATAACCTAGTGGGTAGGACAGAGTATGCAGTATTTTTCTTCACATAATTCTAGCTCTTCCATTTAAAGTTTATTACACAATACTTACTCCGAAAGTGCCTTTCTTTGAAAATTCAGATAAGCAAAAAGCAGCTTGACCTAATTAAAGGCATGAAGCAATCGGGTGATGGGATTCATTCAAAGTCTGTTAATCATGTGCTTGGTGATATCAAAAGCTTTCATGTGGAGCCTTATGAAGAAATTGAGGCAGAAGAAAAGAAGAGATTGCATGTACATTGGTTAGTTTCGTATAGTCTTTGCCATTTTGGTAGGTGCATGATTACTCCTGCTTAAAGTTGACGTGACACTTGCAGGTTACAATTGGCGAAGAGCAACATTCCTGTGGCTTATGAGGGCTGGAGGAGTAGAAAAATGCAGAAGCAGCAATGGAGTAAATCTTTGGAGCAAGAACTTCCAAAAAAGATAACTCTAATCCATGCAAAGGTATGTGATAACACTTCTTATTCTTCGGGAAAAAAACTTTTGTGTCTTGATCATATTTGTGGGCATAGCAATTATTACACATACCCATTTGCTGTTATATTTTGCTTATTTCTCTTCATTATTTGTTACATGCGCGGAAAATATGGCTAAGGAGATAAAAACTTAAGAAGAATGCTTGAGATGAAGGAGAAGAATTGGATCTATTTCGGGATTTAAAAATGGCTTGTTCCATTATTCTTCTCTTCATTTTAAGCACTCTTCTAATCTTTTATATTCATCAGCCATAATGTCCGACATACTTGACATATTTACTTTTGTGGATCTATAACAAGAGCATATACTTACACCACTAGTTATTGAGTCATCAGACTGTAGAGACAAGTAATGTGGAAGGACCATCAAATGGTGAAAGCTCCAGCCATCACTCTGTACGTGTGCCAGATCCGGAAGAAGATGATTCAAATGCTGATTCCGCTGGTGATTCGAGTACTCATAGTCATCTGGAGATGACTTCCGGGGCTTCGGATCAGGAAGCCGCCGACTGCTGTTCATCAGAAAAGACAGTTCTGGAACGTGTACCTTCTCAAAACACTCATCTGGAGATGGACCCAAGTATATCATCAGTTCAAAAAGCTACTATGTATTCATCAGAAAAGATGGTTCTGATACGTATACCTTCTCTGAACAGTCATATGGAGATCGATGAAAGGGTTTCAGATCAAGAAGCTACCAGCTACTCATCGGAAAAGACTGATATGGGATGTATACCTTCGAGCACTAGTAATCCAGAGATCGTCTATAGGGTGTCAGATGAAGAAGCTGACCACTATACGTCAGAGAAGACAGAGACAGGACATTTAACTTCCACTAATGATCATCTGGAGATGGCCTCTAGGGTTTTAGATCAAGAAGATGACCAATGTGCATCAGGAAAGCCAGATTTGGAATGTACACCATCTCTGAACAATCCCAGCCAATTTTCATTACGAAGGACAGATAATATCTTCGAAAGAAGAGATTCGGCTGAAGATTATCATGATATGGGTGCTGAAGATACAAAGAAACCCATTGATGATAGTAACCAAGAAATAGGTGGCCACCACATTTTGCAACCTAGAAATGATATCTACGAAAGTGGAAGCCCCCAAATAGATGTTATGGGACTGCAATCGATGTCATCCGGCAAGGAGATTTGGCAGCAGACGGTCAGTGCCCACGACTCTTATTTCAGTTCTAGCCCACGTATTCATGCATACGCTGGTGGTTTGCCCCTTAGAAAAGCAGAGGATGAGAGAGCCCCCGTAATTGATCTGGAAAGGGATATTTTAGAGCAACCCCACAATATTTCATCCTCACTGCCCCCGGATAATTGTGCACCAATATTTTCTTCGTATGCAAATCGCAACCACAACGATATGCTTCATTCTTTTTCCAAGGGACCGGAACTGTTACCATCTTCTTTTTCTCTGCCGCATCTGAATGGCCTAAAGGAGTCCGGTATGCAGTTTCTTATGGCGGACGGAAGCTTATCGGGGTCAGGCCACTTCTCCAACCAGTTCCAGGAGAGACGAAAAGATATGTATATGAATCCAAGTATGGATAATAATAACATCAATTCTGGGAGCTTCCAGTCTGTCGAAAGGCAGAACATGTCTGCAGTCGAATCTTCGTTGCATGCTGTTATTTTACCAAACAACTCAAACAACTGGTTTTCTGGCGATTACGGTGCTCGAAATGGTTGGATACAACAACAAATTACTACCAACAATGGAGGTCAACAAGGCTTGGGCGACGTCGGTGGCTCGGATGGGAGTCTCTTCAGTGTACTATCTTCTTGCAAGATGGCACCACCCCATTCTTCGCCTTTTAACACAACTAGGTCCGATCAATTTGTGATGCCAAGGAATCGCGTCAGCGGAGATCATCACATGACTAACGATAATATTTACTCTTTTATGCCCGACCGGCTCATCGGCTCAAGCAGCTACGAAGCAGCTACAATTCATCCCCCTTCCGTGAAGGTAAACAATCATCTTTCATGGTTGAACAACCTTCAACACCAGTCTGGAGATATGCACGATTTATCCGGTTCACAATTCCCAAGGCCATGGGAACAATAACATTAAGCTTAACAAATCATATTTATTTTTAGTTTGGCGGGCGGCGGTTGTTTAGAAAGCAGGGGGTCTAGTTTGTACATATAGGCAGTACCCTGTATATAGACCCGGAAAGGGGGATCTTGGGAGAGGCTTCTGTGGGTTGAGGATAGAAGGTGTGGTTTTTTAACTTTTTTGTTGTCCGAAAAAAGAGCATATTTCAAGCATTTCAATTGCTTGATTGATGAGTGTTTGGCGAATTCATATGTATCGGTAAAACAATAAAATCATCTTCGATCCCCAAAATTTTTCTATGTTCTAGTATTTATTGTTTCTTCGTTTTACCTAGTAGGCTTTGATATGCGATTATGCAGATGTGGTTTGGAAGTCGTTTGCGCCCCGCGCTTCAAAACTCGCTGGATAATTCAGTTTTGAACTTTTGATGTCGATAGCGAATAAATTATTTGTAATTATTGTTAATATCAATAGGGTGATGAACTCATCTGATTACAACTTTGTTTACAACTTCAAAATTATTATTAATGCTTCATTATTGTGAAGTTGTAGAAATTAAATGTTCAGAGACGGTTGATGTACAGGCCAAGTTTGCAAAAAATAGAAAGACTTATACTAAATAAGGTAGTAAAAATCAATGCTATATTATTTAGTATATATGAACAATAATATATTTTGCAGAATTAGACTAATTTTCGAATGATAAAACTAAAACTTTGCGAAATGCTAACCTTCCACTGTACAGCATGCTAGCAGTTAAAATGCTTTTACAAACCTAAGCAATACTGTTTTAGTGGATACTTATATTCCAAAACTTAATAGAGTTGTGTTTACTCCAGTCGTCACATCACAAGAGTTTTAAAATTCTAGAAAGCAACCCGATTACTTTAAAAAAAAATAAACTACGAATAAGGTTCACATATGACAATAAAAATTTCGATGTGTCGATTCATTCTAGTTAAATTCCATGTAGATGAAGGCAGCAAGAGGGTGTAGAGCTCCCCCCTTTCATTGCATGTTGGTTGGCCTGTGAGTAGATTTTTCCTTATACATTTATTGTAGATGTATGATGAACGTTGAATTACAATTTTACTTTCTTCTTAACGAATATCACTAAAATCTAATTTTCTTAGTAAAAAGTTTGTAACTCAATGCATGTTAAGTGAAGGACTATTACTCTTTATATAGTAAAAACTTAATCACCATCAGAATATAGACATTTATTTATTTTTTATAAATCATCATAATAAGCAATAAATCAAATATTGAGGAGATCTTGCCACAGAAATAACCTCTTAAAACAAAAAGAAAAATTAAGGGTTATGCCTGTAAGTGGCTTCCATTTATACGACCGTCGCAGCACTTAAATTCTCGGATGACGCTAATTCCATTTCCACCATTAGACCTTTACATTTTGGCTCACGTGCTTTAGCAATGCTATTATGCCGAGTTGAAAATTTTGTACTGCTATGAGTATTTGAACCTTTCGCTGGTAGGTCCACTTGCCTTAGTTGCCTGCACCCATAGAACCGAAGTTATGTTACATGTATCTATCTAGAGTAATGCTAGTCCCCCAACCCCCCAAAAATATCCACCAAAAAACCCATCAACCCAAGTGGTCAAAAAAAAAAAAAAAAAAAAAAAAAAAAACTAAAATTTTAAGAGCATTTTAAAAAAAAACTTTCAACAATAATAAGATCTATAACATTATGTTAAAAAATATTTCTAACAAATGCTTCTAAGTAGGTATTTTAAAACTTCAAAATTTAATGGATTCAGAGCAAATTTTAAAAATAGTTTTAAAATCTGTTAAACTTTAGAAATTCAAAATATCTAGTTAGAAGTATTTGTGGAAAGAACTTTTAACATATAAATCTTATTAAAATCTACAATTTTTATATTGAATTTTTTTTTTTTTAAAACACTTTTAAAATATTTTTTTTCTTTTTAATTGTATACATTGATAATGTTTTTAGTAAATCTTTTAGAGGATGGAGAAGAAGCTAATTTTTCATTTATCTATCCTAGCAAGTTCCGAGTGACCGATCACTATACAATATATCAGCTTTGACCAAGTGGAATTTTAAATTAACTTGTTTTTTTTTTTTTTTCCTCATATTTTTATTCTTTTTCAAAAGTTACTGATTCTATATACATGAACTTAAGCGCGATCTACGGCGACAAACTCCAAATCACCGACCTCATCTACGACTGGCTGGCGGGCCGCAATTTCAACATTTTTAAAAAAGACTATAAACACTGAAAATAAAAATATTTTTAATCTTTGACAAACAACTGAAATTATGGCATAATGTACATAATTATCAATTTATAGTTGTTCACGTGGTAACGGATGAGCATATGCGGGGAATCTCCTTACCAATGATAGCTGAGGTAGTGTGACTAACAAGATCAAAATACTGCATTGCATACCTGGAAATTCCACGTGCGTTATATGACATTCTTCTAGTCAATTACTCCATATCAAGGCTGATTAAGACACTTTTGGTAGACATCTGCATCATAACTTGTTTATTAAGCCATCTTTATATTTTACATAACATAACAGGAAGCAGAAAACATCAACGTAGCCATGAAACATAAACTTTCTCGTTTTACTAACGAAAAATACTGCACCGTCCAACTGAACAGCCCGAAGACCTATTCCAACGCATTTTCCCTAAAAATGCGTTCAGACAGGTTTTCATACTAAAGTGTTCGGACGTTGTAGCATTACTCTCAACTAATAATGAACAATTAGATTACCTCGAGTTTTGCGAGCATCATCAATGTATCCTGATCTCGTAGGATATGCACTGCTGCCACCAAAGAACGAATGGGGCTAAATGAAAATCGCAATGAGCTCTTCAATTGCTGCAATCTCCCCAGAACTTTCTTCTTTGATGTTTGAGATAAAGAAATTGCATCATAAAGTCTGCTATTGCAAAAAGCATGAGGAAAAAAGAATAATCAAGTTTCCTCCATATAGCTTAGGTGGTGGATACTGTTCTCTCATAGAACATGCCTCAGATGCCAACCAATAAATGAAATGTTTCTTAAAGAAAACCAGTTTTAGCTCTTCAGTTGTTTCAATCTCTCCAGAACTTTCTTCATCGATGGCCTGACAGAAAGAGACTCTGCTGTGCATGATAATGCAAGCTTCAACATGCTGATTAATTTATCCTTAGGCCCTGCGACCCACAATGAAGGGACGAAAAGTTCACTCGATCGACCTTCCTTGATCAACAATCTTCCCCATGTGACTATCGTAAAACCATTCCCAAATTCTGAGAATGATGGATCAAGAGATCTTTTCCCTGAGATTAGCTCTAAGAGAACAACACCAAAGCTATAAACATCTGATTTATCAGAGACTCTGCAGGTCATTGCATACTCCGGTGCCACATACCCAAATGTCCCGGCAACGTCAGTTGTCGCATGTGTCTCCGAAACTTCTAAAAGTCTTGCTAAACCGAAATCAGACAGATACGCGTTGAGCTTCTCATCAAGTAATATGTTACTGGGCTTGATATCTCTGTGGACTATCCGTGGTACACACGAATAATGAAGATAACACAGCGCTTGAGCAACATCTACTGCAATTTTATGAATCAGTGGCCAGTGCCCATCTCCTCCGTGCATTTTCTGGATGAAAGTCTCGAGATTTCCTTGGGATAGGTAATTGTAGATTAGAAAAGTATCTGATTCTCCCATGTGGTACCCGATAAGAGTAACAAGATTCTTGTGCCTGATCCTTCCTAGGGTTCTTATTTCAGCATCAAATTGTTGGAGACCATGGAACCGGTTCATGGCGAGTCTTTTAACTGCTACCAAAAATCCAGGTGCCAATTCCGCCTTGTAAGTGGATCCGAAACCACCACTTCCAATTAAATTCTGAATGCTAAAGTTACCAGTAGCTTTAACAACATTTTCATAGCTCAACTCAGCAGGAACATCTGTAAAAGTCACTAATACTTTTCTTCTCAAACTTGTGATTTGAACAAGCTTCCTTCTACGACTGATTAGAAAAATAACAAGAACTATAAGAATAAGGACCAAAACAGCGGCAGGAGTCACTGCTGCTGTAATTAAAGGCTTCAATTTCCCCTTTCCAAAATCGCCCTCTGAAGGAATAGAAGATGGTGGAGGAGAAGCTGGAATTAAGCAAGGCTGCAACAAACGATTTCCTCTGAAGAACTCACAGTCACTTGAGTGAACAAGATGAGGAATGCTACCAGAAAGATTGTTATATGAAACATCTAAGGTAGTAAGATTTATGAGCATTGAGAAATTCGATGGGATGCTACCAGAAAGCTGGTTGTGATCAAGTAGAAGCAGTTCAAGCTTAGCAGCATTGGCCAAATTCGATGGTATAGCACCTCTAAGACAATTTTGTGACAGATCCAATAGTTTAAGGGAAGTCATTTGACCAAGTTGAACAGGTATTTCTCCTGATAAGTTGTTGGCACCAAGAAGAATCTGCTCGGCAAACTTCAAATTCCCCAACTGATCCGGAATGATACTTTTGAGATAATTTCCTCTCAAATCTAGATTTAATAGAGATTGCAGCAACCCTATAGTAGAAGGAAGTGGTCCATTCAACCGATTATAAGCTGCGCCGAAACTCTTAAGCTGGGAACAGCTAGAAATTAAATCCAAATTCCCTTGTATCTGATTATTACTAAGATTAAGAGCAAGACCAATCACTTCACCACACAATCGAAATAGTTCTGGAGTAAGAGAGCCGTTAAACTTATTATTATTCAAAAGTAGGCCATAGGAAAAATTAGCACCATTTGATCCTCCTAAATTGAACAATGCCGGTAAGGGCCCCACAAATTCATTCCAACTAAAATCATGAAGGACTACGAAATTGATATCATCGAAGACAAATTCGTAGGGATTACCTTTTCTTGCATTCTGAAGAAGCATATCAGAGTAAGCTATCAACAACTTTTCATTCTCCAGCAAACCAATATATTTGCTGCTGGAGACAGAACTTCTAGCAGAATTATCAAATAAAATCGGTCCAGATAAAGAGTTTCTACTAACATTGAAGAAAATCATTCGATGAACTCCTAAATTGACAGGTATCAATCCTTCCAAGTAGTTTGAGCTTAAATCGAGCAAAGACAGATTCTCACAAGTACCAAGCCACTCAGGTATTAATCCAGAGAGATAATTTCCACCCATATTCAGTGCCCTCAAGCTGCAAGAGCCATTTTTTGGCACCGGTAAACGCCCGCCTAAATTCGCACGAGGTGCCCACAAGATCTCTAGGGTTGGAAGCGAAAAAATTTCCATTGGAATCGAACCCAGAAATGCATTGAACTCACCATTGTAATTGTAATTGTAACTGTAATCTAAGTCTAGATCCATCAAATTAGTAAGTACCAGAATAGATAGCTCCTTGCAATCACCAAGCTGTTTCGGAACTCTATTAGTTAAACTGTTTCTAGAAAGATCAAGAATCCGAAGCCTCGTAATATTGCCAACGGTCCGCGGTATTCTCCCTTCTAGAATGTTGTCACTGAGAATTAATGTCTCGAGATTCGTGCATTTCCCGATCTCCGGTGGGATTATGTCGACCAAGTTGTTGTGCGAGATTTTCAAATGTGTCAAGTACTTGCAAGTATTGTTGGAACTGATGATGAGTTTACCAGAGATCTGATTGAAAGAGAGATCAATGTAGCTTAGCTTTGAATATCCAATGAGGGTCGCCGGAATGTCGCCGGAGAGAGAGTTGCGGCTGAGATCGAGTATTCGGAGGCGACGGAGGCCGCCGAGCTCCGCCGGAACTCCGCCAGAAAAGTTGTTGCAGCGTAGGTCGAGGACTTCGAGCCGCCGGAGATTGGAGATTCCGAAAGCGGGAATCTCGCCGGAGAATGAGTTATCGGGAAGGGAGAGCGCGCGGAGCTGCGATAGTCCGCCAATCTCCGGCGTAAGAGCTCCGACGAGGTAGCCGCCGGAGAGGGTTAGAGAGATAACGCGGTTGGATTGGGGGTCGCAAGAGACGCCACGCCAGCTGCAGTGTCCGCCATCGCCGCCAGTGAGGTCCCAGGCAGCAAGGAGGCCGTCGGGGTCTACCAAGACGGCGCGCTTGAATGCTATCAGAACTTCCGCTTCGTCGACGGCTGATTTTGGTGGCGCCGCCGTGTTAAATGAGATGAAGAATGAGAAGAGAGCAAGGGTGGTGAGTAGTAACGACGCCATTGCGTCGGAAGATAGGAAGTGAAGCCGAGGAGGTGACAGTAGACTCACGCCGGAGAAATGAGCATCTGTGAGGACGTTTCACCGAAGATGTCGAGGCTCCGGCAGAGGTGGGAGAGAGAGAGAGAGAGAGAGAGAGAGAGAGAGAGAGGGGGGGAGTGGAGGGGGTGAAAGAAGAAGACAGTTTAAATTTGGATTAGAAATAGTAATAAAATCATTTTTTGAGTAATAAATTAACAGAAATTATTACTTTAGATATTTTGCATGTACGGGTCTCCTTTTAGTCCTTTTAGTAAGACCAAGCTTCAGTAATATCTAATTGCACAGTAGCGCTCTCCTTTCCCGAAAATGATTAGGATGAAAAGTTCGCAATCGAAGTCTGACAAGACGACCGACCCATGCTAACATATTATGAGACCAGAAACAGACTTTAGAGGGGTTTTGTCGACCTAAGTCCCTGCTTTTCCAAAGTATTACAAATAATTCCTTAATTTTTTAAAAGAAATTTATAAAAGTATGTTAGAACAGATTATATATATAATATTTTTTTAAAAAATTAAATATAAAGAAAATAGATAGTTATGTACTTTATAATTTTATATTCAAAATTCTAAAAATTATTTTTTTGTCAAATTTTAAAAATATTCATATATAGATGTTTTGTGATCAAAAATTTTTATAAATAAAAATATTGGAGCCTTAAAATCTATATTAGCTTTTTTTTTTGAAAAATGTTTCAGTATAGTAGTTATAAAGTATATTAAAATTTATTTTTTCTATTTAATTGTTTTGAGAAATTAATACATATGCATTAGGCTTGATTTGTTAGACAAATAAAAATTTATTTAAAAGAATAGTACAAAAATAAAGTTTAATATGTAATTATTCTTGTTTAGATGAATATATGTTAAAAAGGTTAATACTCTTAGAAAGTATTGGCTTATTTTTCATTAAATATAATATGTTAAAAAGTTTTAGATTTTTTTATGACAACTAACACGCTCTCAAAAATAGGCTATTATAACTCTGATGTTTGAAATATTGTCAATTATAACTTTAAAAAATATCCTCCCTGATTTTGATGTAAAATTTGTTGTTTGTGTAGTTTGAGCTGATATGACTGCTGACATTTCAGTCAGCAATATATAGAAATGTAGAATAGTTTGGGCCTATGGCTGTATAGACAGTCCGAATTGAACCATTATAGTCCGGGCTCGGCGGACCACAAGCCGATCGAGCTGGATGCGCAGGCAGTGGGGAACAGAATAAAACAATAACACATCTCAAGATGGTATAAGTTTAGATCGTCTGCGGTAACAAGCTCGCAATAATTCTAATGGTTAACCTCTAACTTGCTCAATAGCTGGGTTCTAAAATTCGCATGATATTGCTCGTTCTCATTGATATCTAGCACTATTATTTTTGTCATTACCTTTACATTTTTTAATGACGTTCGGCGCTACTTTGCTTCGTATTACCATAAATGGTGACGAGGCGCATAAGTCTCAGGCGAAGGGGTGTGTTTTGCTTCCATGAATACATATATAGATACAGCTTAACTTAACTCTTTCAAAATGTAAAACTTAAACAAAATTTCAATTAAAGGGGGCAATTCTGACCATAAGATATTATCAAAGCACGACTATGCAAAATAGTTAGATATATTATTAGATTTATATGTTATTGTGAAAGTGGATTTGGGAGGTGGTCCTATAGGGACTCTTTCCAAAGTGTTCAAGTTTGTCTGGATGTCTCACATGACCCACATAGTAATCACAAAAATAAGGACAACCATGCATATAATATAATATTATGTGTCACATAGAGTTTGGAAATAAGATTTTTTTTTTTTTTTCTAAATTTCATGAAATTGTTTGACTACCATATAGTTTTGGTATATACAATTCAGTTGCTCCTGAAATACATCTATCAAGAAAAGTGGTGAATATCGACCAATTTAGCATCCTAATTGACGATCATCTGAACTTCTACTAATTCATCACTTGTACTTGTTACAACACATAAATCATGCTTATTCAACGGCATGTAAGAAAAAGATGTTAAATGGAATAATAAATAAGATATTATCATCCTATTTGGTGCTGTATAAAATGGTATCAAACTAATTATAAAAGTAAGACTGTTTAGTCTGAGAGACAGTTCTTTTCCTCTGAAGAAAGAAAAAAAATCTACGAGTCTAATAGAGTCACAGTGATACCATATCTAATGCCGCTATATTTTCTTTGGAAAATTAATATAAGCTTTTACGTGATATAAATAGTTAAGAATATGTTTTATAACTTTAAGCTAAAGTCTAAAAAAAAGAAAAATGAGGTGCAGTATAACGCATTCGGTTATTTGTTAAAGTGTAAAATAGAGCATATGCTTGGAAACTTATGGCTTAGATAATTTTATCTTATTTAGAGGTAAATTTAGAGACAAAATTAGAGGTATCTAGTTTCTACCATTGCTCAAATTGTCCTCATAGAACATTCTTTTCATGTGCACATCACAAGTTAAAGACTTATCACTTGAGCTGAATGGACTTCCACATGATGGCATAGGAAAAGACCAATTGCCCACCAAACTAAGCTGAATGTATGTCTGAATCTAGGAAAATGTTTTTAATTTAATATTTTTTAATAATTAAATAATTTAAATTTAATAAACTATTTTTAATATTATTTAATAATAAAATATTTAAACTAAATTATTTTTGATGGACTCCCCTAAGATCACATCGAACCTGCATATTGAATTCTATGGGTTGGAAAGAAGATAAGATTCCACCCTACAAAGCCAAACATATAACATCACAAATATAGAGTCCAATAATAATGTTATAATACAGGGCCTTCATTTTATTCAATAATATATTTTGACATATTCAGGTCCCTTATGTTCCACTTATAAATGTCAATTCAGGCCATATATAAATTAGATAGCTAAAGACTTGCACCAATTATGGTTGTTACCAAAGAAAGGTTGTAAAGTCGGCACTAAGCTCGACTTGGGGTGAGCACTAGATTTAGATCCAATATGTCTGACCGATTAAATCAAACGGGTAGCTCGATTGGCGAGAGGACCGAATTGAGATCTATTTGTTTGACCAATCGAGTCAAATAGATAGCTCAATTGGTGAGATGACCGAACTGAGATCTATCAGTATAATTTATTGAAACAGATAAAATTCATCTGTTAGGCCGTTTGAATCAAATGGCAGCTCAATTGGTGAGAGGGCTGGATCGAGATTTATCTATTTGACCGATTGAATCAAATGGATAACTCGTTACCGAGATGATTGAATTTAGATCCATCGGTTTGACTGATTGAATGAAAGAAAGCTATCTGTTTGGTCGATGGAACCAAATGGGTAGCTCGATTGGTTCTGATTGAGATCCATCTATTTAACCAATTGAATCAAATACGTAGTTCGACTGGCGAGAGGATTAGATTGAGATCAACAGTTAGACCGATTTAATTAAATGGGTCAACCTAGCAAAAAAAAGCGTCCAATTTCAACCGAAACATATTTTACGGGTGCATAATCGTAGCCTACTTAAGCATCCATACTAACAAAATCACTCATACAACTACACAATGAAACCAAAAAAATCAAATAAACATAATCTAACCCTTTTTTTGTGTTAAGTCCTAAATAGTACCAATTTTTATTGGAGGAACTGCATTTAAATTTTCCCTTTTTTCAGGTGTTGCATTATTTAACACTGAAAGCTTTATAAAAGTTGGGATAAAAACGTGTAGACCCTACTAATTATAAAACTTTCAAAGCAGCCCTTTATAAATACTATACTACCTAAAAGAATACATATAATATTGTTAGAAAACTAAAAATTGAAATGACGAAAATAGATAAAAGTCCCTTT
Organism: Xerophyta viscosa; assembly: GCA_002076135.1. Classification (NCBI taxonomy): domain Eukaryota; kingdom Viridiplantae; phylum Streptophyta; class Magnoliopsida; order Pandanales; family Velloziaceae; genus Xerophyta; species Xerophyta viscosa. The sequence goes on from MJHO01000084.1 coordinate 21,726, forward strand.
TTTTCGAAATTATCGTGGTGGAACCCGTAATACGAGCGCACGTTCCTGTAGGGATCTCAAACTTACGAAAAACCTCAACATCCAACCCCGACCGACGCTCTGGGATCCGAATACAAGCCTTCCATAAATGAGAGCTTCTGTCACGGGGTATAGAGAATTTTCGAAGAAAAATCATGCGGAAGATTTCACTACATGCGGCCTCGAACTCAGGTGGTGACGCTTCCTGAGACTCCTCCCAACTGGTGGAACTAACCGCACTCTTTTTTTTAAAAAGACTTTTTATAGATGTTTTGCATTCTAAATTTTTTAATAGATTTAAAATATTTTAAAATATATACTTTAAATATGTAGCAAAAAATTTAAATGTAATATTTGTAGAACACATTAAATTTTTTTCTCATATTAAAATTTTCAAATTATTAATATAAATATTTTTTGGACTAGTTTCGTATTTGTAAAGTGAAAAGGCGGATTTGTGCATCCTCAAAAGAATGAACTGATTTATATCTTAACTTTAAAATTTAAAGCACTTATTTTAATATTTTAAATTTAAGAGGACGAGAAACAGGTTGATATGTAATTATATTCTTTGAAATCAACATCTCTTTGTCGCTATCTGAAAAGGTCGAAAAACGTGAGGGGGTTGTTTTTGTTGTTATGTACTACGCGGTTGCATTTTTGCAGAATCGGCTTCGACTATTTGTTTTGATATCTCATGATCCTTTTAGGACATAAGTGACAACTTTTCTGCATTAAAGATGACAAACGCCACAAGACTACAAACCATGACAAGGCGTTTGGTACGGTAACTTATTAGCCCATTTTCTAAGATGACGGAGTATATAGTCTCTGTCAGAATTAGCTCAACTGGTAGGATTGATATAATCTCGAACAGAATTAGCTTAACCGGTAGAATTTATTATTCATTAGCAATCACTTACGGCTTACCTTCGCTCTTTTCTGCAACACATTATCTTTTCTATACCATCAGTTGTCACTTGAATCAGATTTCTACAATATAATTTACCGGCAGAATGTTACCGATATCAATCAGTAAATAACTGGCTGCCAAGGGTAACTGTGGGAGTGACTCCTCCGGCGGTTAGCCCAATCTCCCTATCAAGCAAGCGCTCAAGCTCCGAGACGACGGAGTGCATCTGGGGGCGGATCTGAACAGATGGATCTAAACACCAACGTATCAGGCGTAAGAAATCTCTCATAACTTCAAGCGAATAACTTCCGCGCATTCTTTGATCCACAAATGGAGAGATACCGTTCGAATTTCTGTAGTTTTGCCGCTTCATAAGGAAAAAAAAAACAGTGAGCCTTATATTCATGAAAACTGAGAAGGAAACCAAGAAAAATTCCCAAAATCAAACAGGTTCATTTTTGAATAGCAGCACAAAGTTTGACTCGCGCAGGATGGAACACAATATTTATTGAGCAAAAAGAAAAACACAGTTTCTGTATTTATTCTATCTATTTTTTTTAAAACACAAATAAAAGCAGAAAGGAAACAATTGCATTTCACATGCGATATGCAATGATAATAATAGATAGTGCAACTTTACAATCTATTCACAATCCGAGATGTCTGTCTCTTTGGCATGTCATTGATCACTTTATTTTGCGTTCTAATTTATTATTGTGGGTTTTTACTTGTCCACAATTAAGGATAAAATGCTATATTTGTTAGGTGCTAAGAAGGATATTTATGTATAATGTTCGACTCTCAGTTCAATAGGAGTTTATGTTTTGAATAATTAGTTCGTATAATTCTAAAATCTGTATATAAAAAAAGAATATCATCTAGCAAAATAATAATGTTTCATAAGAGAAATATTCTCCTACATCGGTGTTAGAATCCTAGAGATTTGTTCTTTATGACTCAAACTTTGACACTTCCAACAGCAAAATGTAATTAGGGTATAAAACTTATTTTACTAAGTTAGACCCTCAAAAGTAATCATAAGTCATCAAATTTCACTTCTTCTCCAGCTCCCTTATTATAGCATGGAAACTACATATGTTTAATATTCTTTGACCTTTTATAAGTATAGTTTCACTTAGTATGCCCCGAAACAATAAATATTTATCAACATCTTATTCTCATGTCCAGCTAGAAAATATAATAAAATCTTAAATTATCGAAGCAAGAAAAATTAAATGTTAAATGTCGATAGACTGCTTTATACCCATTCGCTAATGCTTTCATTGGAGTCTGAAGCTTGACTCGTTGCTCCACGCCCGCTCACTAACTCCAAAAGGAATACCCCGAAACTGTAAACATCACTCTTCATGGTGAATATTCCTGTGTCTTTCACCCTATGCATAGAGCCAATGAAATAAACAGACATATGAGCAATGAATTAATTTAAGGAAAAATTACTATTCAGCCCTCCCGTTTCCCATTTCTTGCTGTTCAGCCCTCCGAAACGCCACGTGGCGGCACGCGTGCGCCGCCACGTCGACGGAGAAACTGGTTTCGGAAGGCTGATCCGAAACACCTTTAAAATAGGGGGGCTGAACAGTAGTTTTCTTTTAATATTTAAACAAATATGGAAGTTATGAAACTAAGATAATACCCTGGGTCGAGAAAAAGATCGCAATCCATTTCATAAGAAGACGGCCCAGCACCATTAAGTTTATCAAGTAAGCTTTTCAACCCAGCATCTGCAACCTTGGGTACAAAGTCCTGGTCTACAAGAACATTTGCCGTCCTGAAGTTCATATGTAGCAGAGGAGGATTAAAAGAATGAAGGTATTCCAAACCTGCATTATAATCCAGAAACATTAATAATTATTTTTTCAAGAAGAAATAGTTTTTTACTCCCTTATTAGATATATTTCAGTTACTAACTGACTAAGAAGTAATTAAAAAAAAAAAAAAATCACCTTTAGCTGCCCCGAGGGCTATAGAAAGCCGATGCTTGAAGTCTAGCTTTTCACTTAATGCTTGTCCTGTACCTAGACGAGGGGGCGCTTAGTGTGAAGTCCATGTACTTTTACTTTGTAATAAGAAGAAAGAGTCCTAAGTAAGAAGAAATCACCATATAGATAAGAAGAAATGCTCCCGTTGTTAACGTACTCATAAACGAGCATCTGAAAATCGCTTTCTTGGCAGTAACCGAGAAGACTTACAAGATTGCAGTGACGGATTAATGATAGGCATTGAACCTAATAATATATCGGTTAGTTTGCAGAATAGGATAGTCTAGTGAATTACAACAAAGACAAATACCTGCTGCACCCACAACAAGCTACCCAAAAAATATATCTATCTGCTGAGTTGGCTAAATAAATTGTGGAATTTAAAAAAAAAATCGAACGTCACAAAGTAACTGTTGGGACTTATTTCAGGTTTCTTTTGATTTGTAATAATTTACTTCGCAACTCAGCAATCGATGGATATTTTTCGGGTAAATTGCGGGTGCATAGCAAACACTTACATACATAAAAAGTAAAGGTTTTGTTAGGAAACTGAATCGTTGGCATAAATAAAACTACTCCAGGGACTTTTTACAAATTTTCGAGAACTTCAACTCGTATCAGAAGACAAAACCACTACAAAGGGTGGCTGCTTTTCTTTAAAAAAAAAAAAAAAAAAAAAAAAAACTTGCGGTACCTGTTGAACAAATTCCTGGCTAGCGGAAAAAATGCGTCTTTTGACAGCCACAAGTGTTCCATCATCAAGCAAACCCTTATAGACTTCACCATAATTTCCGTAACCTAGAAGATTGATTTCACTAAAACTCTTAGTTGCAGCCATTAATTCGTCCAGCGTAAAGCACCAAGCTCCTTGATATCCCGGAGGATAGACAGTGGCTCTCATGGACAGTTCAACAGTTTGTTCAACTGAAAAGTTCGACTCGTTAACAACTAAAATTCTGATACAAACTACATCGGACTAGAATTTAAAGAAGGTAATGAAATCCGCACGCTAAACTTAATACCTTGGACCGAATCATCTGATGAGTTCCATTCCGAGCTTTTTAAACTACTCCTGTAACGGAATATGCAATACCGAAATAAAATAATAGATATTCCTATCAAAAAAGTTCCAGCTGCACTTCCAAGAATTAATGCAAGAGAATCTGACATTTGGTAAGACATCTTTGACTTCAACTAAGTAAGACGGCTGCTCTGAAATGTTTGTTCCTTTGCGTTGCACCTGGAAACATATAAAATTATAAAGCGCTTTATAAGGATGAAAATTTGTGTAATTGTTTTTGGATGAAAATTTGTATGCAATTACTATTTTTTTTCTTTCCTCGAAGAATATAACTGTGACCAAATTGTACTACAAACTCTTCTCCTTTGAATATAAGCAAATGTTGCACCAACCTTAGTTTTTTCTTTTTCTTTTTTTTTTTTTTGGAAAAACCGATCATTGCATACATCATCCATCATTCCTTGCTATGGTAACACGTACTAAGATGAATAAGAATATAGAGCAATAAAACGAAAGGCGCAATGCTACAGGCGATGTCCATTGGAATTCTCAAAATAAATGTACTAAGAATGCTAAACAAAGTCATGATAATGTCTAGCGACAATGCTATATATCACACTAAGCAAACCAATGTACCATAATTCACTAGAACTTGGTGCTGCATCTTTGTACCAAGAAGAAGTAAGCAAATCCCAAACTCACAAGCACAGTATATAAACACAACTACAAAAGAAGAACTTTATGTTCATTACAAAACAGAGGATTACCACAACATCCTTTACCAACCAATTTATCTTACCCAAGATCAAATGCTTTTTAGTAAAAACGCCACATCTTTCTTCACAAAGTTGCCAGCTTTCTGAGAACTTAGAGAGTGTGGAGAAGAAGTTGAAAGAGTGGAAAGATGTAAAGTTTAATGGAGGATTGAGGTATAAGAGTTATAGGCTGTAAAGCAATTGAAAAGGATGTTGTCTTGTACTACCACTTGGAATTTTCCGTGTTTTCCTTCATTTATGAAAGAAAACAAATGCATTCTTAAACCCTTTTTTTTTCTTTCTTTTCATACTTCTATTCATAGGATTCTTCATTTATTTCAGTTGAAAATCAATGTATAACGTTGAAGAAAAATACATAAACAGCAGAGTCAAAGACTGGATAATGTTTTCAACCTCCAATTACTATCATATTCTTCGATTGGTACATGCTCATAACAATGAAGAATTCAAAAAAAAATTTGAATATATTTAATTTCAAGATAAAATTTGGAATTTTGTTATTATTCTTGAAATTAAATTATGGTTGCACAAGTTTGATGATAAATTTCATTACCAATGACTGGTTGTAGCTGAAGCGTAACATCTCTGCTGCTGTTGAAGTTTTCTGCAACTCTTTCTATTTTAGGAAAGGGGTTTTGATTGAACAATGAGGGACAAGTTGTGGGAGTTTTTGGACTCCTCTTTGTGAACATGGAATGGTGGTACTTGATATAGTTTCATTTTTAGCAAAATCAGACCCCTTAACAATCTCATTAATTCTACATGTTCTTTGAGCACTTCATACTTATTTGGTGCTAATTGTTTAGCTCAAAGGAATGGTGGAAATACAGACCAGCGTTCGGACAATTGGTTAGTAAAATTACGTGTTAGATAAAGACCACGATCTATCTCTCTTAAAGGATATGTCGAAGGTACAAAACACTGCAAGCGCTGACTGAAATGGACTACCATTTCGCTCAATTTTCGATCAAAATATAGATAGAATCGAACTCAATGGTCACAGACAAAAAAAAAAAGAACATTTATGGAAATTTGAAAATATAAATCATTATCGAGAACACTGGTATGAATGATGAAATTTTTATCTTGTAAAAAAATTTCATATTCGAATAATGCAAGCATCATTTGTAAAACTGTAGATAATTTATTTCGTTTATCATATAGATGGACATGAACCTTCGAATTTGTTCAGATCAATAGGCTAAAATTCTTCGATTTGTGGAATATAAATTGATACCATAAATAAAAATTTGAAGCTTGCACAAATATAGACTGATCAGAGTTTTTTTAAGAAAATCTAAAAAAATTGTAAAAATGTCATTAATATGAGAAGAGCCCAGTTGGACCGAATTATTTATTTAGGAGTCTAACTGTGCAAAATACCCAAGATGAAAAGTGCAATACAGCTAGCTGGAGGGGGTGTATAATATATGAATCTTCAATGTCATGGATTTGGGTTATGCAAAAGATTGCATGATAGATAGAAATATATGGAGGCTTAATTCTTTTTAACGGGCACTAAAATAAACCAAAAATCTTTTTTTTTCTTTTGGATCTAATTCCGAGTTCAGTTCCTTCCTACATCTTGATCGGAAATTGGACGATAGAATAAGTCAATTATAACATTTGCAAGGTCTAGGATTTGACGATCTCAATAAAATTGAAGTTATTTTCTAGAAATTTTAGTATCCGGGTATCAAAAGTTGCCTTTAGAAATAATTAAAAGTACATGTTATTTAGGATGGATAGTTAAACATTCTTGTCTTAAAAAAGAGAGGTCTCAGTTCGAATTACAAATTACATCGATAAGAGTGTGCAGATTTATCTTTGGATTTTAGATCTGAAAAATTAAAACATATATTTGTTTAACTACATGTTCGATATCACCGATTAATATATTTCTTTTATCATCGTGCAAAAGTGGATCACTTATTCATTATATATCTTCTACCATCGGACCTTCACGTCCAATTCACGTGCTTAAAAAAAATTTATATATTGGACAGAAAATTATGCATCTGTCTTAACACTTAAATTTTTCACAGAAAGATATACTAATCTGTACACCACATAAATTAAAATTTTGAGGTCACAAGAGGTCGAACGCGTATCTGGACGACCACGCGCTCTTCTGGCGCAAGGCATGCGTAGAATTTTTTCACAATATGATTTTAAAAAAAAATAAATAAATAAAAGCTGCAACGAACATATTAAATGGCCAAGACAAGCTAAAAAGGGAAGGACCACAATAAATGGTTGCAATAAATGAAAAACACTGATTCTAAAACATTTCTGAGATGCTACGACGAACGTATGTTATTTATGTCGTTCTAACAGAATTATAATAAGATGCCAAAAACTGCTACTAAAAGAATAAAAAAGGTGTCGCCAAAAACATGTTAAATGTTTTAACGTAATAAAATTATTATACTAAACGTAAGAAGATTGCAACAACATATTAATTGCTTTTGTGGGCATGAACTAATTCAGATTCTGAAGCCTAAGTTTGAAACGAACTGAAGCTGATGGTGGGTGGAACATTTTCCCACTAGAAAAAAAAATATGGATTTAATTTTCAAAAATCTCGCAAGGCTCAGTCATTTAAAAAAAAAAATAAACTAGAAGTTATAACAAATTATAAAATGGAGTTTGTAAAGTTTATAAAAACATCGAAAACTATATCAAACTCTATCTGAAAAAACTTTGCCAATTTTTTTTTTTTTTGTTTTAAAAAAAAAGGTTCTAAAAAGCGAATTGACGTAGTTTTTTTTTTTTTTAAAAACAACTTTAAACTAGAAAATGTATATATATAGTTCTTATGTTCTATAATTTTTATGCTCAAAATCCTTTTTAAAAAAAAAATAGATTTATGAATGCTAGGTTCCACAAAACGGTCCACAAGATCTATTCCATGGATCGTAGTTTATTGCTTAAAGGATATTTCTAATTCTAACGGATAAAAACAGCCTTTATGTGATATTACAAGCACAACTTCTCTAAATTACCCAAAAAAAAAAAAAGGAAAAAAAAAAAGAAAAAAGGAAAGTTAAGAAACATGTGCAACCTTTGGAACCCCCAAAAATGCTATTGTAAAGTAGTAATAGAATAACAGGACATTAGCTCAAATATCTGCAGGTCTAACTAGCCCAAAAAATGCTATTGTAGGTCTAACTAGCTCAAACAGCTGTAATAATGAAAAAAAAATATACTAAAAGCTACATTAGATGATTTAAAAAAGGATTTAGGAATAAGTTCTAAATAGCAGCAGTAACAAACCATTATACTTGGCTTTTTCCTGTACGTAGCAATACCTGCAAGTGATACTCCTATTCTTCACCATATCAAAAAGCTTTAGATACGAATGACTAACGACTTCGACAAAGTACATAAACGACAATCACGGTTCCGATTAACCAAAACTCTACATGAAGCTCCAAGCAGAGACACTACATCAAAATATCCAAAATTCCAAGAACCAGTTCTACAGGAACATGCAATATATAGATTCATAGCGTCTGAGTGGTTGGAAAGTTACACACGAATAAACGGTTCAAGAGTTATTCCCTCTCCGTATGATAATTGCTAAGGCAATTGCGAGCTAGTTCTTCACAGTGGTCACATGCCTCAGAAGCATCTGAACAACATCACGTGATATCCTTGCTGCTTCGGTTTTCAAATGGTGGATTTTCTCCTCCGTCTCCTTTTCAAGACGCTTCACATTTGCTCCCGAATCGCCAGTACTCTGTATTCATACAAGATATGAGTACGTTGAGCTTAATCAGCCAAGACAGATACGTCTCGTCGTCTCAATCATCCTCCATTCATACAACATGTTTAAAATGATTGGGGACTTATATTAATACATAGCCTGCTAAGCTGTATTTATACCAGGATAAGCTCAATCAACAATGCCATATACCTCTAAATTAATCTGTATATAAAATTTAAGGTGATGATATATACTGCACTTCAAACATAATGTGTAGATAAATCTCATGTCACTTCAGAGATACCTTAATTAGAGATCTCCAATATATATGATTTCTGCAGCCTGGAGATTGTTACCCATAAAGAACACCACAGCCAGGCTAGCTAAGCGAGAAGAGCATGGAGTGGAGTATCTTGCTACTGCTGGAACTAGGATCGATTCTTACACTTAATTTACTTGTATTGATTCTTTTGATAATGTACGTAGGGGCTTATTCAAAATGGATAGGATATCTATCCTGTATGTTTGTTAGTTATTTTTCCGATTAGAAAATATATTTTTTAAAAAATAGAGGATAATCAGTCTGGATTCTCAACTTTCTGTTGAAGGTGTGACTGGGCTTGTTATCTTCTAAACTAGTCTTCTAAGTATTAATAAATTTTGGAAGGGTTAGCATTTACCTTCCATCCGCACAATCAGGTTGACATTAAAGGTTTCGAAAAAAGAAAAAAAAATTTAAAAGAATTAGAGGTCTCCAGGAATTTTTAAACATTAATGCGCCAATGCGCAAATCTTAGAACATTTACCTCCGCGACCTTCTTTTGGAATTTTGCTTCCACTTGCGCACGGTATTCAGCAACCTCTTTCTCAGCTTCTTCCTTCGCCTGCCTCAACCTAGCCATTTTTGCTAAACAGAAACAAAAAAAAATAATTAGAGATAGTTGTATAGGAGATCGAAGCTCTTTTGTGATAGCATTTTTTTTACATAGACAACATACCCAAATGATGAAACTGTGCATTTTCACCTTAATCAATTTATTTCTAGGACTTGGTCAAATTACTTAAACTTGCAATGCATTATATAACCTTACACTCTATCACACTGACCAAAAACTTGGACAAAACAAGTTTACTTTCACCAGGTCCTCAAATGCTACATACAAATCAAACACCAAAAACATTATGAACTACTCTAAAATTATCTTTAGTAAATTATGTTATATATACACCAATTCCCAGGCAATGCTGCTCCCAGAGTATATTATATGACCTCAAAAAAACATCTGCGAGTAAAATCTTAGCACTCAGCTCATTGCAGGAAGGCAAGCCAGAGCATATATGCTGAAAGAACTTTAAAAAAAAGAAAAAAAAAGAAAAAAAAAAAAATTGCAGGAAAAGATATGCAACTAGAAACTCGGGTTTCCCATGCTATATGGCTCAAGCTTCTTCTCTGGAAATTAAATACACTATACAACTGTACAAGAGTGCATTTTCATGTTAATCAAAGCATATAGCATATCAATTTATACTTGCAGTGGAATAGCCGTCATATTATGCTTGAGCAAATTGTAACTGCCCTTTAAAAGTATTGTATAAGAAACTAAAAATCCTCCAAAAATCGACTGTGTTGGCAAATGTAACTGCCTCAACTTCTGATAAAAAGATAAGGTAGCTACCAAAAACAGTAGAATTTTATTATTAGTCGTATTATGCTTATATAGTTCTAATTGACAAGCTTAAACCTTCAGTTTGCTCTACCACAGAGCTTGCTCTACCTATATTACTTTCATACGCAGACAAACACACATCATGACTAACCCAAAATATTAAGTAGATGTTGGATAAGAACTTCCAACTTTATAAGAAAGCAGTTTTCTCCTTGAGATTAGGAATTTGGGAAGAACTATAGTGAAGCTTAATGGAGCTGCTCACACACAACAACAAGGAGCAAGGTAATATAAGGTGAATTTAGGAATTAGTTGTATCCATAAAACAATGCCAAAGTTTATTCATCTGCAAAAGTAAAAAAAATATTTCACGTCTCATTGCAAAAGGGAAGGTATATAGTGAGGAAATCACTTTCACTTCCCATCTTTCATCACTATCAGTAATATCTTTCAGGAATATAGCTACAAAATTTATGTATAGAACGTCCGAGCATACATTGTGAATTAGTTGAATGAACCATATACAAGAGGAAAATTCAGATCAAAGATTCAAGCTTTGATGGGCATATTTTTATTTTCACAGAGATCCTTTATAAAAAATAAATAAATAAATAAGAAAATAAAAAAAAGGCTGCTAACCATTTCTAGCGGCATTAACTATGTGCTGAGCTTCCTGCTCAGCAACCAACAATTGCTGAATTCCTCCTTGACGCCTACTTGCCTCCATTTCAAACCTGTCAAATCCAAACTAGAATCAGAAGTGGCAATTGAAAGAAAGAAGGATTTATTCAACAGAAGAGGGAAAAAAAAGAAAAACAGTAAAATAATAATAATAACTAATATGTGGCAAGCGTCGATATAATATTCCAGTAAGTTTGTACATTTCCAAAATTAAATGAACATTCCAAAGGTTAATCACCAATAAAAACAAGCAATACGAGGATCTCGATCATAGTACAAAAGCACTTGCAAGTACACATTCCATAAGCTCCCTAAATCCTCCGGTTGTCCATAACTGAATATTAGTATTTTATAATGTAGGTTGCAGAAATATCAAATTTATCGCCAAATTTGCCATGAATGGCTCAAAATTAATTCACTACCCCGGTAAAATTGAACCTGCAACTCGTAGTTAGAATTAAAATACCACTAAATTACCCAAATTTTACATCAGCAATTAAATAGTTTAAAAAACCTACAATCTATGACTAAGATAATGACAATCACTCGTAATTAGAATTGCACGGTGACATACTCTCACAAATTGACCGGAACTTCGAATTTTCCGCGCTTCTTGTTATATGTGATTAAAGTTATCGGGTCTGAAATTCTTGGAGAGATCGGAGAAGCACGAAGGTAATGTACCGTCAATTTATGGAGAGATCGGAGAAGCACGAAGAATCGAGACAATGTTCGACGAAGATGGCTGGAGTATCGATCGCAGACAGATTATCAATATTTACCGAAATTGTGGATGAGAGCAGCGGAAGCGGATATCTTGAAGAGAAGACTTTTCGTTACAGTTTGTTATCTGAACTCAGAAGCGAACCGCAAAACCGAACCAACTCGAGCTTCACCCAGCCAATCAACCAAACCGATGCAGGGCAGTTCAAGAGGTGCGCTCGTACGCATGGGTGCGCAAGGTCGAGCCATCAAGCTCGTGCTCCGTGCATTTGTGGAGGAATTTTTCTCCTCCACGTAGGCAAGAGCGAGCTTAAATTTTAAGGCGAATTTCAGATCAGCCCTTCTTTACGATTCAGCCTTTCGAAACGCGCTTTTACGCCGATATGACGGCGCACACCTATTTCTTCGTTTCAGAGGTTGAAATGCATACCCGTAAATTTTGGAGGACTGATTTTGCAATTACTTTTAAATTTTATACTCCCATAAAAAATAGTAAATTTGTGCGTCAGCAGCCATTTATTTTTTGGATTTTGATCGCGACTATCAGTAATTCTATCATTCACGAGATAATACATATTGATTTGTACGAATTTTAAAAATATAAAAAAACTTTGACATTGCTCCTAAAATTTTTCATTGGGCTGACCAAAAAACTTTTATTTTCAAAGGTGAACTATGATCTCCAATGAACTTGATAAATTTTGGGCAAAATTTCAAGAGTTCTAGCATAACTTTACCAACGATGTCAATTATGCATTTCGTTCAGAGTCATCACTTAAACTCCTCGTACAATATCTTCATATCCGTTTGCACCTATTAATTGTTCCTAATCCCTCTAATAATTCATTTATTATGATTATTAAGATCTCCAAATTTCAAATATGATCCATATCCTAAAAAAATAATAAATTATCCATAACCGATCTTTCTTTAAAATACTTTGCACCACCATCTCATATTTCAATCGTTTACATTGCAGATTTTTATCCAAGTACACCCATCGACAGCCATTTATCGAGGTCATTATAATATCCAGAAGTAATTGCCAGAGTTTAAAGAAAAGAGGAAATAATCATCATAACTAAATTGTAAAATTTATTTACAAAATGGTGACGTCTTCCAACTTCCTGCATCCAGAAGATCAGCAGCTTGAGATAGTGCATAGGCTTTAATTTAATCTACTTACAATGTAGCCTGGAACATATATATACACATCAAAGCTCACAAGCTTCACAAACATATTGTTGATAATAATAACGCGCAAATGTACAGGTGCAACGAAATTCCTACGGTCAGGCGAGAGCTGGGGGACTCCCACAGGCAAATCCTTCGATCCGGACCATGGGGATTCCCCCGAAGGAAGATCTGCTACTGGTACAGGAAGGCGACGGTCCTCTTTCCGATCTTGATATAGGCAGCTTTGCCTCAAGATCAGTGCTTCCTGATGGGTGTTGATTATGTATAGTTAGTCTCTGCTTGGCGAAGTGTTCGTCATGAACTACCGGGTTAACAGAGCGAACAGGAGGTGAGCCGCAGAAAAAGGCTTCTTGCTCGCTAGGTTCAAAATCAAGATTGTTATCATCCTGCAAAAAATTCGAGGACCCCGTAACAAAATGCTAGAAATTCCAAGACTATCCGAACATATGCTTACATATTTAGGAATATAACTTCTGAACAATGTGATGACGCTTTAGCAGAAACAGAATGTAAACAGATAACTATGTGTGTACCTTGTTATGGAGAAGATCCAAGATATCTAGACCACAGTCCGCCAGGATCCTTGACGAAATGCTAAAACATAAAAGGAAACGTGGTTACATGAAATTTAGCAAACCTCATGAACTAGGATTCACTAGCATTTAACTCTCCAAATTAACTTATAAGCTTCTTGGATCATTTACAATTCACAAGTAATGCTATAGGAGGTCTATCTTATTAAGAGACGCCATTATGGTAGTGTTCTATTTATGTTAGGATTTATTTTGAGGTGTATTTCTAGCATGATATGATCTAATTTGGACAAATTTTAAGGACGATATATGTGGCAATACGTCGATTTTAATGTCTAGTAGTTTATAAAAGAAAAGAAATCTGTAATCAGTTATACTGACTTATTTACTAGAATCTCCAACCAGTAATCCCATGGATTGAATGATACATTTATGATAGTAATCGATGAGGGCGTCAAAGATAGAACCAGTAAGATTCAAGCCGTGCAAACATAATTGTTGGATCTTCTTTGGTAAGGCACGAAGATTTATCCGTATTTCTTATTGGATTTAAATGGGAAATATATAAACATAGCAAGAGCAAATACTAACTCCTTTGGCCTCCAAGACTGGTTGAAGCTCTCCATCATGAAAGGCACAGATGCAGTCCGACGTGGCATTGGGCAAACAACTTCCCTCGGAAGTGTTTGATTTCCCATTGGGCAGAATCTCGACTTTGTATCAGACAGGCATTCTGGGAGTAGTTGAGTGATAGTACTCAGCCTAACTTGACAGTTCTCCATATTCAAGGTTTTCTGCAATTTTGAAATGACAATACGATTGAGGTTACCCCATAAAGTGATAAAACAGAGAACAAGCTCACTCTAGATTTCAAGACTATTGTAAATTGTAAATTAAATAGACTATAGAAGCATGTTGTGATTACATATAGAAATGAAGAAAACCAACAATGAAGTCGATATACAATAGAACAAGCATTTTACCACCCACTTAAACGCTCTTTAAAACAATCTCTCAATCTCATCCAACCATCCCCAACACGCATCTATAGAATGTGGATTTTTAGCTCATTTCTCCGAGAGACAGAGAGGGTGCAAGGGACATTTAACCTAATTCACTTCCAAAGGAAAACACATTATCTAGATAGACAATATTATTATAGGAGCATAATAAACATAAAATACGATCAAGGATTGGACTGGAAATGAGGTGGTTAGAGAAAAGTTGGTGCAACACAAATACAAAAAATCAATGTGTTGATTAGAAGGTGTGTAACCTGATAGGGATGAGCCTCTTAGGAGAATCCGGGAAGGCCAAAACGAATTGGACAAAAATCGTTAAAAAAAAAAGAGAGACAATTTTCTTAATTTAAAGTAAGATATGATTTACAAGCACAAAGTTGTACAAGAATACATGTCGCCCAACCTAGTTACTAGGACAAAGACTTTGTTATTGTTGTGTACTACAATAAACACAGGCTACTTGTGAAAGATCACAAGCAATCAAAATTTTGTTGTTATGTACCACATGTAGGCTACCTTTGAAAGATCACAAGCAATCAAAATTACAAACAGATATAATCGCACCATATATAATTTTAAAAATATATAAAAACAAAGTCAATCGTAAAAGAAAAGCACAAAAAAAGGCACAAATATCTCAAGTCTTAAACAACAAAAGCCTTCGGCAGAACTTTCACCAAAAAAATCCATTCACAATAGAGGAAACGGTTCAACTTAGCATATCTGCTTTACTTTCTCCGAGAAGAATACATCTTTCAGTGGCTTCAATTCCCAAAAACAATCTGCACAAAAACCGCAATTTGGATATCTAAGAGCATTGCAATTAGAGGTTTATATGGCACCACAAAAATCGACAGGCATACTGGTTTGTTATTGCAGCTAAAACCATGATTTCGGGGGCAAAAAATCATTTAGAGCTCATTTGGCACTTACTGCACCGAATGCATATATTTTGCTGGCCAGAAGTTTACTTAAAAGTATCTTTCTAACCACACTTTTCCCGACGACAACTCATACAGAGAATAATTGGCAAGGACACTTCCTACCAAGATCAGACTGTACTATAACAATCAACAAAGAATCAAGCACTATGGCAAGTCTTATTCCGTGACAAGCAATCCAATATCTGCCAAACTATTCCACTGATATAAACATCATAAGTTTACCTCATATACACCAAAAATGTGAATACCACCAGCAATCAACCCAGATCCCCTCAACCAGATATCTCATCCAAACCAAACGCCAAGCAATGCCATCAGATGCTCTGATCCAAGAAAAAAGGAGACGCGATTACGTACATTAGACAAAGAAATTATGCAATCTTCATAAAAATAGTAAGCAAATTTACCAACAATTTACAGACTTACAGAAATTAAATTCAAATAATATCTTATGAAATAAAACACAAGAGCAAATAGGCCAAATCACATAGCAAAGAAGTAGCGAACATATGAAGAGAGATCATATGATAATGACCTTATTTCCTTAATTTAAAAAAAAAAAGAATCACAGACGGATCACCCAAAAAGTTAGCAGGCAATCAACTTCTTACCCTGTATAAATTCAGTAATTGATGGCAACTAATCGAATTCAAACGCAGATAAACCAACAGATCTGCAAATAATTGAGAGGGTTAGTTAATAATTCTTCAGGAGATACAACATTCTTGCAAATTTACTCAGAAATTACACGCTATGTAAACCATATGTTAAACTCCTGATATATGACAAATAATTAGCCCAGATCTAACAAATTTCATGCGACAGTTACTTACTGGCATCGTTAGCTCGAGAACGAAGTGGCCAATCACGTAGGTAGAGCGATAGTCGGCGCCGGGTGTGGCAGAGAAAGGCGGCGGCGAGAGCTGCTGCTGAGAAGATCACAACAGCTCGTCGCCACACTCTTCTTCAACCTCCCTCTTCTGGGACATTTAACTCTTTGTTGAGGTACTTAGTTGTAATTCTTACAGTTGGCAGGGTCCTCCTCCTAAAATCTAAGCTGTTTAATATCTACGGAAAGTATCTGCGCTGTATACCGTTGAATCAGCTTTAATATGCGCGACATCCATATTGACGGTGGAGAAGTGCCCGCACTGTACACCTGCTTGTACAAATGAACGGCAAGATGCTTAGACCTCAACTACTTCCCCGGTCCTAGGGTGGGTCAGTTTCCCTCAATGTGCATCGGGATGGGTGCTTACTTCCATTAAATGCCCGTATGGTACAAGAACAAGATCTAAGTTTTGCAACGCTGGTTCTTCGTGAAAGTCCGACGAATATGTGCGACAAAACTCTCTTGTTCGGACTTTCGGAGGGAGATTCGAATTTTTCGGGCGGCAGATAAAAATATAATTTTGCCGCTATAATTTACGAAAATTTGCTGCATCCCAAAATGTTTACTAAAAAGTTCACGCAAACGTAATTCATAAAATCTCATCCTATTATATTTTTTAATACAGAACACCAAAAAATATTAAAAATAACCATTCAAAATATTGTATATTATTATTTGGTAGAAATGTTAATGGTGCATTCAATCACACTAGCATTACTCATAGTTTAATAAGGCCTCAAATAAGAACGGAACTGGGCCATGTCAATATTTATTAGTAATTTATTTAAGAATAGATAGTTGAATTTTAATTTAAAAATCAATTGAGTCAAATTTTAAAACATATCTTATAAAATAATATAAAATTTGTAAGACACATTAATTTTGTATATATTTTTTTAAAAATATTTGTATATGTATCTTTATTTTACTTAATTTAATAATTATTAAAAATAAAAATTTATATGAAAAAATGATATAAGACTTTGAATTATATGAAACTTTATTTTTTTATTTTATTTTTATATAAATTTTTTTATGTTATAGTACATAAACAAGTCCTGAAATTAATCTTAATAATTTTATGTATTTACATTTCGTAATTAACTTATTTCATAAACATTTCTTGGCTGAAAATAGACAAAAAAAAAAGACATTTCAAATAAAGCAGATCATCCAACAATTTAAAAATATTTTTTTATCGCTAAAATTATTTAACCTAAAATATCTATTAAAAATATTTTTTTAAAAAAAAATTATATAAAAATTATATATCTCACAATATTTATTAATTTTTACTTTAAAAATTAAATAAAAATTGTAGATACATCGATCCATAGATGATATGCTGTATTGGGTACGTGTAATAATTTCTCGAGTGAGGAAGTCTAGTTTTACGAATTTAAATTTTGAAATATACAAACTCAAAAGCCAAATGGAAATATACTACAAAGTGAATCGATATTGGGTGGGAAACGGGAAACGTAAAAAAAGCAACACTCGAGCCCCGTTATTCCCGCTGACCCCCGCTGACCAAGGGAGCGTGACTTCCGGCAGTGATGATTACGCATCTCTGTTTACCTTTTGACTACCCCTTATGCCCTAAAATCAAGAGCAATGCGACTTACATCCAAAAATTCACCCATTCATTCATGAAATAATTACATATCAACCCCCATTTATTTAAAATTATCATATCGACTCTCGAAAATGTATTTTTAAGGACTAATATAAAATCGATTTCAAAATAAGAAGCTGATATAGAATTATCCGTTCATTCATCCATACGTTAAAATAATTAATTAAATAAAAAAAATTATTATCTTGAATTTTATACAAACAAGATAGAAGGTGGGTGATTATTATATTATTTTAGTGGCTAAATGTGTGAGTTGTGGGTGCAACAAACATTTTTCTAAAATCAATTCAATTTCACAAAGCAAATTCCATTTTCGGTTCTAGCAGTTATAAATACTACTAGCACACGACTTACTCACATGTATATATTAAAAGTAATTAATTTTTTAAAAAAAAATTTATAATTTTTTATTTTATTAATTACTAAATATTTTTAATTTTTTAAGTATATACTGATTTATTCTATATTATAATTTTTGTAAAAAGAATAAAAATAGAACTTAAAACAGCTTAATTTACAAATAAAAAATTTAATTTGAAAATCATATATAAAAATAAACAAGAAATAAAAGACAATTTATAATTTTATACCAAAGATAAACTACATGTTATTTATAATAACTATTACATATAATTTAGTTATAATTTAACTACTAAGTAATTATATTTAGATATAAAATATTATTAAATCTGTCTCTTATTTATATCTCTTATATTTAGATGTAAATTTAATTTAACTATTAGATAATAGGAGCGTTCTTTCTTCATCTACTGCACATGGTGCTGCTAAAGTAAAAAGCAAAGCAATAATGGCATATCAGTTTTTTATTTTAAAACTCTTACACTTAATTCCTCATATAAAATTCATTAGTATAATATTTTTGAAATAAAAAATTAAACATAAAAAATTATTTTGTGACAAATTTATAACTTCTATATTTCAATTTTTCTAAAAAATATTTAAGTGTTTTGAAATTTTAAAGTTTTATTAAGTTTAAAATTAATTATTTAATTCATTAAACTTTTGAATTTTAAAAATATTTATATTTAAAAATAAAAAATAATATAAATTACATTTTTTATTTTTTAAAATTTTTCCTAAATAAATATTTTATATAAAAATAATATATTACAAATGAAAATTGTATTCACAAATAAGATTTGAAGTGAGGGAGATCCGGAGATGATATGCAAGTCTCCGAAAAAAAAAAAAAAAGGATAAAGACATATCAGCCCCCCATTTTGAATTTTTTGGACAGATCAGCCCCTCTGTTTAAAAAATAGACAGATCAGCTTTTCCATTACTGTTTCGAATTTTTTTGGACAAAAATGCTCTTGTTTCGCCCAAAGCCGACACCTTAATAAGGAACATATATATAATGAATTGACATGAAGTGTTAGGTCTCGCTCGAAATCATCACACCATATAATGCTTCAAATAATTCTCAAAAAAAACAGCTCTAGGATACGGTGTTCTCCGGCATTAGCAAATTGTTTCAGCGAGTTTGGGTCGAGCTGGTTATATTTGGACCTCAAAAATATATATTGTAAAATATTTTTTGAAAAAATGTTCAACATGAAAGTTAGAGATCTTGACGAGCTCTATAATTTTAATGTTCAAACTTTTTCCAAAAAATACTTCTAGATAGATATTTTTGATGTCCGAGCTGTTAACGAGTATAAAAAATTTTTTGTCCGAAAAAAATTCAAACAGTGTTTGAAGGACTAATTTGGTAGGTTTTTGAAATGAGAGGCTAATATGATATTTTTAAAATTTTTAGAGGCTGATATGATAATCCTAAAAAAAAAGTTATGAAAAGTAAAGTAGTAAAGGCGAGGGATGAGGGTACAAAAGCTGCAGGCTGGCGTGGGTGATGCTAAGCTATACGAGCATCCGTAGGATAAAGCGTATACGACGGCGTATATGGCCGACACGTGTGAGTCTTGTCCATCGGATAGTGCACGTTCTAACGAGTACATCATGAAAGCCGTCTTGTCGTTATTAGGTGCGCTCATTTTGCTTAATTTAGTTATTTATATGGGGAAAATTCACAAATTAGCCTGTTTGTAAATTCCCCGTTGGTTCTAAATTTGTTATGAATTAATCTCTATTCTTGAATTTATGTAAGAAATATTTAATTATTTTATAAATATTTTTTAAACAAATTAAAAATATTTTTTTTTTGATATGATCTATTAATTTTGATATAAATTTTTTTTATAAATAAGTATTTTAAAGCTTCAAAATTTTAGTAGATTTAAGAAATAATATGTTAATTTGTTATAATTCTAATTCTCATACTATTTAAAATTATTGTTTAAAAATTTTAATAAAAATATTAATTATAAGGTGATTTATAATTTTCGTATTCAATATTTAAAAAAAATACTAAATAAATATTTATATATAAAAATAATAAATTATAAATAAAAATTTTATCTTTAAATAAAGTTTCAAGAGAGGCCTGATTTGCCTTCTTTATATCATCAAATATTAAAATATAATTTTTAAACTGTATGCCATAAAGTTATTCAGACCTTACTTATGCTTGATAGTAATGATTTATGAACCGTTATTCATGACCTCAAATCTCGTCTACCGTAAAATCTGAGAGGAACTCTTTGAAAGTTATTGTAGGTGCATATTTGTAGCTAATATTGTGTTAGATGGCAATATATATCCGACTTTTATTCCATGTTCTCCGTCTAATGGACAGCTGTCATAAAATTATGTTCAGTGAAATATATATATATTTCTATGAGATGATTTTGTTTTCGTTATCTCGAAATTTTATTCATAACTTGCAGCTCAAACTTAACATGTTAAAATAGCTTGAAATTTTCGCTCAATGTTATAAAACAATTACAATCAATACGAACTGTACAAGTTGTAAGCCGTAACCAAATATATCACGATAGATGAGACATGACATGATTCCAAAATGGGCTTGTAAGACAATGAGACTAGACTATGTAAAATTGGAGTGTAAAACCAAAGTTGGAAAATGGGCGAGATTTGCAACACCAGGAGCTTGAGGCCTTTGATAACCACCAATTATATATGCTTATGTGGCAATTTGATAACCACCAATTATTAGGATTATTAATAAAATTTTGATAAGTAGTTTGAAATACAAGGAGAATGTGCGGTGAATATTAAATTTGTGTAATTTATTTTGTAGTTTGTTAAAAATAGTTATTATTTTTCGGGCTAGAATTGGCCGATCCCTTGCCCCGAGGCAAGTTCCGACAATCCTAATGTTCTAGTCAGGTTTGGATGACAAATTCGCTGGATCTAGGACGGGTCTAAGCTAACCCGTTCTGGATTGGCGAATTTTTTAAAATCATAGGTAAACTAATATGATTCAAATCGCAAATCCACTATATAACAAGCTTATTTTCATTTTTTTTTTAATTTATTTGTTACGTATGCTTGATTGGTTGAAATAATTTGGAACAAAAAAAAAAGAAACTCGAAAGTAAATTGGAAAATTTGTACTCCAGCTTCTAATTTAGTTGTTAAATCTCATCAGTACGAACGTGAGGACACAAAATCCAACCCCATAAATCCAAAAGGGATATGTAGCCAACTAATGTTATCTAATGAGGGTACATAGTCATGCAAAATATGAGTCGGATATTGAATTAAGGGTGGAGTTGAAACAAGCGCCATCAGCCGGCTCAGAAAGTAGGTCACGCCAAGAAGATCCTCCAATTATAAACTTCTTATTTAAGATTAGTTTGAAATAGATATTACGTCTGTAGCCTGCTCATTTTTATGTAGCCGTCCTAACCGATAAACCAATTAATTAACAAGTTTAAAAATGGGATGCTTCATAGAAAGAAGGCCCAATTTAGCTCATAAAATTATGGTTTTATGTGCTAGTTGGTATAGTTCGTACTGAACGGCACCCGCATCAGCATGGTATGAATCGGCACGATACGTACTGAAAAATTATTGATTTAAAATTTAAAATTATTTTTTATTTTATTTTAAAAAATGATACATAAAATATATATCGGTATTATACTATCGGCACAATCGGCACGTACCGGAATTTCAGTTTACCGAAACTTAGTTCGGCTCTGCACATAAAATCTTGCATAAAACACGGTGTTAGTAAGCATAGTCACTTCCTAAGATCCTAAAGTAGTTAGGGCTCTATTATTGATCACCAAACAATAAAAAATCTGAACTTTTGCCAGCACGCTTACCTGTCAAAGATCTTATTTGGTTTCAATGAATCTTTTTACCAAAGAAAAAGTTATTCCGAAACATATATTGGTCTTATTGGTGTCTGGATTAGATTGAAATAGTTGTGTTTCCGATATAATTTTGGTGTTGTATGGAGCAATTCAAAGTTTAAACAGAAATGAATTGTCCAAATAACATGCTTACAAATGATTTGTTAGGAACAAATTTTAGCAAATTTGGATATTTGGATGTTTTTTTGAGGTGGTTTGTTCTAAACAAACGTTTCACTTTAATTCAAAATAACTAAACCACCTAATTTGGTTTTACTTATGGGAGCTGGTTTTCGGCACGGAACTCCGCGTGGATAAAAATACGAAAAATGAAAAACACGTTTTAGGAAACGTGCTCCAAATCACGGCGGTCAGTAGAGCGCGTTTCCGAAAATTGTTTCCCACTCTGAAAAATAGGTTTCTCATTTTTCATATTTTTTTTCTGTATTGAGTTCTGTGCCTCTAACCATTTTCCTTTGCATATTTCACGAGTCTTAGATCCGTAATGTTTCTAAATTGAAGGCCTTAATAGCCTCGGTTAGGGCCCATAAGAAAAGAATCAGTGGTTAAGGAATTTATTTATATATATCCCCTACTTAAGCGAGAAAAGTCGGATTTTATAAATAAAGGCCCATATATGCAAATAACTCTGAATCCATCATTTTCAAGAGGCGCGGCTAGAGTATTAGCTATAGTCGAACAGGTGCGGGACCTTATGAGATCGTTGTTAACGATTATGATATTTAATTTTGAAGCTTATACATAAAAAATGGTAGACCTAATTGAGTTTCGAATAACATGGATATTTAGCATACACTAACAAAAAAATGACAACAATTTTATTAAGAATATCTTTTTACATATAAAAAATATAATAAATGTTATTGAAATATTAAATTATAATTTTTTTTGATAATTTCACATAACTAAGAAGTATTTTAGCCTATTATTTTACTACTATGTCATACTTTTGTACTTTAGAAGTTTCCCGCCAGGCCAGCCTGTTTTGCACACACTAGCATTTGGAAGCAGTCCGGTCCATTAGGGCCCAACTCATCGAATAAACCGACGTCGTTCTATAAATATCAGGTAACATCTGGCCGACAGAAGATAAGTAGACCCACAACAAGATCACGTGAAAAGCACGTGACGCAAGCCTAGGGTTTTATTCCTTTTATAGTTAAACCTCATAATCCTACAGACTCCAGCTAAGGTTTCACTTCGTAAAGACCATGGCTGCGCGAGCGATCATCTCTCGATTACCTGCAGCCGTCTCTATCATCGGCGCCGGCAGATACTATTCCCTCCGCCTCGGCCTCATACGCCCACTCGCCGCGCTCGCCGGAAGCAGAATCATCGCTGCTTTTCCTTCTTCGGGCGGCGGCGGATGGAGGTGCTTCTCGTCGCGGCCGACGACGTCGTCGCTGAACGATTCGTCTCCCAACTGGAGCAATCGGCCGCCAAAGGAGACGATCTTGTTGGACGGCTGCGATTTCGAGCACTGGCTTGTTGTCATGGAGCCCCCCGACCCCAACTGGACTCGCGACGAGATCATCGATTACTACATCAAAACCCTAGCCCAAGTCGTCGGAAGGTATAATTCGTTTCTTCTATTATTTTCTGTATCTGTCTTTGATTGATTTGTTTCGTAACTAACTGCATGAAAATAGATGTTTTTAATTAATTTTTAGTAGCTATGAAAGTTGTATGCAGTTAGAGTCTGTCAATTTGATTATGTTTATTCCATCATTTGGCATATATGGCTTATGAATAAATATTGTTTGATATGGTGGTTTTATTGTTCGAGCAACCATTATGACAGTCTTCATTTATTTTAGTTTGTTTTGTTATATATGTTGATTAGCACTTGTTTAGGAATAGTAGCAATATCTACTCCCTTTCTGTGTCATTTATTACCACTAATTTGGTAGCTCAACGCGTTGGGATGCCTGTCTCTTTGTCCCGGTTTCTCTTCTTTGACTTGATTCTGATCAAACGATATACAGTAAAAGTAGCTCGATTAATGAATTACTACTTTATGCATTTCTGCTAATTCGAATCGATTGTTCCGTTTTGATTCCCTAATTTTCGTAGGTTAGACGAAGTTTGTATTACTTACCTCACTGCCTTCACCTTGTGGTTTTCGGAGGATTTATCATGAAAGTACCCTGTTTTCTGGTCAGTATAAGATGGGTAATCCATTTCCATGCGATTTACTAATCCTTTGTTATTAAATAATTTATTGATTTTGTTGCATTTTCAGTTATATAGTCTGAATATTTATGTTTTAGGCTTGTTACATGTTACTTGAGTTGAACACATTATAGCTCTGGGTTCTTCATTTTCATTTGTAGCTCGATTAACAGCTGGTAAGTGGTTGGATGTTGATGTGCGGTGCTTCTGTAAGATGGATCGTTTTAGCTTAATCTGTAAGCTGGATATTGATGTCTCTCTGCTTCTATTTTTTTTGAATGTTTTATGTTCATTTCAACCCTCTAGCTCTGTGTTATATGTCGGCCATATGCTGTCTAAGAGAACGTAATATGGTTTCTCTTACTTTTAATGCTGTTTCATGGAGGCTATGTTGATTTTTTTTTCTTTCATGTATATATGAACCGTGATCGTGATCATTTTGTGCCACACTGATGTTTATTGGTCCTTCTTCAGCTTTGTGTGATATGCTTGGCTTTTTGTGTCTAATAGACTATAACGTAACTTTTATTGGATTTTCCAGCTGCTAGAGAAATGTTTTTTGCTTTTTTTAAGAAAAATAATTCGCTTTTTGTGATTGGTATGTGTGGAAATGGACTAAATCTATATGTTTTCTTCTCATTTGTAAGGTAACATATTCTTGTTGTTTGGTAATTAATTTTCCTTGATGGTGTATAATGCAGTGAAGAGGAAGCGAGGATGAAAGTTTATTCCATCTCCACCAAGCATTACTTTGCCTTTGGTGCTCTTGTTTCTGAGGAAGTCTCTTACAAGATTAAGGGTATGTTGAAAGCAATAATAGTAGCTTCCAGTCCCACCCTTCCTCCTTATTTTTCCCCTCCTACGTGGGGCCCACCATCTTACCCTTCATCACCTCCATCCTGTGAATATCAAACCTCTCTTCCTTGTAAATAGGAGGGAATGAAATGAATAGTGAAAGATTGGGTGCTGCTTATTAAAAAATGTTCTCTAAGCTAGAGGATTTGTACTAGCCCATATTTTTTCTATGTGTAAGCATTGACACTGACATCTTTTTCTTCTGAACTATAGCTCTTCCAAAAGTTCGCTGGGTTCTTCCAGACTCCTATTTGGATGTCAAGAATAAAGACTACGGAGGTAAATTGCTGACTTCTTGTTAATAGTGTTATCGTTCACGTCTTTTTGTCCATTTGAGGTTAATGGTTTGTTTATTGTTTTGGATGATAAGCTGAGGATCTTTTTTTTTGGGTTAAATTATATTTTTAGTAATTTATATTGTTTTCATGCTCTCTTTTTTATCTATAGCGGATACACTTGAATACATATGTATAACCAGATGTTACGAGTATTTTGCTATAATTCTTGTTTCATCTTAACTTTTTTGTGGCTGTTGATGGTTTGTTACCAGCTTGAAACAATTTTCTTAAGCTCATTTTTTTTTACTTAATTAACATCTTTTTGTGCTTTCTTTTGGTCTTTTATGTAGGACATATTTTATGGTTATATGCTTATTTTTGGACAAGTATTTTACATGCATGGATATGATACTGAATGCACTTGTTGATCTCGAAGCAGTAGATTCTGTGCTCTGATCATTATCTAGTCTTTCTTGCAGTGCTAACATCCTATCTTACTCCTTTATCTTGGCAGGTGAACCTTTTATAAATGGCCAAGCAGTTCCTTATGATCCAAAATACCACGAAGAGTGGGTCCGCAATAACGCACGAGCAAACGAGAGGTCCAGGCGGAATGATAGGCCCCGCAACTTTGATCGCTCTAGAAACTTTGAGAGACGCAGGGAAAACATGCAGAATTTCCAGAATAGAGACGTCCCGCCAACTCCTATGCCAAACAACCCTCCCCCAGGTACCGGCCCACCTGTGCAAATGCCCAACAATCCTCCTCCAGGTGCTGTACCGCCTGCACAAATGCCCACTGCCCCACCCCAAAATGCCATGCTAAGGGGCATGCCACCACCCCCACCTCCTAACATGGCCAACATGGGCCCACAGTATGGTGGACATAATAACTACCAGAATCAAATGCCACCCCATGGTAACTATCCTCCTAACAGTCCTCCCTTCCAAGGAGGCCCAGGCTATCAAGGTGGAACGGCTGGTGGGCCAGGTTATCAAAGTGGGCCACCGCCAGGATACCAGCCAAGTCCAGGCTTCCAAGGAAATAGCCCTCCGTATCAGAGCGGTGGTAATATGGGTTATCAGGGAGCCCGTCCTAACCCTGGTGCATATCAGGGCAGCGGGCAGAATTACCCACCAAATGGTATGAATTATCAGGGTGGTGGTAACGCTTACCAAGGGGGTGGCAGTTTTCAGGATGGTGGCCCAAATTTTCAAGGTAGAGATATGGGTGGAAGAGATCCTCAATAGCCACTTTTCCTCGCTTGCCTTTGAATTCGATGGAGCTCTCTGCAACTTAGGGACCATATAAAGCTATTATGTTAATGGGCTGTAAAGCTTGTATAAGTTGAATATAACGTAGTCTCTATCTACTGTAGTAATTCGGGACTTGTAAACGATATGGAGTTCTAATTTGCTTCTTGCTATCTGATTCTTGTACATCTTTTGTTCTGAATGACTCTTGTTCTGTTTATTATTGTTGCCATTACAAACAAGTTTATATTGTGTTCTTTTTTAAAAAATTTTTTTGGAAAACATGTTCAAACTGTTTGTTGTCTTTATCTTTATGGAATACATACTCCATTACTTGTTTTTGAGAATTGTGGTTAATTGCTCAATTCGAATCTTTTCCATTATGTCCAAAGCACAGAGTTGGAGCTCTTAAATTATATGTATTCTAAGTGCCGAACGGCCTAATTGCTTTACCAACTGCCATCTTTTCAGTTCCAGAAGGTGTTATCTTCTGGTATTTTCAATGAACGTGAATCTCAACTCCACTATCTTTGCTGTTATTTTATGCATGATGTAAGAAACACAGTTGGAATCGATCGTTTTATTCTGCTATAAATGTCGCTTCAATCATCTTCTTCTAGATTCGTAAGTCGCACTTTAGGAATAGTGATATTAGCCTGTATTATCATTGATGTTACATATTTTAACTTAAAAGGTATTTCATGGCGGGAGTTTTTGCAAATCAAGTAGATTTTTATTGCTGCTACCATTACATGGTATATGAGATTATCACAAATTATATGCGTCATAATTTGCAGCGTCTCTCTGTCGATCGAATGGTTCAGAATGTATGTAGAGGCACTACTGCTTTATTGGTACATATAAGGTTGCCGCTTAGCGGTGGGACTGGTGGTGGGACTCGTAGTGTGATTCGTCATCAACTGAACTCTTCTTCTCCGTGGCGCGGCGGCCTGAGAGAGTGATGTGCACGCCTGGGCTGGCGTGGCTACACGTGCTTCCGAGCAGCAGCGAATTGTTCACCCCCTGGACGTTGCTGTTCACTACCACCGACATCGGCTTTCCCTTCGTCTTCGTTTTCCCTTTGTAATTCTTACTATGTTTTTCCATTTCATTCTCACCATATTTCTCCGTTTCAGTCTTGCTTTCTTCTGCTTCGTGCTTTGAAGAGTTGAAGAAATGCCCTTCATGGAGCTTCCTCCCGATCCTGAGCGTCGGATTTACACGTCCTGATCCTATATCCATATATGCGCCCAGGTTTGCACCATCGATGGTGACCAACCTCATCCCCTCTTCCTCATCGCCAGACCTCGATGCTGTCCCCGGTGGGCTTCTCCAACCTGACACTGCTGAGGAAGCACTCTTCTCTTCCTTCCTCGGCGAAGTTATAGTCGTCATGCTGCTATTCTGATCCTTGCTTGCATTTTTCTGCCCGTTGTTGCTCCTACTGTTGTGGTTGTTTTCCTGCAAGAACTTGGTCTCTTCAGGTTCAGGATTCATGTAGGCTCTCGGACTTGGCTTCGGGGATTGCGGCAGTGTTGGGGAGTAAGATTTGACGACTCTCGGGGATTGGCGAGGAGTTTCATTCCTCGGTGATGCCGCTGGCCTAGGGGACGGTGACTGCGGTGGAGTGGGCTGAGACCGCGTGGCAACCGGAGGCGGTGGCGGCGGTGTTGGCTCTCTTGCCGTTGGCCTAGGTGACGGTGGCGGCGGTGGAGTGGGCTGAGACAGCGTGGCAACTGGAGGCGGTGGCGGCGGTGTTGGCTCTCTTGCCGTTGTCTAGGTGACGGTGGCGGTGAGTAGGCTGAGACCGCGTGGCAACCGGAGGCGGATGGCGGCGGTGTTGGCTCTCTTGCCGGTTGGGGCGGAGTTGGAACCCTAGCGGGCATAGTAGTTTGTGGAGCTGCTGCTCCTGTCAATAATGTGGGTAGCCTCAGGGGGGGTCTTGGAGCCGTGGGTTGCGTAGGCGGTTGTTCCGGACGGACTTGAGACAGCATCCGAAAGAAAGGGCGGGCATACGGGGGCCGCGGCTGCTGGTTTGCCATGGCAATGCGGTGAACCTTCTTTGTATGTCTTCACTGCGAGGAGAAATGAGATGGGTGAGGCCTGGAGAAATCCGCTTGCAGTCGTCGTATTTAAATACAAGCCAATGCAAATGAGAGAGGGAAAGATCGAACGGCAAAAGAAAGGAGAGAAAAAAAAGCAAAGCATCTGATTCGATCAACTAATTAAATAAGGAAAACGGGAAGAAAAAGAAAGGGATGTGAACGAGCGCAAACAAAGGCAACCCGCAAGAGAAACATATGTTATTCTTGGATCGAATTGAGAGTAAAATTTATAAGATCGTTTAAGGGACCATTGCATCGAATATCATGATCAATAATTCAGATTTTATCTTGATCTATAATTTATATCTTTTTCTTAGAAGATAAAATCAAGACCGTTGATGTTGATCAAGTTATTCAATCCAATAGTCGTTAATTTATATTATGGATTTTATCATCAACTCGACTTAAAAATATCTTGCCTCATATATATGTATTTACACACACACACACACATACACTAGCAAATGACGTATTTGCTATGCTATACGTTTGCCAAAAATAATTACTAAAATTTATAGCTTAATTTCTAATTAGAAAATATTTTAAATTTACTTAATTATACCGGTTTACTATTTACCGTATTTTTCTGGAGAGAATAAAAGTTAGATTTAAAACAAATCTATAAATACAATATACGAATAAAAAATCTAATCTGAAACTTATATAAATATAAAAAAGGAGGTAGTTTTATAGTTTCATATGGATTATAAGCCATACATTATTTATAATTATCATATATAATTTAAATATATTTTAACTATTAAATATTTATATTGATATAAGGTACACAACCATTTTTTTTTGTTAAGCTTTAATACACACACACACACACACACACACACATTTGGTTTGAAATTTGAATTAGTAATCCAGATAAAACCATTAGGATTAAGGTCGGTTCGAATTGCCAGGAATGCAGTCTTAAATATAGGCCCATATCATTTTTCTGCACTGGTCAAAATTTATTAGAAGATCCGATGATGTTGTTTTGTTTTGTTTTATTTTTTTGTTGATTCCTTTTCAAAGTTTGGTTTATGTATATTTTTTTGTTGATTTCCTTTCTAGAAAGTTTGGTATATATATATATATATATATGTGTGTGTGTGTGTGTGTGTGTGTATTTTTAAAAAACTTATGTGAAAAAAAGAGATAATGATGTGCTCTTCCTTCTGTATTGAAATTCTTCTCAAGAAAAGTAATTAAGCAGAGCACACTAAGCCATTTTTTTGAAAAAAAAAATTTAACACAAAAATCGCAGTAAACTATTTTTTATTGTATTCAAAATATTTTTGAAAACATGTGCGTTTGTAGTGATTTAGAAATTTTTCAGAAAAGTATGGTTTATGTGACAAAAGTTTTGCAAAGCAAAAGCGTTTCGACAAATTTCCAAAAATTTATGTAACTCGGAATAATAACTAGTTAGATATTGTAAATTCTTATTCGACCTAATATGTTATTTTGATAGGTGAATGGTTCGACTTGTCTTATTTACCATTATAATATATAGTCTAGTCGGATAATTAAAGACTATTTGGTAGGTGAATAATTCGTCGTATCTTTTTTACCTCTACAATATATCGTCTAGTCTAGCGCCTGATTAATTACATAAATTGGCCCACTAATATGATTTTAGGTACCTTTTAAAATTGAATTGATTCTAGATGCTTGAATAATATGTGGACGGCCTCCGATTAGTGTTTTTTTTTTTTTTTCTTTTTAAATTAAGGAACTTATATTTAGCATCAAACAATGTTTACATCACCAGCCTTTAGAGACTGAATACAGGACTCCAAACTTACAAACAATCGAAAAAAAAATTATGAACTCTAAATCACTCTTCTCATTCCAAACATTTAAAAAAGTCCATGTCCATTGAGGTCTTCATTGAAGTCCATATCCATTGAGCACAAATCCATCCAGACCAGTTCTTCTAAAATCTGCTAAAGTCTCAGCGCATAGAATACAGCAGAGTCCAGGTGAATACAGAGTTAATCCAGCACAACATACTTCCACAGGTTTCATTCCAAAACACAGATATCTATTTTCAGTCACCAGTAGAATTCAGTCATTCCAGCACAGCATAAAAACCTCAGTTGACATTACTATCACATTTATTACCATCACTGAATTCCCTCCAACAGTTCATCTACAAAAACAGTTAACAAAGACAGCAGTATCCTTTCCAGATTTGAATAACACAAGTAAATAAAAAAGATCACAATGTTTATCTCAGTAACACATGTATTTCAGATTTATAAAAATACTAGATCAGGGGAAAGCTAAAGGTCCATTAAGACACTATTAATTAAGTGAGGGGGAAACATATAAAAGAAAGACCTCTACAATATATCGTCTAGTCTAGCGCCTGATTAATTAATAAATTGGCCCACTAATATGAAATTTAGGTCACCTTTTAAAAATTGAATTGATTCGAGATGCTGAATAATATGTGGACGGCTCCGATTATGTTTTTTTTTTTTTTTTCTTGCTAATTAAGAAGCTTATATTTAGCATCAAACAATGTTACGACACCAGCCCTTAAGAGACTGCAATACAGGACTCCAAACTACAAAACATATCGAAAAAAAATAATGAACTTCTAAATCCCCATTTTCTCAATTCCAAACATTAAAAAAGTTCCATGTCCATCTGAGGTCTTCATTGAAGTCCATATCCATTGAGCACAAAACATCCAGACCAGTTCTTCTAAAATTGCTAAAGTCTCAGCGCATGAGAAACAGCAAGAGTCCAGGTGAATACAGGATTTAATCCCGACAACATACTTCCACAGGTCTCATTCCAAACACAGATAATGCTATTTCAGTCAACCAGAGAATCTCAGTCATCCAGCACAGCAAAAAACCTAGTTGACATTACTATCAACATTTATTACCCTCACTGAATTCCCTCCAACAGTTCATCTTACAAAAAATCAGTAACAAAGACAGCAGTATACTTTCCAGATTTGAAATAAACCATAAATAAAAGTCACAATGTTTATTTCAGTACAAACATATTTCAGATTTATAAAATAATCTAGATCAGAAAGCTAAGGTCCCATTAAAGACACATTATTAAGTGAGGGAAACATATAAAAGAAAGAAAGTATTTTGAGGATGGCATTTTAAAAACAATTAAGATATCAATCAAGGGATATTCTAATCCAAGAAGGAGATAAACATCCGGTCCTCGCTCCGATTAGTGTTTTGGTTAGCCCAAGTTCACTTTTTATGGCTGGTTTTGTGTTTCCAGCCATAACACAGCTAAAGTGATTGAATAGTTTCTCGGATACTCAAATTCGAATATTGATTTTTGTAAAGTTCTTGGACGAATATCCTACTTGTCGTCCCATTTATCACACCACGGAGGTGTTTACGATCCAAAATTTCTAGAATTTCACTTTATTCATCCCGATAGTTGACAAATGAGTTGAAACTCTTTGAAGGCTTTCGTCTTCCACATCAAGGTGAGATAAGAAATTATTGCACGTATCGCGTTCATCATGTCTTTCCGTAAGTACAAGTTTTTTTTTATATAAATTTTCAAAATAAAAATTGTAGATTCATTTAAAATAAAGTACCTTCAATCGCAATGAGTTTTTATATAAACTAGTTTTTTTACTGAGAAGAAAATAAGTATAACTACTAAAAATGATGTCGGTTGTTTTCAGATTTTTAAACAATCCTCTGCCATATTTTTCAAATTTTCATCTTTTATTGTACTCTAAACATATTTTTAGTCCGTACAGTTAGAAATATTTTTGTATAAATAATAGATAATAATATAATATAAGTTTGTAGTTTCTCGTCTAAATTCTTATATTAAGCGATTGGTTTTATAAACAACTATATATACTAATGTAGCGTTGTCACTACATAACGTGATATTGCAAATATTATGGCAGCGCATAACTTCCACTCAATCCCCAACCACATTATTTAGGTAATGTATCAGGCTATTTTCTTACCTGAATATTGTGCTCAGCAGTCAATTAATTCTTTTCATATAACGAGGATTCTCACACATTTGAAGACTTTGTTAAGATAAATCATGGGGCCTACGAGAAGCAATCTTCGATTAAAAAGTGTTAATTGTTGACGGAACACGCAAGTAACTTTGTTCATATTTATGCACGTTGGATTTAGATCTATAAAGTCTGGGGAGTGGATGTTTCAGGTCTCTATCATAAAGCTTGAAAACATACATGGAGTTGATGAATATCTTCATTAAGAATCTTATTGAGAGTCTCTGGCCTTCAAGGAAGAATCCAATTGTGAGACTCCCATTGATTCTTTTGCTAAATTAAGGTTGTCGTGAATAAGAGATTTAGAGTCGTCACTATTGGTTTTTATTATATTATATTGTAGAACTAGTCGACACTTAGGAACATATTATAATTAAAAGTTATATAAGTAACTCTGGAAACTACCAGAATACAGAAGGATTGTATGACTTTTTGTTCGCGGCTCTATACAATGAAATGTATTTTTCTGGTTGCGTTCAAAAAGCAAATGTGTATCCGTGGATACCCAACAGTATTAATGTGGTATATGGCCGTTCTGATGTGATAGAGACTTGAACTATAACATATTAATACGTTAATTATATATTAAGAGTAAAGATTACAATATAGGCTATTGTACTAGGGAGGGTACTTAAAGAGATAATAAGCTCATGAATAAATATCCTATATTTATTGATAAACTCCAAATGTAGGTGCATTAAGCAAAGCTTATTTATTTTCAAAACTCAATATTGGAAGTAAGTCAATATTTATAAATCATCAGTATCATTAGAAAAATAGAAAATATATATACAAGTATATGATTTCACTGCAATTCATAAATAATATTGGTGAATCATTTAAAGAAAGATAAAGCCTTATTATAAGGTAATGTTATTAGGCCATAATATTTAAATTTTAAAACAATTCGACTTGTATTTTTTTACGTCTCAAGAACTGAATCACGAAAAATATTATCGTGCCATAATATTTCTGTTTATTATATACATCTATCACTAAGTCTATTATATGCATATTCTATCACCAAGTCATGGTGTTCATTCCCATAATAATATATATACATACAAATTGACCCAACATAACATTCCAAGGCAAATGAAGAAAATTACAAAAAACTCTCATAACTTCAAACTCAGGAGTGAAACAGCAAACACACCAAAACGAACCAATCGGATAACTCGAACTGCTCCGGCGCGCCACCGCGCGCGCACGCGAGCCATGAAAGACAAGAATAACAAGCTCACACAGAGAGAGAGAGAGAGAGAGAGAGAGAGAGAGAGAGAGAGAGAGAGAGAGTTCAGTAGTAGTACGACGAACCTCCAACACCACCGAGGTTGAATCCGTCGTTGGGCTCGTCGGCTGCTGGCATCGGTCCAAGCATTGGGCTATATTGCAAGTACCCTTCGTCAAAGTACCCCTGATGTTCTCCTCCCAACGTCACCGGCTCGCTGGAGTCCAACCAGTCCGGCCAGTCCTCCGCCGTGCCTTGCACCGGCGACGGAGACTCTCCCTCCACCGTTCTCACTTGCTCCACAGACGCATACTCATTGTTATAAACATTGTACTCATGATTTTGCTGCTGTGGCACCGGCGGCGGGGGAGAAGGAGTGGTGTTAGAGAAGAAAGGCGGGAATACGGTGACCGCGGAGGAGGAGATATCGGGGGAGAGGAAAGGAGTTATTGAAGAGCCTTGGGGCAGATCGGGGAATGCGAAGTTGGTACGAGCTTGCGGGCCCCGGAGGGAGCGGGCGGCGCGGTCGTAAGCCGCCGCCGCTTCCTCGGCGGTGTCGAAGGTGCCAAGCCAGTGGCGCTCTTTGGTGGCAGGGTCGCGTATCTCCGCGGCGTATCTCCCCCATGGCCGCCGTCGAACTCCAAGGTACCTTGTAGTATTAGTTTCTTGCTGCTGCTGCTGCTGTTGTTGTTTCTTCTTGGACTTCTTCTCAGAAGACGATGAAGAAGTCGGCGACGATGATGACGAGAAGAGTAGTTTGAAGTCCATGAGATGATTATATTTAGTAACAAGGAGACGAAGAGTTGGTGGTGTGGTGTGTTGTGTGCTGCATGGAAGGTGTGTGAAATATATAGAGGGAAGAAGTTGCAGAACGTTAAATAGTGGGGTCCATAAAACGGTCAAGGTCATGATGTAGACTAGTGGGATATTGGAGGATATGACATTTGGTGGGGCCATTTTTTTATGGTCCTATTAATTATGGAGTAATATAAGATGCATTGAAGTATAAATGCAAATATATATATAAATATATAAAATAAACTATCACTCTATCAGAATTGTTGTATCGCATAGTATCATATATTTTTAGATATATTATTTAGTATTAATTCTTACTTAAAAAAAACATGTGGCGTTGTTTTTAATTAATAAAATTTTAAAAAATTATATAAAGAATTTAAAAATTATTTTTAAAATTAAATAAAATATGTTTAAAAATAATAATCATAATTATGTATAGAAATGATATATATACGTCATATATAGAAATATAGAAAATACTTAAATTAAATTATATATATATATATATACTATAATACGGGAGTACTACGCCCCAGGGATATACGTATTATATATATATATTATATATATATATATGTGTGTGTGTGTGTGTGTGTGAATATAAAGTAATTAATATAAATACAAAGTAATAATAATTTTTTGAAATAAAATTTTATCCATTGGTGAAGATGTATTTGTGCATCATATACGAGTGCAAAATTAATTTAGCATCTAATAATGTGGCGTCTTCACCACATTTAGGAAATAATGGTGCTATCTTGAGGATTTAAGATATGTATATAAAAATAGGAGAAATTCTAATTGACGCGGCACACCACATATAGCTATTGGTGGATGGTTGCCACGGGTACATATTTAGTCGCAAATAGTGTTAGAGGCGACATACCAGCGATGCTTATTTCAGAAGTATTATTTTTATTATTTAAGGGCGATTGAATTTAAGTCATGTGTAATTACGATATTTACTTAGCAGGCCACTCGCCATTAGTTAATTATATAATTTATTTTAATTATTAGATAATTAATGTTAGGATGTAAACATCACCAATCTTCTCTCGCTCTTCACTAGTATAGATAATCAACTTTTGTTTATGAAAATAAGATATTTGTGTATTGTTATTGGTATTTTTGGATGAATAGTCAAGTATGCAAGTGCAAGATAAAATAAGTTATTGGACACAGTTTGCTAAGACTTGCTGTGTGTGTGTGTGTGTCTATATATATATATATAGTTATAGATAATACTTAGATATATATATCTATAGTATAGATAATTGCTATTTTAAGTGACTTTTTTAATCGGCTATTTCACTTGCTCGCTTCCATATGTGTCTTCTTAGGGTAAGCTCATACGGTTCAGTGAGTAATGACCCTTTGACCAGGTCTGAGGAGGGTAAGCTCGACTCTCTCTCGTATCTGTATCTCATTTCCTCCGTCGTACACGGGCTCTCGTTCTCCTGTACGCTCCAGTCTCTCTCTCTATAGTAGGTATATAATATATATTAGGCTATATATATATATATATGGGTATCTTTCTCTTTAAAAGAAAATAGGCAGAATATGCTTATACTAAACCAAATTTGTTCATTTGTGTTATTGAATTAATCTTGGTCAGCTTAATTATCCTATCTATCTGCACCGTGCTTTCAACTTCTCATGTTAATTAGTCAATTATGTAGGTTCTAATGTCAGAAAGTTTGGATTATGAGTGATTTCTTTTTACGGTGTTGAGCAGCCACTAAGATGCTTGAATGGTGGATTTTATTTTCTTTTTCTTTTGCTTTTTTATTTTTTTATTTTTTTTTTTGAGTTCTGCAATTATAGTAAGTAAAATGGTGGATTATATATTTTTGGATGTCATGGAGTTTCTAATTCTGGTAGATGCACCTTCTCCAAACAAAAGAAATCACATGCTTAGATGGGTCTCTACAAATGATTAGCATGTGCCATCTCTTACCTTTGGATGCTTGTTTTAATATGTACAAACCGTATATAACAATATATAAAGGCCAATCTAGGGCGCGGAGAGGCTACTCCCAGCATCAATCTCTTTTTTTTTACAGTGGTTATCCAACCTCGGGAGGGGGGAAGGGGTCACGTGTACGTACGCATGTTCGTTAACTTGCGAAGCATATTTTTCTCATACCCTTGGCCGGATTCAAACATGAAGTATATATATATAATCCTACAATTGGTATGCAATACTTGTTATTCATATTTTTAATCATCAAATAGTTATAAGAAAAGGTGTTTGTATACAGTTTAAATTAAAAAGCAAGGATAAAAAAGAGAGATTAGTTAGATCATGAGCTACTCATTGATTCATTGTGTGCATCAAAAGATAGCAATTTATAAACATTGGCATACTACTCATTGATTCATTGCCTTCAAAAACTATTTTTTAATCCGCTCACAGTTTGGAGCCCCAACATACCTATTTAGAAATATTTTTTAAACTCTGAATTCCAAAGTTATATATCTCAAAATTTACAACTTATATTTTAATTTTTTTTTCAAAAATTAATTTTGTATAGAGATTTCATCTAGTTAACGAATCGGCGCTCTCTAGTGACTTTTAACGTATCATATTCTTACATATTCTTCAAAATTTTGAGTTTAAAGTGATGATTATTATATCGTATAACCATGTTATGATGTTATAACCACATCAAAAGGTTCTCTTGGATCTGAAGTTGAGTTCCTCAATACCATCTTAGGATGAAACTGAAAAAGCTTCAGAATGATAACGTGACTCTAACATTGTTGATTCCCAATCAACTTAGACTAATAAGGCATACAAGGACTGGCGATGGGGCTTATGGCGGATGGTTGGAACTTCCATCCATAAAGTAGAGGTTTCAGATTCGAATTACGCAAGTCATCCGTTAATATGTGAGAGATTTATCTGTTTTATACCTCGTGAAAAGTAAGACGTGCCTTTGAGTCTGTCAAGATCGAAAGGTTGTAGCTTTTCGGTTAGTAAAACATGAGTTGGTGTTATCCGCAGATTTACCTTTACAATGGTCGCACAAAATAGCCGATTACGGATATAAATTCTCTACTATAATCTCAAAAAGAAAAGGCATGCAAGGACTAACTTGAGGCGCAAGGAGCTTGGCAAATTATTCTAAGTAATTAGGATTAGGTAGAATGAGTCTTTTTTATCATTTTTGGATTGAATGCAGTTCATGTTCCAAAATCACACACTAATAGATTTTATAACAAGTTTTTTTTTTAAGGATTATCATTGCACAGCCATGTGCTTCCATCTTGAACCAAATCAAATGATAAGTGCCACATTACATATTCCTTTTCTAAAAGCTAGTGGTCCCTCAAAATCCTTTTATCAGTAAATCATT
Organism: Xerophyta viscosa; assembly: GCA_002076135.1. NCBI lineage: Eukaryota > Viridiplantae > Streptophyta > Magnoliopsida > Pandanales > Velloziaceae > Xerophyta > Xerophyta viscosa. The sequence goes on from MJHO01000084.1 coordinate 59,802, forward strand.
ATAAGTTTTTTCCTTATTAATTATTCTACTTTTAAAAAAAAAAAATTTAAAATGTTTGTAAGACCATGGATGAGTCAAAAGCCATGTTGGGGTGCATGTTAGGGGGGGATTTGGGAAATATCTCCTGATGGAAGATATTGGCAGGGCATTGAAGCTGCTTTCAGGGGAAAAAAAACAATTTTTAGTGCATTTTTTTTCAATAAAAATAAATAAATAAACTGATATATAATTATAGTACTCTTAATCTGACATAGGATCCTTGTCCATGATCAAATGCCTAATAAAAAACAAGGTTCTTCTTGCAATGGAAGGCATTAAATGCATGCATCCACCCAGAATATCATGCACTTGCTACAGAAACTAACCTAATAAAAAGGAATTCTTTTTTCTTTCTTCACTTGCTCTCTTCACTGTTTGTATGAGGTGAACTCAAACAAACTTCTTTTACTTTTCTTACCTGAACCACAGAAATCCTACGGAAATTCAGCAAAATAAATGTAAAAAATATCCTTTTTACTTTTAATTTTATTGTTCTTATTGTATGTATTGGCATTTTACTTAATAAAATTAGTTTCTTCTATTCTCTGCAGTTACTGCACAACGTTTATATGAACTCAGATGCTAAACTGTAAACAAAGCAGTGAAAATTTGAGTGTAGGTCCTACTTTCGAAAAAAAAAAAATTCAACTTTTTTTTTTTGTTTTTTTTTAGCAGAACTTGGTTTTCTAACATTATATTTGCACAATTATTGCAGTTAAAGAAGAAGAAATTTACATAAATGATTATATTTCTAGGGTTTTGGTGACTGAATTTATTTTATCTTATTAATACTTAAAGTCAGGTTTTATCTTGTCCTTGTACATCTCAGTCAATGTTATTTAGATTTGGTTGCAGGACCTGCTCCCTCTTCTTGTTTTTGATAATCAAAGGTGGTGCTCAGAAGCATTTTTCAATAATCTGATTAAGGGATTCTTCAAAATTCTGACTTAAATAAGTCCTTATATTAGGTCATTAGGGTAATGGTTCTCCTACACCATATAATGCATAGGCACGTCCCGAAGGTATCTATAGGAACATGTACCCTAAACTCAATCCATTGGCTTCTTCAAATGTCCTACTACTCTTCTCCATGTGCTAACTAATGTGACTTAGTCATATGTCTCCAAAATTCCTAGCTAGACGGCAAAACCTAGCAGGAGTTGCTTATATGATATTTTACTTTTTTAAAAAAAAAAAATTAAGAAAGATAATTTTATGATAATCTATATGTCAAAATGCAAAACATGCAAAGATCAAAATATTCTATGTTATGAATAGTATATTACAGTATTACATGAACCGAAGAGGCAAGAATAGCATAGAAGAATTAATAATACAACTGATTTGACTTTGGTATGGTCCTATGCAGGCCAATGACTGCATTCAAAAATTAATATTTTCCTTAAACTATTTGTGCACTAAGACATGAACAAAAGCCGACAAATCTGAATAGTAAAATTCTGCAAATTCATAACATCCTTCCATTCAGTTTAATCAAAGGAAAATTCTTCTTTTTTAGTTTGGTTCAGTATCTATGTAAATTTTTCAATCTTTTCAAGAGAGAGCTGCTGAGATATAATATATTGGTATCTATATATATGTTTTTCGCCAATACTTTTCGACGTTGGACAGAATAATTATATCCTCACACCCCCCTGCGTAGGAAGGATGGTTGAGCTGAGACGCAACAAGCGCCTTGCGCATTCGAATCGTGGCTTATCTGCAAGCTAGATACCCCAGCGGAGCGGGCGGGCGCCGAGGTTTGAAAGGCTGCAGGCAAAAACAGCTCCTTTTTTCAAAATTATGCAAAGAAAAATGCATAAGTTTTTTATGAAATTTACTTGAGTAAATGATAAATCAGCTCCTTTTTTCAAAATTATACAAAATCCGCCCTATCAGCAAAAACAGTTTGACGTACTCCTGTGAGAACTGGGCACATCAAAGTTCAAACTTTGCAACTCCTCACATGAGAATATCGTAAAGGAAAGGTAACAACGTGATGATCGATCGGATATCTTCTGGGAAGGTGAGAAGCTTTTTGATCTTAGGAATGAATGTCTGACAATGTTTTGAGCATTGAACAACAATATATAACACTAAGATAAGCATGCCTGTTATGGGGTTATGTGCATATGATGTCTTCTAGTAGAGGAGTCAAAAGAGGGCTCTTTTTTTTTTTTTTTAATTGTCTGTAGATACAAGATTGTGGGACAAGGGCTATGTGCTAGGATGCTGGGACAACATGCTTGCAAACTTGGCTACATCATATGAAGAACATTATATATAGGAAAATGCTTTGGGGCCGACCCCTATGCCCGAAAACGCGCCCGAACGCATTTCCGGGCGCCTCGGTATCGGTACTTTGAAAATTTTCCTTTGAAATAACTGTAAAAATCTCAGTTGCAGCTCCACTTTGTGGACATACTAATTTACAGATTTGGTGGTGGCACTTATGTATCATCGCTCAACTGTTGGATCCAAATGACCTATGCTATTTTTTTTTTTTCATTTTGATCGCTGAATTCAATTTCTATCCTACATCTTGACTTCATAACGGCTGAAAAGCTTTTGCAGACAATACCATTGTGTTGCACGCCCTTATAGGGGTTTTCGATAAAGGGGTTTTCATAAGGTTTTCGGAGCGGATGCAAATACAATCGTTGAACCACCGGATTCGAACAAGCTTTGCTAGAGCTTGTGAACACATATGCAAACAAGCTTTCGTAGTTAGGAATTTCAAAAAAAAAAGAAAAGAAAGAAAAGATAAAAAAAAAAGAAATTGAAGTTACTACTTTGGCAAATTCTGAGACCAGCTACTTATACAGCCAACAACAATAATAATGTAGTGATAAATTTCGGAATCTCGGAATATATGTCTCAACATAAGCTCTATGACACACGAGCGCACACTCCCGTAGAGACCTCAAACTCGAGCTGTTTTCTAATATTACAAGCTCTATAACACACGAGCTGTTTTCTAAGATTATTATAGTGGAACCCGTAATATGAGCGCATACACCCGTAGAGGCCTCAAACTCGCGAGAAACCCTCACGTCTAGGCCCTACCGATACTCTGGATCCGAATACAGGTCTTCCATAAACATGAGCTACTGCTACAGAGTACAGAGAATTTTTCAAAATATCGTGCGAGGAGTTTCACATCACGCGTACTCGAACCTAGATGGTGACGCTTTTTGAGGGGCATTTCATCCAGTCGAGCTAACTGCGCTCAGCATACATAGATTACATTTTAAAACCTTCTAAAAGAAATTTCGTAATTACATATTTATTTATTCATCATATTAATTTGTTTTTTAGGTAACAAGAGAAAACTTCTCCTTTGACAAACAACATATTAAAATTTTTTGGAAAAAAGGTTAGGGCGTGAAATTTTGGAAGTGCATCCCTCGAGAAGCTGTTGGTATATACACGTATCTTGCTTAATCTTCAAAATCGTTTTCCTAAAACTAGAAATTTATATCCTATATTTTAGCAAATAAAACTCGAACTCATTAATAATGATGGTTTACGAGCAGCTCATCCACGAGTCCAGCTGGCAAGCTATAAAGCCCTTCATCCCATCAATGTGCGCCATAACTTTTGCCAGTAATTTTAAAATTGTGTAACCTACTAAAGGTAAATGAAAAAAAAAGAAAATAATTAACAAACATAAATTTTTTTTTTTGAGAAAAAATAACAAAACATAATATTAACATAAACCGTCTGATGGTCAGGGAAGAAACTAATTCGGTTCTTTTCTTTTCTTTTATTTCCTTTTTTAGTTTTTGAGAAATTTGTTCTTACAAGGAGGTTTTAACAATTTAACTTCTAAAAGTAATTTCATAACTTCCCCCATTTTGTTTTTGCAGTCAATTTCATCAGCTTAGAAAACGGTTTTTTTAAGGAAATCAAGTAAATTTGATATTATATGGTGATAGTTTAATTACATATCAGTCTCTTTTATATCTTCTCAAAATCAGCTCCCATTTTTCAAATATTCCAAATTAATCACTATTTTTATTTATTTGACAGCACTGAACAAAAATATGAACCGATCTGAAACCAAAAAATTGATTTGGAAATTTTGGGCCAACAGTGGCTGATTATTGGCCCATTGATAGAGAGACAATTATATTATATAAAATAAATAAATAAATAAATAATATAAATATATATATATATATATATATATAATATATATATATATATATATATATATATATATATATATATATATATATATCATTGTTTATTTTTGACCGATCACATGGAAAGTAGTTGTGATAAATGCTAAATACAGAGTCTTCTCTCAAACTCTAACCAACCAAAAAAACAAGTTAATAAATAACTAAATAAAGAAATATTATCAATAATGTGAACCCTCATAAATGCACAAGCACATGCTAGGATTCTTCATACTGCTATTGTTCAGTCTAACAATATCAACTACCACAGTGAACATATATACTGGAAAAATACAGCAATAACAAATGGAGTAGTAGTTTTTTCAAAAAAAAAAAAAAGGGTTGTAGGATATTTAATATGACTTCTCAAAAAAATAGAGCATTCATATGAATATCAAGTGATTTATATGTTAGATTTTGACTAATTATTACTATTTATGCTTCAGAAATTATTGTTATCTCACAACAATGGATGTCAAAAATGATCACAACACAGAAGATGATATGAATTCCGATTTTATAAGCAGGTTCCAAATCCAGATTAACTATTTTCAATCTGAAGATGAACACTCGGCTGTACATTTTGATCACAGAATGTCAACTACAAGTAAACATTGCGAATAAATTTTGCATTTACGAGCTTTCAGTTTGTTCAATCAAGAGGCTATCAGGTGTTTACACCTATCCCTATGTTCACACTGTACCAGGCGCTACAATCAGAACAAGCTCTCTTGAATCCATGTAACTGAGGCTGATGAAAATTTTGATCAACAAAATGCGTTGATTGGATTATCGATATGCTCGGATGTGGTTGGCTGCACGCAGTTGTAGCTCAAGGCTGGGATGGTGCCCGGTAGAATTCCTAGCCATTTATTAAGAGCTTCAATCATCCACGGATACCGACAATACCTGCTTGCATCTCTCACTTTTACCTGTAAGAAAGTTTAGAAAATTTTGAGTTGGGTGGAAGTAAAACTCAGATTTTTAACATAAAAGATCATCGACCTCGCAAGTTTTCCCGAATTTCCTCGAAAACTTATTACAAGAATTAAACTTTATTCATTTTGCATGTAGGTCTGATCGAAATTAAGTAAAGTTATGAAATTTCGCCCATTATCGATCAAGTTCACTTCGTAATATTAATACAGAGATATATATACTGACCCATCTTCTTTGATGGATATCCATCTCAGGCCAATTCTGTAGCTCCTCGGTGACCTCCATCGCAAAAATACTGCCGATGCAGGTTCCTTCTCGCCCGCAGGTTTTCTGTCTGCTCTTACTTCGCAGCTCCCAGGTTCCTACTAATGACTGTATTAAGAAACAAAGAAAAAAGATATAACTTTATGAAATTCAATATGAAATGCTTACTATAATTTTAACAAGATAAATTTGATACGCATACACGAATGATTCCTCTAACACCGGCTTCTTCCAAGGCTTCACGTTGCGCAGCTTCCTCCGAAGTCTCATCATTCTCCCATCCACCCTAACAATGACCAAGAATTCACCGAGTACACGCATCAGTTTGTAAAGAACTATAGAATTGTTAATTTCCGGGAAATAAAAAAGACGTATTTAAACATTCACCTTTGGGAATACGTAGTCATCTCTATTATTAGACGTAACCATAAGTACTTCCACCCGATCTTCCAATTCACCGCTAGAATTCTCGATTACTTTGTAAGGAATGCATCTGCTTATTTTGCCATAAATATCAAAAAAAGAAAAAAGAAAAAAGAAGCTATATAAAATGGGGAAAAAAAATCACACTATAAAGAAGATAAAATAACACCAAATCTATACCTCCCTAATTTGCTGAATACATGCTTCGTTCAGAGGATTTCTCACAGAAATTTGATTGAAACTACTTATAATTGAAGATTCTTTAAAAAGGAAAGAGAGAAAGAAAGAAACCAGTTTCTTATAACTGCTGTTTTCCGTTCACGATTTCTGAAATTGTTTGCAGAGGATGAGATTCAAAAATTAATCAGTGATCCACATCATCCTCCTGGGAATTTCAGTTCTCATGCTTTTGACAAAATGGACATTATATTAATACAGATACCCAAAGTGTCTTGATAGACTTTGGGATGTTCAAAGTGAATTTGATAGATTTTGGGATGTTTTTTTGGTCCTCATACTTCCAAATCCGAAACGACACCATCTTCATCAGACCAAGTCTTAAGTCCTTATTTACCCAGAACGGCTTGTGGATAAGCATCATTACCATTTGAATGGATCAACTATATTCGCATAAAATTGACTCAGTAAAAGTCCATAAACAAATCCCAGTAAGTTACTTGCACCATAGCAGTACTATACTAATTTGAATTACAGAGCAATCCAATGTTAATTTTGTCTTCATAATCAATAATTCTTATAAAGGAAGAAAAAAAAACACACACAAAAAAAAAAAAGAAAAAAAAAAAGATGAATATGTGGTCCCAAATGACTCCCAAAGTTTCCTCCTAAAAGCATGTATGTATTGAAATATGTTTCTCCACATTGAACTTGATTTGTTTTCGATAAACTTTGGAAGCTCTATCATCCCAAAATTTCTACTCCTGATTGAATTATGTGCTGCTTGGAATTGATTGATTTTGGGGAGGGTATTTCTAACAGTACAGTTTCGCTGCTAAGAACTGATGACATGATTGGCCTCCCTATCAACAACATTATAAAAATTCTTAGAACATGTACACAAAAGCGGGTAAAAAAATCGCAGCACTTACCCCGAGACGAGGCGGCGAGATTGTTCATCGTAGAGTTGTCTATGGCGACCAACACGAGCTACCAGGGTTAGAGCCATTGCTCAGCTGCAGAGAGTCTGCAAAATCCAAACTTTAAGAAAAAGAAAAATTAATAACTTCTTGAAAGGACAGCAATTAAAAAAAAAGAGAGAAATTTAAGCTCACCAGAGAATCGCAGCAACCTTCAAAACCCACCAGAATTCACCGACTTTACAAAATTAAACAAAAAAATAACATAATGTTTTGTGTATTTCTTACGACACTGAACTGTTCAAAAAATCTATCTTTAAACTTTAAAGACGATAACGGACTTGATGGTCACACCAGCTGCATTTTCGTTCACTTTATAAAGCAAGAGTGGGTATTCTAAAATAAAATAGAAGAAAAAAAATAAGATAAATAAATAAATAAAAGCGCGGATGGAGTTGCGAGAAGATCTCGGGAACGGTATAAAGAAGGTGAAACGGATGGCTAATCTTCAGCCGACCATCATCTCTCTCCCCGCCGAAATTTAATGCCTTTCACGACCAAACCACCCTCCTCATCCCAGGCCTATATTTATTTTTAAACTATTAATAATAACTAGTTTTTTACGGTGGTAACATAGATATCAGTTATATATATCTATATATTGCAAAAAAAAAAAATTATATGTTTTAATTAATTAAATATTAATACAAAATAGTATATTATATTTATTAAATTTATTAAAGTAAAACAAACAATTTATGATATATATAAAAATTATTTAACAGCATATAATAGTGGTGATATCCAATTATATATATACATTTTTTATACTTGCAAAAATGGATAAAATTTTTATTAATATATATTACAAATATAATTATTAAGTACTTAAATAATTTCTAAAATTATTATCAATTAATACAAATATCATATAATTTTTTAAAATAGAATAATTGCCACGTGGCACACCAAAAGTTACTTAAAATACCAAGTAACATAATGACTTTAATCATCTAATTTGATATATTTATATTAGTTTTGCATCCATACGATATATGAGAAAAATAATATATATAAGTAATTATATTTATATATATAATATATATATATATATATAAGTAATTATATATATATATATATATATATAAAATTTTGCACCCACATGATTAAGTTCGGACAGTGAAACGGTGGAAACTTGCTGAGCTAAATGTTACTATATAGCTCGGGAGAGCAAGTACTGAAGTAATTCTCTTTATCCCATTTCTTTATTCGGCATTTTGATTTACATTTTATAGTCAATGTGACGAAATATTAAACATGATCATATTTATGTTTGGCAATATTATGATTATTTACCAGTATAGTTTCTTCTTGCCTCTATGTCATACTAGCTAAATCTATAACTAACTAGTACGGAAACATATGTTCCACTGTACTTAGAAATCACTGTTCCAGAGCTATTTAAACTTATTGTTAAGGCAGTACAATACATTTTTCTCGCCGGATGAACTTTGTAAGACCCGAATATTAGTTCCCACAAAATATGGTGAAGCCTATTCAAAAAAGTTTTATGTGGGTCCTAGACTAGTTTGTCCGGATTTTGTTGGTTTTGAAGGTGCTCTGTTAGTGTTTGTGAGCCATCTTCTGCCTGTTGGAAGTATAAAAAGGAAGCAAAAAAAAAGGAAAAGAAAGCAAATAGAAGTGAAAAATATATTAAAAATGTAAACTCCGAATATTGGGAGCCTATAAAATCTGATAGGCTATTCCAAAAAAAGTTTTAGAATCTATGTGGGCCCTTGACGATGTTCTAATATATTTGTACTGCTCTTGACACTCACTTAATGATTTTTGAATGGATCTCTTTGTCACTTGGACTTAGTCTCTACACAAAGATTTAGACTTAGCAAAGGTTGCCATATTGGACAGAGTATTATATGCTTGGTAAGTAGCTTATGCTTGCTAACATTGAGATGAACTTAATGTGAATCTTCTAATCCACTATCGTTGTTTTACTCAGCACTTATATATCATAGTGGAGATGGATACTGCTCATATTTTGCTTTTTTGCATATTTAGATGGAGCTAGTGGGACGCTTATGGATCATTCAGTGAACACCAACCTGATCGAATTTGCGCAATACGAAATACATGAGAATATAGGAACATCTTTTGTTATCTTTTCCCTCTCCTTGAAGTATTGTAACGGAACCTTGCCCCAATTCTAAAACTCTTTGTATTTATATAGTTAATAGTTTTGTTATATATAAAATACTTACTTACAAAAAAAAAACGATATTAAAAAATTTAGATATTTATTTTATTTAAAAATTTTAAGTATATATAAATTAATTATTTAATTAAGTTATTTTATTCTTTATTTAAATTTTAGATCTTTAATATTTTTAAATTAGTTATATGTCTTTTTAAATTTCTATCATTTAATATCAATATCACGTAGTTTTTAGAATAATGACAACTACTATGTAGTATAGTTAAAATTATTTCATATACACATAGTGTAAGTACTTTGATCAACTATATATATATATATATATATAAACAGATTAAACTAGCTGTATATAATAACGTTTAATCTTCTATAAATATGATAGAAGTAATGATCAGTCAATATATTTTCGTAAATTACGATTAAATTATTTAAAATAATGGAAAAGTATATATGTATCTAAAATTTATTGAAAATTTATAAGAGGTTAATATAAAACAAAAGCAACGGGAAGAAGCATCTTGGAAGCTCTACTCCCACAAATAGATAGAGGGGACCGGGACAAAGGAGAGCGAGCGTCTTATGGCTTTTTTTTTTTCCCGGAAGATTCCAAAAATAAAATCTAAATATCACTTAAAAGCAAGGACACTACTATACGTACAGAACACGACATAGTATAAATATAGAATTCATTAATTTAACAAAGAATATTATAAATACAATTCGGATGATAATTTTAAAAAATAAATAATAATTTATATTAAATATTTAAAATCTAAAAATATAATAATATTAATTAGCAAAATTATGTATAATATAAAATTTTATATAAATTCATTAAAATTTTAATTTTGTCAATAAAATAAAATAAAAATATAATATTCAACTTTATAATTATGTTATATTATTTATTATTATATACTGTTAATATTTTAGGGATAATTGTATATTCGCCTCCTGAATTTTAATTTTTACATTTCAGCTCTCAGAAACGTATTTTCGCGCTGATATGGCGCGCTTGTACTCGCGTTTATGAGGGTTGAAGCGCACGACTGTTGATTTTAGGAGGGTTGATATCCAATTATTATAACATTTTACGGTATTTTATTTTTCTAAAATAAAACATGAGTGTTGGAATTTCTGTCTGGCGTATCCGACACGTATATTTGAATTTATTTTCTATTTTTAATTTTCAGATATTTTTCGAATATATCCGATTGTGTCTACGTCGGATATCGTACGAGAAAATTTTTGATATGTTTGTGCTTTCTAAGATATTATTTTTGGCAATTATTTTTTGTTTTTTAATGTTCATATGTGTCCCTTTTTCTTCCACTTTGTTAGTGGATTTCTCTACCAATTCATGCATTAAGGTTATATTTTATAATTGGTGATTATCAAAGCTCGTTGATGTCAATTTTGAAATATGAACTATAATGTTGTCCAAAATGATCAAAGTTCGCTGCTTTTAGCTTTTAGTAAGCCGTAATATTTAACGTCCACGAATGAATTTTATCAAAATATATTTCTATAATTTTAAACTTTATTTTGTGTCCACAATAGCTTTGTAATTTAAAAAGGTGTCCACGATAACTTTGCCGTCAGCTTTTCCGTTCACGGTCCTCAATTTACTGACATAGTAATTTCTTAATTATTTTTTAAATTATATTTATTTTTTTATTTTTATGAACAAATATATGTTTTAGTCTTATTTAGAGATTTTTTTTTGAAAACTTTCAACATAAAAATTATAAATTTCGATGTGATTTAATACCTTTATGTTCAAATTTTTTTCAAAAAATACTTTTAAAAAGTTATTTAAAAATAGTGGATTAAACTGCTAAAATTTTAGAGTCTAAAAATATTTATACAGAAGTATTTTTTGAAAAAATTTGGAACATAAAAGTTGTAAATCTTAAAATCTACAATTTTTATATTAAAAGTTTTCTGAAAAGATACTCTTAAGTATTTATTTTTAATAGAAGACTTATTTACCCCTTACAAAGTTAAAAAATAATATCTAAAAATAATTAAAAAATTATCACGTCAGCAAATTAACAGTACGATGAAAACACTGACAGCAACATTTAATTTTTTACCTGCCTTTAAAATAACTTCTTTTTTAAAATAATTAATAAATAAAGTTTCTATATATATATAATAATATATAATTATATATATATATATATATATACTATATATATATATATATATTTGTATTTTTATATTTATATTTATATTTCAAAAAATATTTAATATAATTTATAATTTTTATTTCAGCATACATTTTAAGGTACCTAAATATTTAATAATAAAATTTTAAAAATTTTAAACATATGTTAATAATATTTATAAAAAATTGAATATAAATCATAAATTTATTATTTTTTATTCGGTAAATGCCAATTCAGCCTCCCTTTTTAAGGGTCGGCCAATTCATCCCCTGTAAACGCGTTTAGGGTTTAGGGTTTAGGGTTTAAGGTTTCGGTAAATGCCAATTCAGCCCCCCCTTTTTAAGGGTCGGTCAATTCAGCCCCCTTCCCGTTTTCAGGGACTGAATTGGCCGAAATGAAATAAACGGGGGCTGAATTGGCATTACCCTTTTTTATTTAATTAAATTTTCAGGAAGTTCATGACAAAAAAAAACTCATGGGACCCACACTTGATGGCCAATGATGTAACATGAAAATATTTATTATTTTAATCCCTTTTCTACTAATTTAAAACGTAAGCTCCTACCAAAACAAGGCCCAACTTGTGTTTTTTTTTTGTCTGATTGAGATGTTTTCATGTAGATAACATGGATTATTATTAAATATTCAATCAAAATCACAATTATTGCTATGGCTTAAAAGATTATTGATCGTCGAGTGAAACACAAGTCAACTGAATCCTGACCCTAAATATAAGATAGACTAAAGCTAAGAGTATTTATCGATTAAAAGTTCAAGAAATAAATAGAAATGTGGAAGTTTACAAAAGAAACAAGCTCTTCGTCCAGACCGTGTTGTCGATCATGTTTACATGGATCTAATCGATATGGACATGGTTTACTTTTTAGACGCTTATTACTATCGAGTTCGGTTTGTATTTTACGTTTCAAAAAAAAAAAAAGAAATCAAGTGATATTTGTGCTTTTTAAGTCAGTATTTACGGGATTTTAAACTTTCGATTTACCTTTCGGACGAGACAAATCACGGTCATCTCTTAGTATCTAATTTTTGACTAACTAATCAATGTAGATTGATTAAGAGGATTTCATGATCAGTAATGCCGAAATTGCCGACATGAACTTCCCACGTGCAAAAGAAACCTTCCATGACCACTAATTTAATTCGATAAATAACAAATTTGTCATTTTTTTAAAATTTTTTTTATAAAAGCATTGTTAGGGATATTAATTTCTCCCACGGCATTTATTTGGTCCCAACTAGGAGCAAATGTTTTTAGGTCCCATGCTTTATAAATGGCTAACATTATTCTTATTTGGAGTTATATATCCAAAGTTATTAGTTTAAATAGAATAATGCTTCAGCATCCAAAAAGTTATCTAAACATATTTTTTTCTATTTTAGGACGTTAAATTTATAATTTATCGATCATGAGGCAGAAGAAAAAAGTATTTGGATAATTTTGCAGATAGAATAATAGTGCTTCAGTATTTTTCATTTAAATAACATAACATTTTTATATTCTAATTAATTTACTAAATTTAATAAAAGCTAATCCTTTTAAAGCATTTAATAAAACATAAATATAAAAAATCCACAAAAGGACATGGATAGTATGGAGATCCTTTTGGAAAGGTGGGCGCGGGATGGAGGATTATCAATTACTTCATGTCGTGTAAAATACTATTGTTTGACAATGAAATTATTTTACAATTTAGTACTATAATACGAACTTTATTAAAAAAATAAATTAATTATGTTTCAGACATCTATATTTATAGATTGTATAAATTAATTTTTAAAAATAAAAAATTTGACGTAACGGTACGCGTGGAATACCACGTTAACGTAATTTTTTTGTTTTTATAGATTAATTTGTACGTTTTAAAAAAAGAGACTTATATATAACTTTTCTAAAAAAAAAAAAAAGTATGATGAACATAATGTGGCTTACTTGATTAGTAAGACTGAATTAAACAATTAAAGAGCCTCCATATAGTCATGGATTTCAATCCATACAAATACGTCTGTTAGAGAAAAAAATCGTAATTATTGTACTCTTTCAGCGAGATTAATCTTATCCCAATGAAATCGAGATACTCGTTAAAAAATCTTGGTGATTTACGTGTTCTTGTTTCCTCCTTCAAGCTTCCTATTTTCGTCCATTAATTACATCGGTTAATATCATACTCGATCACCACATATTTTACATGTTGATCCAAAACCAAAGGTCATAGTGACCACAAGAACCCTAGAAGCCTTGTTTTGTTCTTAGTTATCCATAAGAACACTAGAAGCCTCAATAGTTGTTGAACCAAGCAATCATAGTGACATATCAATGTTGACCCCTTCAAGGCTTAAAAGTCCTCTAATGCCTATCCACAATTATAATAATTATTTTTATTGGGTCTACCATTTACCTATTTTACCGTTCAATATCCGATTGAGATGTAGGATAGAAATTGAACTCAATGATCAAGACCCAAAAAAAGAAGCAACATTTTATTGCAGATAAATAAGTAAGAAAAAATAAACCTTTAAAAAATCGGTCTGCATAATGCATTATTTGCACGATCCAACCGGCCGCTTTTTACCAAGTAAAGAATATATTAGTTGAAAAAGTGTTGGTAGTATTTGAATAGATGTTCAAAGATGTTCTAAAGTATTAAAGATAGAGACTAGAGAGTGTAAGTATGAAAATATTGTATTATTGCAGTCCAAAAATGTAATATTCTTCAAATAATACATGACAAAACTCCCTATGTTTATGTATAAGCATATAACAGATATTATATTCTCTAACTAACAACAAAAATGGTTTGTCGAGTCAACGAATTATATGTTGGGAGCAAAAGGAGCTTCGCGTGCCCACAAAATGTATAAAAAAACAAAGAAAGAAAGTGAAATGTGTGTACTCTTTTTCTTGTTTTTTGTTGATGGTGGATGGCACCAAAAAATTCCCCATATCTATTATTTATTTGATTAAAATAAAAAAATTAAAATTTTGATAGTCTTTTTTTAGAAAAAAAAGTTTAATATAAATTATAAATTTAATGGAATCTATAAATTTTTATTTTAAAATTTTTTTCAGAAAATATATTTCTAAATAGAATTTTGAGATTCTAAAGTTTAACTTTTTAAAAATTACTTTTGAAATCTACTAATATTTAAATATCTATTTAAAATATTTTTAAAAATATTTAATATTAAAATTTATATATGATATCAAAATTAATTTTATATTATTTTGTTTATATATATATATATATATATGTGAATATTTTGGTAGTTTGGTGTAACAAGTAATTTCTTTTGTTAAAACGAATCTGTCTGCCTAATCCGACTCGACCTGACGTGTCGAGAGAGTCCAACCACGTGAGTCTGGTGGGACCCGAATGCTAACATGTCACTGTCCACATGATGCAGTCCTGTGGATTGTGCGGCGCTACTGTCGCGTTACAGAGAGCTCATTGCCTACGTTTAAAATCATGCCGGGCACAACAATAAAAAAATCTATCACATTATATAATTAAAAAAAAAATTAAAAAAAAAAATAATAATAAAATCAAAAATTTTGATTGTCACAAAATTAAGGCCATCGCCTTGATCTTGTGCGACACTTAACAATTTATCTCAAACAAAGTCTGAAGCCGCTAATTCAATATCTAAAAATAACCTAGTTAAGAGTTAAGAGGTAGAAAATATAAGAGATTGATGGATTCCGTGATAGTTAAAAACGATTGAGGGGTCTTCTACTTATAAAATTCTGAAGTCTTCAAGATTGAGTTAAGTGTATGACTTATATTACACTAGAAAATTTCTATTTCTTGATCAAGCAACCAAGGAGTAGAAATTTCAGAAAAATTCTAGAGAATTTTATAGGTGGGCTTGATATCGTCTGGCACGCTGTCAAACGTGGACCAGTCACAATCTAAACGTCTTGCCTAGCGTATGGTTTAGATGCGGCCCAGGAACGACCTAAGCGTCTAGTCTGGCATAGACGCCCGTGCAACACAGACGCCCCACACGCCCATTTGTGCTCTTTTTGTTTGCGTATGCAGCCCTAATACTCTATTTTTAAAAATAATCTTTACATATATATTTTGTACTCCTAACGTTTAATAAATTTAAAGTGAATTTCAAAACTATTTTAAATCTATTAAAATGTAGAATCCTAAAGCATCCATATAAAAGAATATTTTTAAAATTTTTAACAATAAAACCTCATCAAAATTTATAATTTTTATATTACAAATTTTTCTAAAAATATATATATTTTTAACTATTCAGATTGATAAATCAGTTTTTGATAAGTATTATTAACGTTACAAACAGACCCCTGGCCCAGTTTCAATCCACACATTATTTAGATTTTCTGTTTAACTTTAGTTATGCAAGGTGGGCCTGTATGTGGACTGTCTGTAGACGTTTTAAATATCAATGTGAGTCCCACGCGAGGGTTTATATGTGATGACGGTTGTACAAAGTGGGCCAGCAATAGGTATAATTTTTTTAGTAAATCTTCCCCCAAAAAAAAAACACTGTCTTCTGTGGATAAGTTTAAAAAAATTTTGAAAAAGTTTTGGTTCTCAAACCTGCTTAAATTAAATCTCTGGCTTTAAAAAGTCTGGATAGCGGAGAATTTGGCAAAGCAGACGGGAAGCAAAGAGATAAACACCCCGTCCGTCTCATCTACGTATCGAATTACTCTAAAATAAATTTTATGTCTCTATAATTTAACCGTTATAGCAAAGAGGCCCGTTAGTATATTGGACTTGGCCCATAGAATAGAAGCATTTGTACGGACAACTAAAGAATCATGCTGTATATAAATACGTATTGATAATTATCTTAGATGGAGCACTTAAAATTTTGGATCTAGAGATTGTAGCAAGACAGTGGCTCTCACACTTGTTTTCAGCACCGATGTGATCGTCGAAGTAGACGGAATTTATCTGAGGATAAACCGAACCAACATTCATGAATGCACGACTCGAGATATTTCGAATATTTATTTACAGTAGAATTCATGCTTAAACCTTATGATTTCTATTAAGGTCTAAATGTACGGTACTCATACCCCAAAAAAAATAAAATAAAATAAAATAAATGAACTCTCTAATCCCATAACAAAGGACAAAGGGAGCTGCTCTACCACAGCCTTAGAACGTCTAAGCGCAAACTCTAAAAAAAAAGACGGATAATTTCTTACCGGGCAATGAACCTACCCCAAATTCCTGATAATAACCATCGATCTATGTTAGTGTGACTTTTATTGTGCATTAACTTCTAATATGCATAGGACAATAATTGTTAATTTTTCTGGTATTTCTAATATATATTTCCTGATAGTCTACCAATATACTTGATTACTGTAAAAAGAGTACTACTTTAGAAACAACAAGGTATATAATGGAAGTGTTTAAACGTATTTTTAGTATCACAGACTACTTATGAACATATTTTTAAAAAAAAAATAAAATAAAAGCATAATAATGCACAAATTATCTCGAAGTTACCCGCGAAGAATGACTAGTAAATGGCAAATAAAATAAAATAAAATAAAAAACGGTATGGGTGTCATTACAAATAGTACTTTGTATGCTTAATTATAATTCAATTAAATACCATGGTTGTGTTTGACGGCTGTTGACTCTTTTAATATGTAGCTAATTGTCGAATCTAACTGATTTTTTTAAAAATATTTAACAAATAAATTATTTTAATCTAGCTAATTTATAAGTTTTGTATTTAATTTTTTTTTTTTTCAAATAATACATTAAAAAAGGTGTTCAAAAATTTTAAATCTTATTGGGTTTAAAATAATTAAAAGTAAAAATAGATGGTCTTGGGCATTAGATCAATTCATGTTCTTTTTTTTTCAAAAATGTTATTTTTAAGAATATTTATAGATCTGATACAATCATAACCATAGATAATATATGAAGATGTATATCACATTATAAGTTATTCTAATTATATAAGAAACAAAAATACTATTGGGTCCGATAAAATAGTCCAATTCGAATGACATTATTTCGTACCTAAAAATCAGTAAATCATACTATTTTTTAGATTAAATGTTCGAATCTAATAGTAGTACTCTATTAGAAACTCTGATAATTACGATGAAGAGCAATATTTTTGTTCTTCCTAGTGAACTAACTTCAACGTTCAGATTCCTGTGCAAATTCATCTATAAATCATGACTTTTTAAGGTATCTAAAATGACTTCCAAGAATTTGACCAACCACATTTCACCTTCAAACATTGTTAGCTCTAATTTTTTCATATTAACCGGCAATATTCCTGTAATTACAACCATAAAAACAATTCAAAGTATATTTTAAAAAAAAAAAAAAACTTTTATTTATATTAAAACATATATAAATAAACCTACATTTCGATCGAGTGGAGCAGCGGCATAGAAGTGTTAACAATATTGAGGTTTAGATAATATAACGCAATTTATTATTTTTATTTGTATTGATCTTATATGATTCCTACATTATTTTATTTTATTTTATTTATTTCTACATTTATTTATTTATTTTTCTAACTTAATTGTATGATGTTTATATTTGGGTAAAGCATGTTCGGTATGATTATTTTGTTCCGTAAAATTATATATTTTACTTATTAGTGTGTCTTGCATTTATATTTTTAGAATATAGAAATAAAATAGTTTTTTTTAGAATATAGAAATAAAAATTAGAGATATAGAGTTAGGACAGATAGTTTCTGTCTTTTTTGCTCAGGTATCTAAATTCAGTTGTGCCATTACTGCAGAAGATTCGTGGATTTTGATACTTACCCTTTTAAACATATAAAAACGAAAGAAGATTGTTACATATTTAGGTGAGCTCAGCAGGCAAAAAGTCTGATTATTTAATTCAAGATCTGGATTTTTCAGGATAACATGGTGTAAAATTCCGAACTTGTGACGTAGCATGTGACCTTGTCGGCTAGATGTACATAACTGTCACAACATTCAGAACTTTTTTTAAGAAGCTTTTTGCATATCAGTCCCTTAGTTTTCAAAGCAAACAAATCAGTCCATAAAAATATATTTTCAAGGGATGATTTGTTTGTCCTCACGAAATAGGGCTGATATGCAATTATCCTTTTTTTTTTTAACGATTCGAAAAATTTTCATCATGAATTTCGATGAAATTACACAAATTCATTTTTTCGAGATAGCGAGATGAAATCTTTTACATACACCAACATCCAATATTATTGGAGATATCATTTCCTAACAATAATTTATCAACCCGTATTGGTTCAGATTGTTGTCAGAAAGTAAAACTCTGGCATAGCGTGTGCTCTGGGCTAGATAATGAATATTAGCGTCCTGTCCAGCCATCACATTAACAATTTCAGCTGAAAACTCGCTGAAATTGTATATTTTTTATTTCAAAACCACCCATGGAGTTTCGAACTGGCGACGTGTATTTTATGAGGCACACACCATACCGCTAGATTCATGGATGGGAGGCGACGCTACACAAACTCATTAATGATAGTTCATTAACTGTCAATTCTATCGGTTGAGCTATATATCATGGTGCTATGAACAATTCAAAAGAAGGATTAATCTTCCGAAAGCCACTTATCACCGTCTTGGCAGATGGGGGCTTTAAAGGCCCTTCATATAGATTACATATAAAGATGACAATTAGCTAATTTTAGTAATAATTTTTTTGGACATAATACGAATTATTATTATTTTATATATTTACTATACTTTAAAACTTTGTACGTAGCTGAGAATCTTTTGTAAAAGTATCGGATAATATATTTAACGAGCCAATGAAAATTGTAGTTAAACAAAAATTATTTTGAATTATTACTTTTAACAAAAATAATTTTCTCAATAAACATACCAAAAGTAGATAGTTGGATCTGTCTATGTGAATTCTTGTAGTCAGGGTCATAGAAGAATTATCCTTAAGACAGGTCACATAAAATGTTTAAAGTGTAGATACAAGCATACAAATCAGCAAGGTGTCTAGCTGAACTAAATCATTTTACGAATAATTGCTCTGCAGTCTCTCCATATTGTTTCAACATCACCTAAATCCTCTCCAAAATTTTTTTTTTGCACTTTAGTCATTTTGACACCTTCCGATGAGTTTTTAACATCTTCCGATGAGTTTTTGACACTTCCGATATGCATCCAACACCTTACATCTTGACACATTTTAGTAAATTTTTGACACCTTCTTATTAATTTTTAACACCATTCTGATACAAAATAACACGTTGATACATTTCTGATAACTTTTAACACCTTCTTGATAACTTTTGACATCTTCCGTGGAAGGACTTAACTGCAATTAATACTTAGCTCCGGACCCAAGTGCAATAAAACTTACAACTTTGGATCTAAATGCAACTCTTTTATGATTTTAAGACAAAACTTATTGTAGTTTCTATATAAATGATCCAGTTACTACAGCATCTCGTTCAAAAAATTTTATTGTTAGATTCTCCCATTCAAAACTAATTAACGTTGACCAACTTAGTTAGTAAAATTAGATATTAATTAGGAGATGACCGCTATCTGTCCTTAGAAAAGAATATGTCGAAGGTTCGAATTTCAGCAACCGCTAACTGAGAAGTAAAACCGTTCCGCTTACTTATGTTAGAAAAATAATACAAAAATAATAATAGCAATAATATTTATAAAAATAGCTTTAAGATTGTTACAGTAATAATATTTTAAGACTTTATTTATTTTTACTGGATAGTGCAACAGAAATTATTCGATAGTCTCAATGATAGAATAAAGCTTGTTTAGCGGGCTTTTTTATTTCCATCACTTTTCAACATTTCCACATGCACAAGATACATATATCCCTACTAATTTTTGGACACTCCCTGAAGTCCGGGTGATTTTTTTTTCCCATCTCTCCGCAAACTTTTCACATACTATCGTAAGGAGAAAATTAAAATATCAATTAAAAACCCTCATTTTACATGCAGTCCTCGCACGTAGCGGGATGCAAGTGTAACAAGCTACGTATGCTGAAAGCCGAATCAACGCCCACCAGCGGCGGCGGGTGGCAAGCCGTGGAGAACAACTGTCTCGACGGTGAGCCCTGGCCCGAACCCGAACAGGACTCCCCATTCCAAACCCTCGCCGGCAGTTGCCTTCCCCTCCTCCGCGGATCGCCGTCGCATCTCGTCGAGAATGAACAGCACGCACGCACTCGACATGTTGCCGTACTCCGCCAGCACATGTCTCGTCGTCGCCAGCTTCTCTTGCTTTAGCCCCAGCTTGGCCTCCACCTTGCCAAATATATCAGAAAATTGACAACCACGCTCATTTAAAGGGAAAAAAAAAAAAAACCAAAACATATAAGCAAGCAAGAATATAAATATATACAGTTATATATGTATGCATATGTGTACCTGGTCGAGGATCGCTGGACCGCCAGGGTGTGCGATCCAGAAGATGGAGTTCCAGTCACTGATCCCGAGGGGTTTGAACGCTTCGTCTAGACTCTTCTCAATGTTCTTTGAGATCAGCCCGGGGACGTCCTTGAGTAAATGGAAGGTCAACCCGACCTCTCTCAGGTGCCCATCAATGGCGCCTTCGGAATCAGGAAGGATCGTCTGCGCGGCGGATACCATCTCGAACATCGGCCGCTCGCCGGCGTCAATGTCCGGGTCAGCTCCAACAATCACCGCGGCAGCACCGTCCCCAAATAAAGCCTGTCCGACGAGCGAGTCCAGGTGAGTGTCCGAGGGTCCTCGGAAAGTAACAGCGGTGATTTCAGAGCAGACCACGAGGACTCTGCCCCCACGGTTGTTCTCCGCGAGGTCTTTCGCCATGCGAAGAACCGTGCCGCCTATAGACAAAAATTTTCATCGGAGGAAATGAGAAACCTTTTATGATGTAGCTCAAAGTGAATTCCATTAATTAAAAGTTATTTAAGTACCAGCGAAGCAGCCTTGTTGGTACATCATAAAGCGTTTGACAGACGGGCGAAGGCCGAGAAGTTTAGTCAGCTGGTAGTCTGCTCCAGGCATGTCGACGCCGGAGGTGGTGCAGAAGATCAAGTGAGTTATCTTTGATTTCGGGAAGCCCCATTCTTTAATGGCCTTGACGGCTGCTTCTTTGCCGAGCTTGGGGACCTCGACGACGACCATGTCCTGACGCGCGTCGAGAGAAGGAGCCATGTAAGCGCAGATGTTGGGATTTGCTTCGAGAATCTCCTCTGTTAAGTGCATGTATCGCTTCCTTATCATTGACTTGTCGCCTGCAAGTAGAACACAGATTCCGCCATTCATTGAAAGCCTGAGAGTTTACACTGTACAGTATAGGCTGGAAGAGTAGAAGATGAATGGTACTGAAGTAAATTGATAGTAGTTGAAGAGTATTTAATACAATGTCCATGCACGTAATGTCCGTTTTTCGTGAAGGTGGGCGTGACGCCCGCAAGTGATAATTATTTATTCTTTTTAAATAAAGGCAAAGGGTGTGAATATCAAAGGCCCCACCCAATATTCCTCCGAAAAAAAAAAGTCCCCACCCAATTTTCATTTCTACTAATTTTGTAAGGATGCACACGTATAATAATAACATTGAATAACTTCTATATTTTTAAGTTTATATAAATAATATTTAAATATAAAATATATGTTCTAATATAGTAAATAATCAACATAGATATTTACTTCTCTTGGTAAATAGTACTGAAAAAGTACAAATTTTTATAAAATTATTAGGTGGACCAAATATCTCAACATTTAATTGATCATTAAAAAAGAACCAGATATCTTTTAAAATTAAGACGAATAATATCTTTTAGAAATGAAAACATCTGTATGACAAAATTTTGTTCATATGCAATTTATGTTTTAAGTTAGACTAATCTGATTATATATATATATATATATATATATATATATAAACTATTCAATCCTTTTTGTTTTGCTGTGATCATAACTTCATATCACGTGTTGCCCAGCGGCAAATACGTGCTAATTTACATTCATACTCTTACGAAATTCTCAAAATATTTTTTCAAGCGTCGGTGTTTGAACACGTGTCGTCTCCTTTAAGTGAGCTGAATTTGAATCGGACCCTCTGCCTACAGATATATCGTGCTTTTCAGTTATATATATGGTATCTATTCATGATAAAGCAGCAAGATATTTCCATGCATAACTATGTTCGTACATGCATCATCGAACCAAGCGAAATATAATCTAAAATTCTTTAATATTCTACAGTTAGATAAATTGTGCATGGATGCATGTATTTTTCTTTTTTTTTTTTTAGATTAGAAATTTTTTTTATCAATAATTGATCGCTTACTGCGACTGACACGTCAAGAGACCTATCCAATCTATTGAAACATAATACGGACCTTTCAGAAACTTCCGTCACTTACTTATATGCGCGCGCATGCAATTTTATGTATAAATGCTCGTACTTAAATTTGAGATGTATGATTTCTAAACCATAAGTCTTACTCCTTGAGCTACCCTTGCTGGGAAATGCATGCATATTTTCATAAACTTTATGATATATTAAGTGGGTCCGTGCCCTCCTCCATCCCCATCTCCATGCACCATTCATCTCTCAATTAAGGAGTTATCGAGCAGCTACTGGTGGAGCAACCCATACTATTATTATTACTATTAATTACTCGTAGCGTTTAACTACTTACACATCCTCTTGAACTTCTCTTTGAGATCGGTCTGGTGCTCGCTCTTGGTGATTCTGAAGTAGTAATCCGGATAATCCTCCTGGTAAACGCAGTTCGGCGGAGTTGCAGTTCCGATCGCCAGCACCGTCGCCGGCCCTTCGGCCCTCTGCGCCTTCCTAATCTCTGCAACCTTCATCGCCGCCATTAATTTCTTCGCTGATATACTAACTACAAAAATCACGAGAATTTTTGAAGGAGAATGAATGAGAGAGACTGTGTTGTCGGCGTTGTGATGTTGTATGGGAAGCTTGTAGGGAAGCTCAGGGTGGTTGGGGGAGATATAAGAGCGAGCGAAAGATTGGTAGTTGGGGATGGGTGGAAACGGAAAAATTCAAGGTGAGAATAACAACTAACAAGGGTCTAGTATCCGTCGCTTCTTTAGGGAGGATGGGGGTGATCTGTCGTCGGATAGGTGCTAGTTGAGATGGAGGGTGGGGATAGAGGAAGAGTGACCGGTGGAGTGACGTTTTAATTGGAGAAAGAATATGATGAAAGGGTAGGTTTGATAGACGGTCAAAATGGATGACACGTGGCATGAGGACCGTTAGCTAAACAGAGGTGGATGTGGCTACACGTGGTCCATACGAAGGGGTAGCTGCACGTTCGGCGGTAACCGAAGCTTGAGTTGGTCTAATTAGTTCAGTAAGCACAGACCCTTTTTTTTTTTTTTTTTTTTTTTTTTTTTTTTTTTTTGCTATTTACTAATTAGTCATTCGAAATGCGTTTTGCGCCGATATGACGGCACGCACCCCACCAAGTAGCATGCTCTTGCATTTTCGTAAATGATTCAGGAGCCCACGAATTTAGAAGAGTTTGATATATAATATTCTATTTGATAATATGATCCTTCTTATCTGATTAAAAAAAAAAAAAGAATAAGTATGATCCAAAAAGTATTCACCTGCCAGTACTTCGTCAATAGTGTTGGTTTGTTAAACAGGATCCTACCAAAATAAGGATACAGGAGAATAGAGTCTCCAATCTTTTTTTTTTAAATAATTATAATTTATAAAAATGTTTATAAAATGTGACAAAATATTTTGCCAAAGATTTTGATAATTCGTGTAATTTTATGAGTTATATGTGTGTGTGTGCGCGCGCTGCATAGTGCTTTCTTTATATAATTTTTTAAACAAAAGAGACTTATTTGATAAAATTTTAAAATATTTTGACTTTTTCCGACAAAATGTGACAATATATTTTTTTTATTTTTGTTAAATATAATTAGACTTTTATTGACTAAATTTATTTAAATAATATATAATTTATTAATTTACTGTTGATTTAATATTATTGTCTTATTGTTCAAACACTTAATATAAATAAATATTAATTAATTATAATTTTATGGCCGTTCCAAAATTGTACTCATATTCTTTTTCTTTCAGAATTGCCATATTCAACATGTTCGTATCCATGCTTTCTAACCGTCTAGTGAACGTGTTAATATTCATAAAAGCCAAAAAAAAAAAGTTGACAGAAACTTTTTGTAAATCTAAAAAACTGAATGATAAACATTTACAAAAACGGTAATATGCATGCTAATAAGCGTGATGAATTTAATAAGAAATATGAGTATTTAGTTGTATACGTCTATCACGCCATACATACATTAAACATTAGTATTTAATAAGAAATCCGATTCTTTGCACCGTCTCATACATTAATATTTTAAAATATCTATATTAAAATATATTTAAAATAAAAATTATTAGATTTTATGAAATAAATAATTTTATATTACAAATTTTATCAAAAAAAAAAAAAAAAATATATTAATATAGTATTTACATGCTTGAAATAAATATAAACAGTAAAAATATAATTTAATTAATAAAAATATAATTTTTTTTAAAATATATCACTATATTATATTATTTATAATTATGTACTGTTAGTATTATAATAATATTTTATTTATCTTTCAAAAAAAAAAGTTAAAAAAAAATAATATAATATAAATAACGGACATACGGCTCGACTTATATCTTGCGTGTCTGACGTTTTTTGTTATTTTTCGGACATGTTTCTGATATAGCCGATATATGTCCGTCGAATATCGGTATCGAATATTATATAGGATAGAATTTTGGCGTTTATGTACTTCCTAGTCAATCCTCACCGGCAAACGAATTATTTTTTTTATATTAAACGAATTGTTTTGTTTTTAAATTATAATAAGAAAATTTTGTTCATATTTTATCACTTTTTATACAGTTATCATTACTGATTTTGATTTTGAAGTTAAAAGGTATCTGTAATCATTATGCTCACTTTCATCAGATAAGGCGGCGAGGTGCCTACTTATATATGCTCCATTGAAGCTCTCTTTCATATCATTTTGGTACCAATCAATTCTTGATGTGTACATTAATGCTGCAGGCTTTTAATTACAGGCCTACAGTGCCATTTTCTGTCGGTTGTTGCTCCTATCGGTTGTAAAATAAGATAATTTGTGGACCTTTGTAAAATTATATTAAATAAATTCTTATTTAAAAAAACATATATAAACTTTTTTCGATGTTTATATGTATTTAAAAAGTATACATTAAAAAAATATTTATTCAATATTTCTTAAAAAATTATATAACGTTTTGAGACTCCCAACTTCGTTTAATTATTAATGACTTCAACCATCAAAATATTTATTTACATTTTTTTTAAAATTAAAATATAAATTTTAAAAAATCCAAATTTATTTAAGTTTGTATTAATATATTAACTTTTCTTTAAAAAATTCCAGGCCCGTCCTCTCTGTAAAGATGGATAAACATATATTGTAGGGCAGAAGCTATTTCTTCGATAGAGCTGGGATCAGAATTATTCCTAATTTTTATTTATCATATGATATCAAAAACTTCTTAAGTTGTATAATTGGTGCGAAAGTAGCTCATAAGCATGATGCACTAGTTCATTTTTTGTGAGGTTGATAGTTCAAGAAATAGTATCTATACAGTGCTTGAGAGAATCTATCGTGGATACAGCCAGACATATATTGAACACGTTAGAGAAATGTCCGGAAAAAAAAATCGAACACGTATATCACATGTGCTCGAAAAAGTGTCTGATAAGTATGTCCAATTTTTTTTAAAAAAATTTTAAAAATATTTTTGTATAAAATTTAATATTATATAGTACTAATAATATATAAACGGATAATTGTAAATCAGCTCTCCTATTTTAAAAATGCGCAAATCAATTCCTAAAAACGCGTTTAGAAATGAGGGATTGATTTGTGCGTTTCCAAAAATAAGGGACTACTTCGCGCGTTTCTAGAAGCTGAAAAGCTCGATGTTTTGAAATAGGAGGCTAATATGATATTTTAGCGTTGCCACGTCGTGCAAGTGCTGTATTATTAAGGGCTGAAATATGCGACGTTTTGAAATAGAGGGCTGATATGGTATTTTCTGTTACATTTTTGTTATTTAAGTTATATTAAAGACATATAACACTATATTATATAATTTTTATTACATTTTCAAATATTAAATAATAATTTAATAAAATGTTTAAGAAAAAGCGGTAACATATAGTAGAAGTAATTTGTGTATTTAATTTTATTCAACAATTACATATATTTAAAATATGATATTACGATGGGATCAATTTCGTCCGATAAGGTACTTACGTCATCCGCCGGCGACTCCCAGCACTTTCCGCGTCAATTTTCGCAAGCGCCCACTATTTAACAGCTGCTTCTGTATCTCACAGAACTGCTAGATGATCAAGTCAAATTTCTCCACGTCGTCAGTTAGACCGCATCCCCATTACAAGAGTAACAAGATGCTGCTTTTCATTCGTTTATTTGCTGTTGCCTGTTTGTAACATCATCTGTTTTTTTTTACTATGGAACAACCGCCTCGCTCGTCTTCTTCGCTGACCTTGTGCCCCGGAGATATTCATACGCCCAGAAATAAGTGATAAAACCCACCAATAGATATGTGCCACGTAATCATCAGTTGGTTTTGGTAGCTACTATGCTTGGTGTTCGGTTTCCTTGAAATGATGTTTTTTTGGGGGCAGTAGAATAGTCAACCTACTCGAAAATTAATTTAAATTAAAAATAGTTTCAGTGATATTAAAAAGAAATTTTTTTCTTTTAAAAAAAAAGACTTTATCTTGGCTAGATATTATTTTCCATTAAGGATAAATTCAAATTATATTAAAAGAAAAATATAAGTGTTAAGAAGATAAGTTTTTAAAATCAGCCAGAACTAGAATAGCCGATTTTTAATTCTGAAATTTCGATGTTGTCTAAGTGGCTGTAATCGTGAATGTCAATTTGAATCTAACTTAATGTATATATCTTTTTTAAGATAATAAGGTAACAACTCTCTTCACAAATGGAGGTGAATTTTGTTGATTTTGAACCGAAATTCCAAACTCAATTAGCAAATTTGACCGCAATCACAAAATAATTTTTTTTTTGGCGATTACATTGTCTTCAATATATACTGAAATTCACCATCATCAAAATTCTACCAAAAACATAAATTTTATTATTTCTTGCGTGGAACATGACTTAAGCGCACGAGCTATCATACCATCCATTGAGTTACATGGTATGAGCAATTAGGTCGTAGGCTAAAATGTTCATTGACAATGTAGTGATGGATCCAAAAAATTCATCAAGCAAGATCCTTAATAGTATATAAAATAAATTATTATCCTTCATTTCAAAAAAAAAAAAATTGTCTTACCATTATCATCTAGAAAATAAAATTGAATTATACGAATAAATTACCGAAAAATATGAGATAAGTTTGCTGTTGTGGAACTTTGACTCAATAAAGTTCGGATGTGGTGGTCAAACCACTAAAGCCATAAAGTAAAATCAAAAAAAAAAAAAAAAAGATGAGCGAAAATAAAATACTATGTATATAAACCACTGTTAGCTTAGTACCTTTCTCCAAAAAAATTCTAAAAAAAAATCTACCTTTACATATAGCCCACCGGACCCGCTATTACATATTTTTCAAGAATCTCTTTAAATCGTAAAATACAATTGACATGTGGGATTCAAACCCACAACTATATGTATGTAAGTTATGCACTCTACCACTAAGCTAGTCATACTTCTTGTTATTTCTTTTTTTTTTTTTTGCTCTGCCCCGTCTCGAGGGAAGCCCTCCAGTATTCTAGAGCCTTCGGCCTCAGACTAATCCGGAGCAGGAATCTGGAGTACGAGACTGAAATAGCCTCCTCCCAGCCGTCTGTTGTCCTAGAGCCTTCTTGTTATCTCTTTAACATATATAGATATTGTATATAGCAGTTATTTTTTACAAAATTCAAGGGGGCTTGCCCCCCTCTTGGGATAGGTGCATCTGCCTCTGGACGATGCATAATTATGGGTGAATGGTGATGCTAATTTAGCTGATACTTGTTTCCAAACACATCGGCGAAGGTTTAATAAATATGGGGCCCATTTTAAATTGAATTTAATCTCTATCGTCGGTCAAATTAGCTGTCTGCTGTTTGAATGTTTGTTTGACCGGAATTCTTCTCTCGCATATTTTATTTATTCTTCAGCTCGCCACACCGTCAGGCATTCGTTGTTTAGCAAATCAAAATCAGCTCCTATGAGAAAAACATCAACGGCGATCATCGCCGCCGCGGTGACTGCGGCGTGCTTCCTCTTCGCACGCCCCTCCACTGCAGCGTGCGGCTGCGACCTCGCCTTTGCCTCCTACTATCTCACCTCTAACGTAAACCTCACCTTCATCGACTCTCTCTTCGGTGTCAACAGTGACCAAGTCGTCTCCGATAACAGTCTCCCGTCCAAGGACTCGATCATCCAAGGAACGCGTCTCTCCATTCGATTCAGATGCGATTGTCTCTCGAACTCCGGCGCACAGCTCTCGGCCGGAAATTTCAGCTACACCACGAACACCGGCGATACCTACACCACGATCGCGAACCAGACCTACGCAAATCTCACCACGGCTGACTTTATATCTAAGTTTAATAGTTACCCGCCGACCAACATACCTGCAAACAGGCCGGTCAATGTGGTTGTGAATTGTTCTTGTGGAGATGCTGGTGTTTCGAAGGAATATGGATTGTTCGAGACGTATCCGTTGCGGCCTGGGGAGAATATCACTTCGATTGCTGCTACATACAATTTGACAGGGAAGGAAGATTTGCTGACGAGTTATAATCCTGGTATCAATTTCAGTGCTGGTACAGGAATCGTGTTCATCCCGCGAAGAGGTGAAGTTACTTTTAGTAGGATCATGTTAATCCTAGAAGAGAAATTGCGTAGTAATACTTTATATCAGTTTAGTAAGGCTGTTGTAACTTGGTGATTATAGATAGTTGAGGAATTATGAAGCGCTTGAAGAACTGGAGAATTACTAGGTACTAATGAATTTGGCTAGTTTCTTAGTAAGGAGAGGTAAACTGTAATGCTGCCATCAATTTAGATAAATTGAATTGTAAGAACTTTGGTTTCAGTATGCAAGACCTATTCGATTTGGAGATTATGGAAAGTTGAGAAACGATGGAGCGGACAAAGAGCTTGAGAGCTACTGAATTGCGTCTTGTTAAAGAATATTGTGTTTTGTGGAATCTCTCTCTCTCTCTCTCTCTCTCTCTCTCTTCAGTTTAGTAAGGCTGTTTCAACTTGTAGATTATATGTTAAGAAGTCAGGGAGAAGCTCGAGAGCAACAAATTTGCATAGTATTCTGAGAACTTGTGTTACGAGGAAGTATCTAAGAGAATATAGTACTAATGTTAGGTTTTGTTAAGTATGGCAAGCTTGGAGTTAAAATCTACTAAATTGCTTCTTATTGTGAGTAAGTTTATGTAATGTAGTGGTACTTTTAAATGAACAATAATGCTTGATTTCTCGTACTAAGACCAACAAATGCATCTTGAGCATCTTGAACTTGCAAGGCTCAGGCTAAACTTGCAACAAAGATCAAGCACTTATATTTGCCTTGAATATAGCAGCTTCTGCTTCCTACAAGGCTAAATTTGCACCTGTAATTTAATTCACGGTTCAACTGAAAAAAACATAGTCTAGCATTAGCTCACCATCTTTTGAAAATACTTGGAAATAATGGATAAAATAGGATGTCTGTATATGTTGCAAGCATATCTTTAATAGGCTGCTTATAAGTAAATATGATGCTATCACAAGTAGATACTCTGTCTAGTTGTGGGAACTTCGCTCTGTAGTTAAGTGATTTATAGAAGAACCTGAAAGACTTTCTTTTCCATCCATTTTGCTTCGACTGTTCGACATTCTTGAACTCCAAGAAACAACATTGCCCTAAATATACACAAATACAAATTTCCCCACAATTATCTACACATATAGAAACATAATCTGACACAGCAAACTTCTCACAATCATCTATACATGCAAAAATATAATCTAACGCAGATATATAAAGTACCCAATGTCGAAGTTGCGCTTGGTGGTATCGTACTGCTCACTAGGGCTCTGTTTGTTTAATTGTTTTTTCAGACAAGTTATATTTATGTTTTGGTGTTGACATGTTTTGTTAAGATAACATTATCCATACTTAAAGCTTTGATGGTCTTCTGCAGATCCATCTGGAAGCTATCGGCCACTTACACAAAGGTATGAGACCAGACTTACATAGTTGTGCTGATATTGCATTTCCATGACCTGTATTGGGATTTATTTTGCTGATGTGGATATGTGATCCTCTTTTGCAGCAAAGGTGATAATTATGCTCAAGTTGATCGGTTGGCTCATTGCGCATAGCATAACCAGGACCTGTTAACCTTTTACGTTATGCTTGGTCAGGAATTTCTGGAGGTGCCATTGCTGGTATTGTGATAGGTGTGTTGGTGGTTATCGCTTTACTGGCCATTTGTTTATACTTCAGAGTTTACAAGAAGAAGTCAACGAAGGCCGCACTGCTTCCCTCGACATTTAAAGATGACTATCTCCATAATGGTTCTGGTAATTGTTATATTTAAGTTTGTGATTTTTTTCATGCTTTCTGTGTTTGACCATCATTCTTATAGAACTTCCATGCTACTGCAGCCTTTTGGATATGTATGAAAACTAGTTTTTTAGTCCATTAATGTTTGCTGACTAGCTTCAACAATCCGTTGTATTAGGGTCCATATTATGTCTACTAAAATATTTTGGTTGCATTAGTAATCATGCGAGGGAATTAGCTTGGAAGATTTATACCGGCTAGACTATAGCTGGTTTTGATTGTTAGTACTCTGATTTTCTGAATGCTGCGATTGACAATGGTGTAAATCTTTTTGTCCTTTCACATAGCCACTAGTTGTACTTATGGGTCTCGTATTTTTCTGTCTATCATATAAGAGAAAAGCAATGTGCTAGTTTTGTGACTGATTTCAGACTGTGACACATTCTCTTGCTTTACCAGTTACATCAGCAACGTCTGATAAGGTTGACGTAGTTGCTCCACAAGGTGGAAGTGCTATGCCACTGGCAAATTTTACTGTAGATAAATCAGTGGAGTTCTCTTATGAAGAGCTTGCGAAGGCTACAAATGATTTTAGCATGTCCAATAAAATAGGCAGTGGCGGTTTTGGGACTGTTTACTATGCTGAGCTTAGAGGGGAGGTTTGTCACTTCTTCTCTTCTAGTTTCCTTTTTTTTAAAAATTTTTTTTGTTGTGTTAAGAGTTTGTAGAAAGAAACAAATGCCTGACCAATGAAACCTACTGATCTGATAGCTACAAAAGGTGATGGTATTTTGCTGTTTGCATTGGTTTGCATCCTGGTAAATTGGAATTTAAGTATTTTATTCTAAACTCGCCTAATGTTTTTAAAACTACATGTGGGAGCAAGATTTGGTTTAATTCTTTTACCCCCTCAATCCTAATTTACTATTTTACGTCCTTGAGAAGTTTCCTTGAGTTACTCATATAAAATGTAAAAGTGGTTACTAAACTTACTGAAAGCCATTAGCTTTCAAATAAAACAAGATTATGTTCATGCAGCTGCATAAAGTTAACTTAAGCTTAGTCATTTGCATCTCTAAAAAATTATGACGTTTTTCTTGAAATCTCTAAGCAGAGTTTTTTTTTTTTTAATCAAAAGTCTTGATGCTAATTGCAATTAGTGCATGATTTGATGTAATGTTCTATAACATGTAGCTTTCCGATGCATTCTACCACTGAATACCTTCTTGGAATATTTTCACCCTTCAGAATCATTCAAGGATTACATAGTGTGTAACTCAGGCTTTCCATGTAATATCCATGTCATATACTTGATTGGATGCTTCAACAGTCGTGCATGTGGTTATCAAACAACAAAAATAAAACGATGACTCACGGCACAATAACATAGAAATACCAACCAAGAACATGCAAAATAGTTGCAAAAAACATGTAATAGCAAATTGCCTGCAATCCATGTGGCTTTTATTTATGCCAGGCATGTGGCCTTTTCTTTTCTTTCAGCCCCCAGTTTGCACTACTGTTTGTTATTTACCTGTTTTTGTTCTTGCCATTAGTGCCTAGCCTAATCATATAGCAATAAATAAAAGGGAGAAAATATTGGAACAATTAGCAAAGGGACCTGGTGAAACAAATGTGCAAGAATCATTTATATGCATTTTAAAGAGTTCCTGTGTAATTGAAGTGAATATGAATTTGGCTATGTGTATTACACTTTTGTAATGCATGTATGCAATCTCCTAGACTTATAAAAGTTGTCTTTCCAAATTTTAAATAAACTATTCAGTTAGTTGTTACTCTCATTGAATAAAGTTCTGCTACATAACAATTATCTAAAATTTGAAATGTTTCATACAGAAAGTGGCAATTAAAAAGATGGACATGGAGGCATCTAGAGAGTTCCTGGCAGAACTTAAAGTTTTGACACATGTTCATCACCTGAATTTGGTATGTGGTTTTTCTTTTAAAAAGTTAGCTCTCTTTGTGCAGTGGCGGATCCATAAATTTTGTCTAATGCAGTCCCTTAATACAAGTAACATATAATGTTGATTTTCATTATTTCTGAAACAGTAAGAAACCAAATGTGTCTTTTCTTATATTCTCCACGACGTTTCATACTCTTAAACCGCTACATTACAACTTCATCAATAACAATCAAATACATAAAGGAACAGCTAGGTTGTGAATTGTGATACATTACTCGTTTAGGACTTTCAACTCCAACTTTTGTGTCAATGGGGACTTTCTTCTTATAATAAGTCAGATGTTGCACATTTGTACGATAACTGAATAAAATGCATTAAGCTACTTAGGTAACATAAATCAATTGACATAAATAAACACAAAAAAGTAACTATTGATTAGCATAAATACGTTGAAATATTAAAGATTACAAATTGTGTAGATGAACAAATCATGAACTGTAATCGGCTAATCAAGTAGTCTATAAAAATTGTTTAATGTAATATAAAGAATAAATATAAGACTACACATTTACCTAGGAGAGCGAAGAATGTTGGTGTAATTTGAGAAAAATTGAAAAACATTGAAGTTAAGAGTTTAGACATTCGCGGAGATCAGTGGGTGGAGGCAGTGCTGAGTTGGTGTTGGTGCTGGTGGGGATCACAGGATATTGAGCAAGAGAGATAGGAATGATGGGAGAGGAAGCCGTACTGGTGGGGAATGGTTGGCTGAGAATTAGATGGCTGGGTCTTGGCGTTCTTCGTCCCTCATAATGCAGTTCACAAGGTGGGCTAGACTGAGCCTTACTCTCTCAGACTCTCAATCAATGATGATGATACTGTTAACAAACTAGGATTATGTGTATGTCTTTGTCTTGCTGCTCTCTCAAATATTTGATTCTTATTTAATCATACTATAGAGTCTCATCTAAGATGGTTGTTAGTAGATTTTACATTTGCAACAAGTCGCTAGTATTTTGCAAAAGTTAGTATCCTTGTTGGTGTAGAACGAAAACTGAAGATAATGTAAGGAGGAAGACGTCTGTAGTGCATGTTAAAGAGTTCTTTTTTTTTTTTTAATAAATTTGGAAATTACTCATCCGTACTGGAATTGATATTTCAGGTTATATATGGATTATTACCTATAAATTATGTATTTGTGAATCTTTTCCAGGTCCGTTTAATTGGGTATTGCACTGAGGGTTCACTATTCCTTGTTTATGAGTTCATTGACAATGGTAATCTAAGTGAGCACCTACGTGGAATAGGTAAGAATGCTCCTATGAAATGGACTTCATCGTTCTTTTAGCTACTAGCACATGAATTCATGACGACTATTCTAATATTAATGGATATAGGTAGGGATCCTCTTCTATGGGCTGCTAGAGTGCAGATTGCTCTTGATTCAGCAAGAGGTCTTGAGTATATCCATGAGCACACAGTTCCAATGTACATACACCGTGATATCAAATCAGCAAACATCTTGATAGACAAGAATTGTCATGCAAAGGTTGTCATAATCCTTCTTGCATCAAGGTTTTTCATTTTTCTTTAATTATAGTAATGGTTCATTGATTCTGTGCTTTTAGGTTGCTGATTTTGGATTGGCAAAGCTTACTGAGGTTGGAAGTTCATTGCAAACAAGGCTCGTTGGAACATTTGGCTACATGCCTCCAGAGTAAGGACTTTATTATAGCATCATTTCTTTATGTTATTGGCTATAAAGGTGGTAGGGGAACTTCTAAGAATTCACCTATGTTACCTTTAGCTTGTTTAAACCTTGTTCATTATAGATGTTGTTAGCACTATCATTATCCAGGAGATGTCCTAAGCAGGTGCACCTCTTAGGGAGTGGAAGCATTCTAAAATACTAACTAGATCTGGATGATGGTTTGCCTGATCTGAAACAGGTTGATGACTAGTTTGCTTGTGGCAGATGATCTCTTTTTATTTATTTATATATAAGATTAATTCTGCCATTTAAGCTTATGTATGAAGTTTTTTGATGATATTAATCAATAAATCAATCAAGCTTCCTTTGTATATCTTATCATGACGAGGCTAGATCAAGAAACAAAGGATGATGCTACCTTATTAATCTACCATATCAAGCTGTTTCGAGCACGTTGCTTCTATTGTTGAAATACTACTTATATGCTACTTGTGCTTTGAAGTTAGTGGTTTGACTTTAATACCACTGCTTATGTTTTTGGTTCATCCTTAATAATGGAAATTGAACAATATTAATAATTCTTCTGGTAGTGCCCAGCGAAGGTCTACGTTTTTCCGCGTAATTGAGCCTGTGTTCTTCTGCTCGCACTATAATCCTGCTTTTCACATTTGTAATGCTGCAGGTATGCACAGTATGGTGATGTTTCTCCCAAGGTTGATGTATATGCTTTTGGTGTAGTTCTCTATGAACTTATTTCAGCTAAAGAGGCAGTGATGAAGGCAGGTTCTGTAACAGAATCAAGGGGACTAGTTGCTACGGTTTGTGCCTCCTCATTCTTGGCTAAAAATGGTAGCAAGCAAAATAAAGCAAATGCCATATAACTATAGCTGGTTTAATAATTAATGGCTCTGTGCTCAGTCTGTCATGTTCCTCAATCGCATGCTTATGTTATTCTGCAATCCCATACTTAAAGATACTTTGTATGTAACTAAGATAGATAAGAAATGCTACATTTAGATTTTTATGCAAACGAAAGAAACAGAAATGTCATTTGTAGGTTTAAATGGTGGAACCTCTCTGGCTGCATCTATTCAAATAACAGGATACAGTATGTATGTAGCATTTTACAAGTTTCAAGAGTTATATGTAAATAGGTGCCTGACCTTTGTAGGAGGATTGTGGCATCTACTTTTAAATCTGCTGCACTAACCATTTTTGCAACACAATAAATTGGTGATTGAGATATCTAAAGATACATTAGGAAGTGGCAGAGAGTAAATTTGCATAAGTAAAAGTACAATTCTAGAAGAGTGATTTATTTTTTGGTAGTTCACAGAGACTCAATCTGCTATTTAGTCATACCCAAGGATTAGTTCAATTCTGCATAATAATTAGCTGTTAGTACACCTACATTTCTCGTCTTCCGAAATTTGGGGGTGAACGTGTTTGATAATTTTTTCCCAGAAGTAAAACTACCCATCTGGAATTCTTTCAGAGTCTCGTTTACCATATGTTTTCTTTTTACTATCCAAGCATGTTCTAGATGTTTTTGTTTTTGTTTTGATGCTGCAGTTTGAGGATGCACTTAGTAAGCCCGATCCAAGAGAAGAGCTAAGAAAAATTGTGGACCCAAGACTTGGCGATAACTATCCAATAGAAGCAGTCTACAAGGTGAAAGATAAGTTGTCCATATTGTTTGTCAAATAAACAGCACGTTTTCATGGTGAAAGTTAACTTGATTTGCTTTGGTGATTGGTGTTGTGATTCTCCTACCTTTTTCGTGTTTTTCTTTTTCTAGATGGCACAACTCGCCAAGGCTTGCACACAGGAAAGGCCTGAGTTCAGGCCAAGCATGCGATCTGTCGTGGTTGCTTTGATGACTCTATCGTCCTCCACAGAGGATTGGGATGTTGGATCCTTCTACGAGAACCAAGCTCTCATGAACCTTATGTCTGGAAGATAGTCACACTTTGCTTCATGGCTTCGTGGCTATATCCACATTTGTAAAAATTGTATGTATTTGCAGGTCATTGGTTAGAGGAAATCATGCGGCAATTTGTTTGCATTTAGTATTTTTCCCCTTGTATCAATCTAGCCCAACGCCCATCTTAGGTTGCTAAGATGGGCATTCTTGTGCCTTGTAAATTAAGTGTACATTCAGTGACCATAAGCGTTTGTAACTTTGTTATCCATATAAAGGTGCACCTGAAGGCATAACCCTTCCTTTATGACATTCGGCAACTGAGCAGCAAAAATATGAGCGGAGCTGTGGAGATTTGACTTTGACGATGTCCCTGAAGAAAGATTGTTCTGTTCTGTTTGCTTTTGTATTTGGTTGTTCTGGTCCTTGGAGAATACGCGTGATGGTCATCCAGCGCTATGCGCTAAAAGTTGCTTGCACTTCTTACAATTTTTACAGTCCAATTCTATTGTCATGTCAAAAATTGGTCGAATTTTTTCAAATTTAAGATGTATTATTTACGTTGAGAAGTGCAGTAAAGTTCAAAATAAGAAAAAAAAGGATAAAACAAATTGCTTTTTGTTGATATTTATTTCTGCATCTTATGCTATTTATTTCGATTTATTTGGTTGTCTTTTTGTATTCGATGTTAGTCACATTTCTGTGTGTGAGATTTTCAGTTTGGTTTATGTATCGCTGCGATGCTTTGCATGTCCATTTTTGGTGCAGAATTCTTTAGAAGATTTATCTTGACATGTAAGAATTTGAAAGGGTTACTATTGCTCTAGTACTGCTGGAATCTGAAGCGCTTGTTCATGAATCCTGAAGGTGTAGGTTCATGATACATGTTTGTTTTGATACAGGACATGACGCATATCTTCCCCGAGCTTTTGAAGGCAACTCAAAGATGATTAACAAATTGACTGTTCAAAGCAGGTACTTGTATCTTAAGAAAGCCGGTTGTTTGACAGCTGAGCTTATAATTATTCTCATGTTGTCTTCCACACAAAATAAAGTTAGTAACCTATTGCATATTTTAAAGATCCATGATTCCTATTTTTTAGAAATATGTTCGAACTAGAATCGTGTTTACCTTGTTCTCGTTTGAGCACCCATTGCTACTTTTGCTAAGATTTAACTATTTTTTGTATTCTTACAGTTGGAAATTGACTAATTCTAGGAGTTTGTTCTCTTTTTTTCTTTTTCTTTTTCTTTTTTTTTTTTTTTTTTTGGGGGGGGGGAATTGTTCTATGTCATAAGATTTTGATCATGCATACAGCAGGCATATTTTCTTCCCAAATTCTTACCCTCCCATGGTTATTTAGGATGGGTGGCAAGGCCGACCTCTGTTCAGTAATTGTAACTACAATTGATCATGAATATGAAATAGCTAGGGCGTTGTAGTACCAACCGACGAGCTTCTTGACGTGCTTGTGAGATCTGTTTTTTCACAAAATAGGAGAGAATTGCATTTGCAGAGCAGACTTAATTAATAGGGTTAGTGGCGTAGAAACTGTATACAGTTGGCAACACTCAATACTTGTTTATGATTTCTTCATGCTTTCATCCCCATGTGCATAGTTTTGAGGCCCTCTAAATATGAAAGTCTTGCACTCATGTGTCCCCGCCTAGGAGAATGTGTTAGTTTTTAGTTATAGCTGCAAGCCTCCCCATGTATATTCAAATTTAGAAGATGAGGTGGGATTAGAGGTCAAGACCATATATTTATGTAACGAAACCATGTGCCACTCCTACAGAACTGTTTTTAACAACCTTAAGAAGAATATAATACTGTCTAGACGTGATTAATCATGTGCCATGCCCCTTGTTGGTCCTTCGAGGCTTCATTACAAATTCTATCTTCTTTTATTCTTTCTTTAGTACTGCAATGCTGGTTCTTGGATCTGATGACTTGAGTCGTGCTGAGATAATGGTATAATTAGTCTCCACAACTGCTCATTAATGCATGTTGGAGGGGTTATGTTGTGATGTCTCATGTACTAAGCACATTAAAAAGCCTTAAACGAACTGCCATCTACTGTAATGTATACTTAGTTGCATGGCTAATTATATCGGTGTTTACTGTAGTCCGTCCTTCGAAGGAGAGCCTAAGGTGACTGCGTCTCATTAGGGAGCACTAGAAGTTAGTAACTTAATGAATGTCTTGTAGTCCTCGGGAGATTTTGCGTTACAAAGTGGGCTTCCTTTGTTTATGATTATGTTGTGGTCCAGATCTGAACTTGCGCTTTCTCAGTTTTCGGCTTTCCTTGAACCTCCAGCTTAGTTTAAGTCTGTGTGCCTGGAAAAGTCTACGATATTATCACTTCGTGGATCTTTTACAATTGAACTCGTGATTGTCAAGTCTACGATCGCCTGTGGATTTTGAGTCCTTGCTAACGCTTACATATGGCGATGAATGCCAACCTAACTAACCTATGAGTAAACTTAACTTTTAAGGTGGCTATTTTTTATTTGTTGTTAAACCAAGCAAACCATAGACTTTTAGAAGGCTTGTGATGGAAAAAAGCACAAAGCAATTCTTTCTTTATACGAATGAACTGTTGGATTAGGATAATTCCAATTGTGGACTTGACGTTGAGTTTTTGTATTAACATTTCCCGTGAATCTATTGAAGGATCTTTCTTTATAATTGTCGAGTAGGATTTAGCATGGTCTTCGTACTTCCTCAAACTATGTTTTGTTAAATGTGCACTATGGATCATTTAGGTGTCATTATTGATGGAGTTCAATCTTCTGTGTGTCATTAGGATAACTAAGGTGAGGGATCCTAAGCATAGCGTCATACTAGGGAAACTCACCTATCCTTCGCACTTGTCTTCTGGCCTTTGCCGGCGCCAAGGCAGCAGATGCAACCAGCTATTGACGATCGCCCTTTCATTAAAGAAAAAAAAAACTACTAATCACCAAAGTCTACTTCAAAATCTAGATAAAAATTCAAATTTGTTACAGTTGTTTTTTCTTAGGTCACTAATGATAACGTGGTATGTGTGCTTATTAGTAAGAGAGGTACTTCTATTTTTACCTTTACTATTGAAAGACATTCGCTTCCTTAATTAGCCGCATTTCTATAATTTCTCTGTAGTTTACAAATTTACAGAATTAATTCTATACACAAAGCATACAACTGCTGTAAAGTTGTTAAGTAGTTTACAACTTAAAAAGCTCTATTCATGGAGCATGTCAAGATTAAATTAAAAATCTAAGATTGAAGTCAGATCTGTTATAGGTTTTGATCTTGATACAGGGTTAGTAGTAATATCTGTATGCTCTTCCCTAGGTATTTTATAACTAATATTAGTTACAATGACATGTACAGTCACTACAGTGTACAGTCTATATGAAGAAAGTTGTACAAGTAATTAGCAGTCAATGTGGACAGAATTCCTGGGCCAAAGAACCTGGAAGTTCCTTCAAAATTTGTGCCAGTTCCTTCATCCAAGGGCAGTTTCCAACCCATAGTTCATATTGGAGCTTGACTGGCTTTTCTGACTGCCCTTTGTTCCTCTTCTTCTGTTTCAGGCGAACAATTTACTACATATGCCAGAGAGTGAGAGAGAGAGAGAGGCTTGGGAATAGGGCAATTGCCTTGGCACTTGGGCATCGAACCACTTTGCCAGCAGGTGCTACTCTCCTTGTTTTCCTCCTCCTCTCCTGCATTTTTTAAGGACTTGTGTCTTACTTAAGGACAGCTTGCTCACCATATTTAATATCCATTAATTGCACCAAACAAAATCTAGCAAATCCCGCTTCTACTGTTATGAATGCTATTAAGAAGTTTTATTTTTTTATTTGCACAAGGCCTTTGTCCTCTTCTAAGTTGCTGGAAAGTAAGATAGGTGTCTTTGACTTACTTTCTTAGAGGACGTGGTATATTGGTAATAGAATTGTTTAACAGCTTAGATTGGTAGCTGAAGTGATGGTAATAATGGTGCAATTATGATATTTTAGATGATTTCATTTAGGATGAGTGTGAAAAGCTCCTTAAAGTTTCCATAGCTGCCTGCCTGATCAAGTACAGACAGAGAATGATTAAGCTCTTTAAGTGATCTATCTTTTTTTTTTCTCCTGATTTGATTGTGGGGGCACGAAATTTATGATGAGAGGAAAAGAACGAGTTTGCCTCACGATCATACCAGAAGTTCATGTCCGTAGTTCTTAAATTTTAGCTGTCATTCTTTAGGGGCAGATAGCTTGACGATGCGTATAATTCATTGACTTCTAGTTCTCAGTTTCATTATGATCCATAAAAGGTTCTAATATAATTGAGAAATGACCTGAAAATGAGTGCAACTTGGAATTTACTGCACTTTGACCTGTTATATCATTATTGGATTGGCAGCTTTATCTACTGGCAGTGCTAAGTTATCACTTTATGTAAACAGTCATACTAGGGAGCTCACTAAGTCACCTTTTCAATCACCCATCTAATTTAAAAATGCTAGAGCACCCTATTGATCCATCCAAAAGTCATCATAAGTGCTGAGTCGAGTTTCGATAAATCTAAAATTCGAATTTAATAGTACATATTAAAATATTTAAACACTAAATATAAAAATCGTAATTATATCTAAAAGATAATAGTACATAATTACATAAAGTTTCGATGTAGCTGATAAAAAAAATTTAGTTAAAAAAAAGTATGCCGATCGGTACGGGCTGCTCGGCATCGAGACGTTGTCAGATTTCGCAGATCCGGCACATAAAATCATGCCATAGACAAAAAAAAAAAAAAAAAAAAAAAAACTTAGTAGGCAAGTGGTTGGGAGATACTGTATATTCTCTGTTCTTTCGTTAGCAAGTCCATGCACACTTCAAGAACTAACTTGTTATATCGTTTTACATTTCTTACTGACAAAAAGAAAAAAAACTATTGAAGGTTCTATTTATTTATCATTTATTATTTATAAATTTTATTTATATTTATATTTATTTTTATCTTTATATTTTTTTAATTGTTACTATTATTATTTTAATATTATTTGTTTTAATTTCTGCTTAAATTGAGCATATCCAGTGTAAATTTTTTGTTTTATTAAATTATGTGCGTGCCTATGTCATAGATTTGCATTCTTAGATCGAGGGTCTTTCGGAAACAACCTCTTTCGCTGCATAGCTGCGTGCGTCTACTTTTCTAATTCTATTTTGGCAAAAATCATGACTGAAATATTGTTATTGTTGTTTTACCTTATTACGAAAGAGATGAAAGATTATAGCAGTGATCCCAACCGGTTAAATTTCAAAAAAAAAAAAAATCAAAACGAAATGTCCTTTTTTTATTTCAAAAGAAAATGCCTTGCAAGTTTTCAAGTTTAAACTTAAACTCATCCACAAACTACTTAATTTGGCAACTGAAACCACATAATTCTATTGGTAGAACAGCCAGTAGATTGAAGAATGACCGGACAAATGAGTAGTTTATTGGCGAGGTCGATCGGCAGTACACTCCTGATGCAATTATTTAGTTACCTAATAATAGGAATTCGCTCCTGATGCAATTAAAACTCCCATATCACCAGACTATATGAGGAGGTTTTTTCCAGATGATATGCTGCCAACTCGCCCCACTATTAGATTTAGCGGTGCGGAGTGTCTCTCATAAAGCATACATCGTAAGTTCAAATCTCATGGATGGTTCTGAAATAAAAATAAACAATTTTAACTAATTTTCAACTGGAGTTGCTAATGGGATGGCTGGACAAGACGTTAGTACTCTACGTCTGACTTAGTGTGCACATCAGGTCGAGATTTTACTTTCTGATCATAATTTCGACCTAATACGAATTGATAAATTATAGTTAAATTTTTTTTTATATTTTTAATAATATCGAAGGTTTATGTACCGAAAAGATTTCAGTCATGTTATTAAAAAAAAAAACATGCTGCCGACTCTGAGCACTAGTTGTTGGTTGAATTCGGCGAAGTTTGAGCCCGTACAACTGGTGAGGTCACTGCAAGCAAATGAACAGTGCATGTATCCAATTTTTTAACAGCCACAAGTACTTTGGACGCAAATGAAAAGATGCCCCCAGATAAGGTGATCTTTTCTTCCTGATAATAGTGTTTCTCTTTTTCCTCTCTTTGGTTTTTTTTTTTTTATATTATTTTTTTGTTACTTTTAAAGAAATCCGACATCTTTATTGAAATAATAAAAGTTTACATCAAAAAGCATTTCAAATAATTTGAAACAACAAGATAATTCAATACCTACATCATTAAACGCCAAGGAAATGATGCCAACCTAAAGAGACCAAGTTCGTCTATGTTTCGACTTCTACTCAAAATAAGAATATTTCAAGAATTCCATTTTTCCTAATTTATTCACCCTGATCTTGTAATCTTCCTGATTTTCTCTGATTTTGGAAAAACAAATTTATTTATTTTCTTGAACCTTAATCCTGGTACCCAAAGATCTACCAATATGATCTGAACATTCTTATCAGACTCCAAGGTTGCTTCTTTAGGGTTAAACAATATGATCAGACTCCAAATTTATTCACCCTGATCTTGTAATCTTCCTGATCTGCAATGCAAATATTATATTCATTTCTTACCGTAAGCGTCGTATCATCTTCACCTGAAAACTCTCTTCTTCATACTCTTTGGAATCATAGCTCTTATTATTCTCTCGTCTTCACCAAAATTTCTTTCCCTCTCTGAAGATGCTGCGAACTTCCTGAGATCGATATACCATTGTCTATAAAATCCTGTCAACGTTCAGCTTGTTGCCTTTTGCTAAAGTTTTTCTGAATTTTGCTCTGCATGATTCAACATTTTCAGTAATCTTTGCTAAAGTTAGATCGATATCTAGTTGTTGATTCACAAATTCCCAGATTCAGAACTCGGCATACATCCATATAATTCAGTAATCTTTGTGTTGTTCTTATGTGATAGTTTAGCGTATCAACGTGAAGCATATGTACTTAGGTATCAAAGATATATAGGGAATTAACATGGCCAGGCAATTGCTTACGTCCACGGCAGAGAAGAGATAATCCTTAAAGGCAACTTCTCTTCCCTCTATTAGAATTATTGTATATGCACCATTCTTAAATAACACGATGGATTTGTACTGAAACAAGAAGGATTTTGAGTCAGTTAACCTTCTTTCGCTTTCATCTTCACGTAGGTGGTCCTGATCTCAAGACTCATAAATCTACAACTAGCATCTTTGCAGATCTTCATATATTTATATTTCCATTTATATATCTAACTTGAAATCTTCAATGTATAATAATAATTAACTAACCTAGAACTCTAGACCATTGATTGGCCTTAATAATGCATCTATACTAAATGCTCAGAAATTCTACAGGACGAACTAGGGTAACCCTATTTTGCCCCTCTCTCTCCCTGTCTCTCCTCTTGATAATGCTGAAGATACACAACCGTGCATATGTAGCACATTCACACTGCTTTTGTGCCACTTAATGCACTCAGATAATATGTACGGTCTAGATTCATGCATCAAAGTTTGAGTCTATGTAAAAGAGATTAGATCTTGACAAAAAGCATTCATAGCTTAATTGCTTTTTTCGTTCTCTCTCTCTCTCTCTCTCTCTCTCTCTCTCTCTCTCTCTCTTCTGTAACTTTAATTTTTATTATAGAATCCAGCAAGAGTTTGACCCAAAAAAGCTGCATCTAATCTCAGCCTACCAGGGACATGGTCACATGTGGTAGGTCCTCCTCAACTTCTCCTCCTCCTACATTATATGCTCTCTTTCCCATAAATATGTCCTCTATCTCTCTCTCTCCCAAAATTCCTACCTCCCTGCAAAC
Organism: Xerophyta viscosa; assembly: GCA_002076135.1. Taxonomy (NCBI): domain Eukaryota; kingdom Viridiplantae; phylum Streptophyta; class Magnoliopsida; order Pandanales; family Velloziaceae; genus Xerophyta; species Xerophyta viscosa. Next base: position 104,178 of record MJHO01000084.1, read on the forward strand.
TTCTTTTATTTATTTGAGAAGCAACCCCGAAAGCCTTTATCGCTTCATGCAAACTACTCCATCAGGTTTAAATATCACCCAGCAATCACATCTTCTCCTCCACAATCATCCTTCCTACTACTCCTTTCCCAGATGACCTCCTATTACTGCTTCAAATCATTTGTTTGAGTAAATTATATATCACAGATCAAATGTCGTTGTTCGAGTGCGATCCCAACGATCAAGAAGACGGCATCAAGCTCATCGAATACTTGACTTCAGAAGCCAGTGAAGTGCAGAAGAAAGTCTTACAAGAAATAATATCAAAGAATTCGGAGACCGAGTACCTCCAAGGTTTTCTCCATGGCCACTGCGATATTCAGCGGTTCAAGGAATTTGTCCCTGTGGTGGATTACGATCAGATCAAGCCCTATATCGACCGCATTGCCAACGGCGAATCCTCCACCATCATTTCTTCTCAGCCTATTACTGAGCTCCTCACAAGGTACAGATACATGATAGTAAAGATATACTGTCGACGTTCACATGTTCTATAATAAACATATAATTTTATTTATTACATGAACGTAGGTATGTGTTTAACAAATTCATAAGACCATAGCAGATGCAAAGATTGGTATAGGGTTGACTTATTGTGCATAATTTCAGCTCAGGAACCTCCGGCGGTCAGCCGAAGATGATGCCTACCACCGCTGAGGAGCTAGACAGGAAGACCTTCTTCTACAACATCCAAGTCCCCGTTATTAATCAGTGAGTTAACTGTTGCATATCTATACACATACGTAAATGATATATGTGCATACATAACATCTCTTCTAGATTTAACTCTAATTTTACCTCTAAAATTGATGGGGCATCGTCCACTTCAAAATTACTACAGAATCCTTGTTTTTAATCTTGTGGTGTGGATAGTGTTCATTCACTTTAGAGGTGAAATTTTGAGCCATATTAAAAGTTACCAAGCATTGTATATACTTATGTAATAGTGCCAATATTTAACAAATTCAATTGGAAATTCAAAATTTGAACTTGCATTATTCTATTCAGGTACGTCAAGGGGCTCGATGAAGGGAAGGCGATGTACCTACTATTCATAAAACCTGAGATGCAAACTCCGTGCGGCCTGCCTGCGAGGCCTGTGCTCACTAGCTACTACAAAAGTTCCCACTTTCGTAACCGTCATGACAACAAATTTACCATCTACACAAGCCCCGTCGACACGATCCTCTGCCCAGATGGAAAGCAAAGCATGTACTGCCAGCTCTTATGCGGCCTTCTGCAACGCACCGATGTCCTTCGCGTCGGTGCCATCTTCGCCTCCGCTTTCCTTCGTGCGGTTAGATTTCTTGAAGATCACTGGAGAGAGTTATGTGACAACATAAGGACCGGCAGGATCAGCGACTGGATATCGGATACGGGTTGTAGGGACGCGGTGCACCGGATCATGCACGAGCCCGACCCTGATCTGGCCGATACCATCCAACTCGAATGCGGTCAGGACTCGTGGGAGGGTATAATCAAGCGCATATGGCCCCGGACTAAGTACATAGACGTTATCGTGACCGGCTCGATGGCGCAGTACGTACCGTTGTTACAGTTTTATGGTGGTGGTTTACCACTTGTTTCGACCATGTATGGCTCGTCGGAGTGCTACTTCGGGATCAACTTGAGGCCACTGAGCCAGCCGGCAGAGGTCTCTTACACGCTGTTACCCAATATGGCCTACTTTGAGTTCCTCCCGGTTAGGGAAGAGGAGGCGGAGGAAGTTGGTGGCGGCCAGTGCAATTTTGGTACTTGGGACGAGGACGGGCGGCGGCGACATGTGGAGGCGGTGGATCTCGTTGATGTTGAGATTGGACGGTGCTACGAGCTCGTTGTTACGACATATACAGGTAAACGCGTTTTACTACTTGATTTGAATACTATTAATAATTCTTTTTAAAAAAAAAAAAAAAACAGCTGTTAGGTTATTTAACATCTTTGGCCCAATTATAAAAGAGAAATACTATTATTTAAAATAATTTTAACTCTAAAAAAGTTGATGGGATATTATTCAAATCAGCACAAAAATTTAATAAATTATTTCGAGACGAAATATTTTTCACTTTTCAACTTTTTTAAAAAAAAGAATCACTTTTAGATATCACATCAGTTTTGAACAAAATCAACTAATAATAGACTGACGTGAACAATATCACATCAGTTCTGAATATTTTAGATCAAAATTATCTAACGAATAATATGTTTATTATAAAATTAACAAAATACAACTTGTCAAAATTTTGTAAGAGTTCTAATTCAATCAAAATTATATGTACTACACGTATTATATCAGTAGCACTTCTCTAAATTGAATTTCGAATCCAAATTCACTATATGGTAATAAGAAGGCAGATGTGGTTGTGTGCGGTGTCACGCAATTAAGCATGAAGACAAAACCGAATCAAACAGTGTCAGGTTCGGGAACAGATGTGGAGGCCCAACCAACTTCCCCACCTGATCTGTCTGTTTAATATTGCAGATCAAACCTAATCGGATCTTGTTTGTGTGTCTGCTCCATTTTAGGAAATTTAACCATCCTTATTTCTTTCTTCAAGGAAAAAGGCCCATCTTGTTGTGTCTGATCTGTTTCAGGCGGACACAAAAACCAACTCTTATTGCAATAAGTTATAGGACCTTCTTCTTCCCTTTTTTATTTTATTTTATTTTTTTTTTTTTATCACAGACACAACACGATACGGTTTATAAATCCTGAGATTTTGGTTTGATGTATGAGCCGAGCAAGATGCTAGACCTGTCAAATTTTGTCTTTTTTTTTTTTTTTTTTTTTTTTGAGTAGCTAGTATTACCGTCATCTTATTATTCTGCTCATTTCCGAATGAGACGTATGTAGGAGGTATACGTGCATACTTCCCTCTGTGAATTTTTATTCCTACTGATAACATGGAGAGTCGAACTAGAATAGTTAGATTCCCAAAGGCTTACCCTACTGCTGCAACACCCCCACCGGTTTCTTGTCTATTTTTTATTATAAGCATGCTAAAGCACCACAAACTTCATATATATATATATATATATATATATATATTATATATATTATATATATATATATATATATATATGTATATGTATAATATTTTTTTTTGGTTTTTAACAATCACGTAATTCGTCATGCATTTGTTGGTAGCCTCGTGGGTAACTAATCAATTTATATCTTGACCTCTCAAGAATTTTCTCGTAACTATGTGTAGATCGATTTGTCGTCAATACTAGGACACTCTTATGAGTTATACGTATGAACAATGCTCGGAATATCTAAATACACCTCTATATAAAAGTATGTCCAAATCAACTAGGTGAACTTAGAGATATTTCTAGGTGTCATGCTCCCAAAAAATTGGTGAAAGTTTGCTTTTAATCACTTTAGATTGGCCAATTTTCACGGTTAGTATCCAAAAATATAGCTATTTTGAGTAAGATACTCAGGGTTGTGAAGGAGGTAGCTTTAGTATCTCCGTCCATCGTCTAAAACTTAACAGTAAGCTGATGTGGTTAAGATAAACTAACATGACACGTGGTAGAAAAAAAATTGCGGAGAGAGAGAGAGAGAGAGCCAATCGGCGGTGGAAAAGGAGCCATTAGGGGGGCTGTTGGGAACGGTGATGGCGAGGAAAATTTGGTGCCGGCGAAGGCCTAGATCATTACGGGATTAGTGTCGAAGTGTCTTACGCGGTCGATCGAGGTCTGGTCGCGGAAACATCAGACTGACGGGCTATTTAGCAACAATTGCTTCGTTGCGGTGGTTATGGAGACGGCGGCAGTTGAGCTTGCTTGTATTCCAAGCTGAAGAGCGATTTTGTCCTCCAAGTTCTATGAACGGCGATGGAAACATCAGACTGACGGGCTATTTAGCAACAATTGCTTCGTTGACGGTGGTTATGGAGACGGCGGCGGTTGAGCTTGCTTTGTTCGATCTTTTCTGCCGTCGGTTACATATACTTTCCCTCACTTTCCATATTCTCTGCCGTTTGCAAAAACCTCCTCGATGTTGTGCTGGAGGCACAGCGCACCAACAATGTTGTGCCTCGGCTCAAGCTCGTTGAGCGAGTCGCACAATGGCAATGCATAGAAAAAGTCCGAGCTTGCAGCAATTGACATGTCATCATCACCGCCGCAACCACGAGGTTCTAGACTTGCTGGATTTGCAAAGGTTGCGGCAGCTATAACCTGTATTGAGCACCTCAGCTTCTTTGGCCCCACTTTTGGCGACTATCTCAACATCATTTCAACATCGTTAATATTTAGTTTCGAGTCCACATCAGAGCTCTCAACGCGGCGGACAGAGGCACTTCGTCCCTTTTCTCTCCCTTGCAACTAGCAACGATACTTCGTCCCTGTCACGCCAGTTTATCTTAACCGCATCCATTAAGTTTTAGATGATCTTTTGTATGGAAGTACTAAAGCCGACTCATTCATAACTTTGAATATCTAACTTAAAAATAGCAACATTTCATGATACCAATGTTGTAAATTGGCCCTTTAGACCTTTATTCAGAAATATCAAAATGAAAAAGAAAAAAAAAAATCTCTTTTTAATAAAGTTTGGGTGCTTAAGCATTTGACTGAAAAACTACATTTAAAAATTTGCCGTTGAACCAGGTCTATACAGGTACCGCGTTGGCGACATACTGCAGGTCACCGGATTCCACAACTCTGCGCCGGAGTTTCGCTTCGTCCACCGCCGCAACGTCGTGCTAAGCATCGACACCGACAAGACCAACGAAGAAGACCTTCTCCGCGCCGTCACCGGCGCCGCCTCACTCCTCTCCCCGCTCGGCTTTATTCTCTCCGAATACACCAGCTACGCGGATTCCTCCTCCTTTCCGGGCCACTACGTCCTCTTCTGGGAGCTCAAACCGCACTCTTCCTCCGCCACCCTACTTCCGGCAGTCGTGCTCGAAGGTGGAGTAATTCGGAGCTGTTGCGAAGCGGTAGAGGAGGCGTTGGACGCAGTCTACAGGCGAAATCGTAGCCGGGACAAATCGATCGGGCCGTTGGAGATCAGAGTAGTAAAATATGGTGCTTTCGATGCGCTGATGGATTTTTGCGTGTCCCAGGGATCGTCGGTGAACCAGTACAAGACTCCTCGTTGCATCAAATCGCCGGCAGCCATCTCCGTTCTCGACAAATGGGTGGTTGGAAGGTTTTCCAGTGCCAAGGACCCTCATTGGCAGCCCTACAAAGCTTGAAGGTTTAAGATGAAAAAGTCCTGAACGTAATGCATGCAAAATGCAGGGGGTTTCATGAAAAATGGATCGATGATTGTTGGATTAAGTTGAATATGATAATAGCGACATTGCAGGATCCATAGTTTCAGTTTTAGTTGTAGTGTTGAATTGATCATCCTTGTGATCCTTGTTACTCATTCAACAAGTTGATTCTGGTAAAAATATCTCGTTGTTTCAACTTTAATTAAATAGGCTTTCATAAATCTGAATTTTCAAATATTATCGCTATTACTGTGAACTCTTAAAAATTCATCAACTAACCTCACCGTTAGACCTGCCGTTTATCACGTTTGAGCTATTGATGTAGTTGCTGACACAACCATCACTTAGTCTATCCGACGGTCATATATATATATATATATATATATATATATATATATATATAATATATATATATATATATATATATATAATATATATATATATATATATATAATGTGAAGACAGAGAACGGAAATATAAGACGGAGGCAAAGGATTCGATTTCAAGCATAAGTGCCTCCTGTATATATTTCAGTTATAATAGAATTATTTACATATACGGGTGAAAATTATTCAACTTTTCTTATAAAAATTGGATTGTTTAAACACATCGCTGTGCATGACGGATCCGCTAGATCCATCATAACCATGCCGGCCTTTTCTTCTCTCTGCCGGGCTTTGCTTCTTTTTTCCCTCTCTTGGTCGGGCCTTTCGCCTCTATCTCTTCCCTCTCAATTAGCATACCCGAGTATAAAGATTAGGTCGACCATATCCGTCCATTGGTCAGCGGAATACGGATCATACGGATACGAGCCGACGGATCAATGCATATAGACGGGTCAATGCATATTGGTACTCTTATCCACCAGCTAGTTTGAAGGCACGGTCCACGAGTACTACGTTTACCGAACAAAACTAAAATTACAATTACACTTTTGTAACAAACGTACAAACAATTGTAGCAAACACGACTAGAATTGTTTACATAACAAATTACATATCCCAAATTGAAAACATGGCGACAGGTTATACCAAGTAAAACTATAATTTCAGCTCAAAATTAAAATTTTGTAACCAAACTACAATACAGATTACATAACAACATCGCTAATTGTTTCAAAGGAAGAGAGGGAAAGGGAGGGAAGCGCCACCACTGGTTGAGATGAGAGAGAGAGGTCACCGGTGAATCACAGAAGGGAGAGAGAACTTTGACAGAAAAAAAAGACAACTGCAAATTATTTGTTTCCCTAAAACTTCAACTAAAACAGACCATAATTACTCTAGGACTTTTAAAATTTACCGCAATAACTTTAACGTCTCAAAAAAATCATTTGCTAAAATCAATATCAGGTCTATTATTTGCACCATTTGAACTGCTGACGTAGCTGCTGACACTATCATTACATATCGTATATGACTGCTAGCAGGATGGTCAAATCAGCGACCATTATATATATATATATATATATATATATATATATATATATAAGTTGAAATTGTACCGCTTTTTATCCAGATTACTAATATGCACCTCTTGATTGAAAAAAATGGCCTTGTCCCAATCTATATAAAAATATATAAAATTATTCTGTTAAAGTCGTTGTACTACGTGAAAAATATGCGATGTAATATTAGTTATTACTTTAAGAAAGATATGAGATGTTTGTATTAATTAGTAAAAATTTAAAAAATTACATAATTAATATAACAAATTTTTAAAAACCTCAATTAATTAAAATATATATTAATAAAAATATTAATGTATATATATATATATATATATATATATATATATATACTCAAAAGAGTCAAAACTAGTCTTGAGGGTCATCTGGGTTCTATGCTCTCTTGTTACATGCGCGGATCACTTTGGTAGGGGCCGCACAGGGCCCAACCTCTTGAGAAAGAACCCGATGATGGAAAGGTCTTGAACTTCGAAAGTTTTTTTTTTTTTTTTTTTTTTTTTTGGGTATTTCGCTTGTATTTTCGAGCATATGGAATTATATTTAGATTGATGTTTAGCTAAATGTGTATAATAATATATATATATATATATCTTTTATTGTATGTTGAGATCCTGTTGAACCTACATTTAAATATATCTTTTATTGTATTGTAAGTCTTCTCTCTCAAAAAAAAAAAACACATTTAAATAAGTCGAAAACTTTTGTTGGTAAATCTGACATATTTCATACTTTCCATTCTTTTTTGGGAAAATTTCATATCAGCTGATTATTTTAAAACTATATATAAATTAGTCCATAATTTTAAAATCAATTCGTGTTCTGATTTCGTGTCAGGATGATTTTGACTATTATATAAATATTTTTTTGATGAAATTTTGAATATAAAAAAATAGTATTCAAAGTTTTTTTTAAAAAAAAAAAAAAAACTAATATATCGGTGTTTAAGGCTTCAAACTCTTAGTAGGTTTAAAATTAAGCCTAAAAATTTGGAGCTTTAAAATATCACTTTAGAAATATTTTTGGTAAAAACTTTGAATATAAAAATATTAGATTTTAATATGATCTACAACTTTCATATTCATATTTAAAAAAAAAAATACTTCTAAACATGTAATTTGGGACGTTAAAGATAATATTTTGTAAACGAAAAATTTATTCGTAAACTAAATTTTGAGGGAGGGGCTGATATGCAAGTCTCCCTTTCTTTTTTCCTTTTGTATTTTTGAGATGTTGAGTCAAGTTTACGCTGCCTATTTTCACATAAAATTTGAGCATGACTTGTTCAAACGAATTGTCACCCTTATATAAACCCCAATTAACCTCATTATCGATCCCCTATTCAATTTGTTTCCTTCTATCTGAACGGCTCACAACATTCCTCAATCAATCTTATTAGCCCCAAAGACAAATTATAGAGGACAAACATGATTAATTTATTACAAAAAATTTAATTAAAGCAATATTTGTTCACATCAAAGGGGTTTATAATAACTACCAAAAATGTCCCAAATTGTCTCTTGTTACATATCTCTTTCTTGGAATTTCCTCTCTTGTCACCAATGAATATGCCCGTTCTTCAATTGGGCTTATTAATCTCTAGTTTTTATCCTATTTTTAAAGTTTATTTTATTATAAAAGTTACATCAAGGTTAACAACACCATCATAGAGTAAGGTAGATTCGTGGGGTTTAAATTCTAACATCTTACCGTGAGGGTCTACCGTATACCGTTCAGTATCCAATAGCGATGTATGATAGAAGCCGAAGTCGACGGTCAATACTAAAGAAAAAAAAGAGTAAGGCAGATTAAAAAAAAAAAAAAAAAGAAACATCTTTTCTTTTGATGATTACTGGGCATGGTCTTCAAACTCAATCTTCCCAAAATATAATAAGAAAAGTTTTTTACAAAATATATTTGATAATTCTTTTTCTTTTTAATTGTTCTACAAGTTCATGTAGGAATGATTCTTGAGCTTTTTAAGAAATGAAGATAAACTGGATCAACGACGACTTCGATCTCCTTGACATTTCGCTGCTCATCTAAAATTTCACGTAGGTATTTACAAAGAGCACTCTACAAGACACAAATATTATCACGAATTTTGTCCATAATTTTTATTTTCATTTTTTTAACCATTCATTTTGGGGCCGAAAACTGAACCATACGAAGTTGGTGCAACGGTTCATCGCACCAAACATTCCTCATTCGCAAAGAGACAAATAGCAAGCCTGCTAGGATCTCTAGCTATTAATAAAGAAGAAGTAACAATGGTGCAGTCCAATGATGTTGATAATCAAACTCTAAATATGTCAATAAAAAAATGAAGGAAACCTATCAAAGCAATTAATTACAATTATAATATATAATTACAGTTATATAGTACTTAATTAATTGAAACAAGTCTATATAAATCATCATCTTCTCTTGTGTAACAAAGGAGTTGTTTTGCTTTTCCAACCATGTCTAACACTAGTGAAGAAGAATCCAAAGGCGGCTTCAAATCTGACTCTAGTACTAAAGTAGTCGACAACTCTACTTCGAAACCGGCAAAGAAAAGGCGAAGCCTTCCGGGAAATCCAGGTATATGAAATCCATATTAGTAGGCTTCCAACGTCTTGCGTTATGTCTTTTGACATGATATATGTTACTAAATTTATGCTAAACATGCAAAAATTCCTACAGAATTATGTATTCTTATCCTACATGAATTGAACTTTTTGATGATAAAAATGAACTAGGTAGAGTTAAATAACAAGGTTGATTGATTTAGAAATTTTAATAGCGTGAGCTTTAAAGATACACTTGGACTTGATCTCATTATAATTTGTAAATAATTTTTTGATGCTATCGATAGTCTAGATATCTTAACATTATCATGATCAAGTCCTTCTAAACCAAAATTTGGTTGCTAGGTTTACATACCAAGCGTAAGAAGTAAGTTCAATCAACTTATTTATGTACAAACAGCATATATGCTTTTATATATATATATATATATATATATATATATTAATTAAAAATCTAGCGGCACTCTTCTAATGTTCCTTAAGTCGATGAATTGTAATTGGTATTAAGAACTTTGCCTAATTAAGTCATGTATCTTTATTCTTGTTCTAGTTCTAGAATCTTAGGTACTTCTCAAACAATATGAACTATATTTTGAGATGCTAAATTTTGGGTGATTTATTCACTTGTTACCAAATAAAAAATTAAAAAAGAAAATTGTTTAAATAGATCCAGACGCCGAGGTTGTAGCCCTATCTCCTAGGACACTATTGGCAACAAACAGGTACATATGTGAAGTTTGCCACAAAGGCTTCCAAAGGGACCAAAACCTTCAACTTCACAGGAGAGGTCACAACCTTCCATGGAAGCTCAAGCAAAGGCCTACAAGTGAAGCCAAGAAGAAGGTCTACGTCTGCCCCGTATCAAGCTGCCCGCACCACGATCCTACGCGGGCCTTGGGGGATCTCACCGGCATCAAGAAGCACTACTCTCGAAAACACGGTGAGAAGAAGTGGAAGTGCGATAAGTGCTCGAAAAAGTATGCTGTTCAATCCGATTGGAAGGCTCATTCCAAGATTTGTGGCACCAGGGAGTACCGTTGTGATTGCGGCACCATTTTCTCAAGGTGAATTCAATAACTGTTCTGTATAAATAATCCTATAGCTCCCAAAATTTGTCCCAAAGTAATTATATTTGCTTGATATTTGGGAGAGAAATTTGGGGACAAAATTTAGGATCTCCATCACTACTCTTATCTGTATTACTGTAGTATATATATTAATACGTACAGATATGGAGAACCTAATCTCCCGAGAATTTTTCTATTAAAAAGAAAAAAGAAATCTTTAAATTGATAGTAAATATAGCTTTATATATGTTGTCACGTCCTCCCGAAAAGAAGCTTTTTTGCTTGTTATGCACGGACATGTGGTGGTATTGTCTTTCTTGGATTTATAATTTTATGTTTATTAATTAAATGATACTGACAAAATTCTAACCAAAATCTTTTGGTTTTATTATAAATTATAATGCTAATTCCTTTTCGTATTACCTTAAAATATGTTATACCAAAGGGTTCTTACTAGAACTTCTTATGTTTGCATTTGCAATTAATCTGCAGTTGCCAACGTAATATCTTATTTTTTATTCGTATTTATTTTCATTTTTATTTTTATTTTTTCCAGGAGGGACAGCTTTGTTACACATAGAGCCTTCTGTGACGCACTGGCTGAAGAAAACTATAGATCAAACCATGGCCTCGCCACCATTGTTGGAGCTCTCCACAGCCAAACTTCACAAGACCACCAAGTTCTCCTCTCCCAGTCAATGCCTACCTTGCATTCCTCATCAACCATGGATAATACCACCATGATCAACTCCTCAAGCTCAGACCTAGACCAAACGTTCCACAACAATTCACCAAGTCTTCTACCCATTAATCCTTTAATTGCCACTCCTAATCTTCAATTAACCGGTCCGGGCAGTAGTCACCGTTTACCACTCGTTAGTCCTTCGTCCGCCTACATGTCTGCGACAGCATTGCTTCAGAAGGCGGCTGAGATGGGAGCTAAAGTAGGCGATGATTCGATATCTCCAATTCTTCTCAGAGGATTTACAGGCTATTCTAGCAGTCCTAGGGTTGCTGGCAATAATATTTCACAGAGAATGGAGAATATTGCTACTGAACATGTGGATTTTCAGATGAACCCAAGATGGTGCAACAACAATAGCCCTAACCCTAACTCTAGCTTTATGCAACAGCAGGTTCTAATGGAAGCTCCAGTTCAGCTTCGAAATGGAGATCATGGGAGAATGACGCAGGATTTTTTAGGACTGGGAGGTTCTTCTTCTCACCACGCTAATCTTCTGCAGAACAACAGTGCAAGTAATACTGGATATGGTGATCATGATCAGGATAACGGTGAATTAGGGTTAGGGTACACTGGTGAGCAGCAACAGCAAGTTCATCATCATCATGCATCATATGATAATTCCAGACTGTGGTGATCGTCGATTCCGAGTAGTAGCGCTCTCAATTAGCGTGGCAGTGAGCCAATCATAATTGAAGTTGATCATCGCTGTTTGTTCAAGTCGTTTTAGTGCTACTAAATATATGCAATACATGCTCAACTATAGATGACGAGATCAGCCATAGTTAATTTCGTGATCGGAAAAGTTAATTTCGTTATTTCTTTCTTTTTGAGAATTTTTGGAGGAAGTGCTGCTGTGGAAAGCTCTATAAAGTAATGTCGTCCGGCTGATTTTGCATTTCTTTTATAAAGTTTATTTAGGATAATTTCAGATAGAGTGCTCCTATAGGTATCAACAGATCTTAAGGTAATGGGCAACTTTTGTTTTTTAAACTTCAATCTTGGCCAAGCTCTCATTTTGCTATATATATATATATATATATATATATATATATATATAAGGACAATTAAGTTTAAAAATGTTAAGAAGTTCATAAATATCATAATGTCAAAAAAATAAATATTAATTAGTCTGTATTATATCAAACTGTTGCTTCCTTTTTGTAGAGATACAAGATGAAGATACTGATTGTATTTCAAATTTTGTAAACGAGCTTCTCCTTCGTTGCATTTAAATTCAGATTCTGACTCCGCACAATAGGTGTTTGATAAAACGTCTCAAACAGAAAGGACTAGTTTTTCTTATTAAATCTCTCGAAATTGTCACATCCGCATCTCCACAAACAGCTGCAGCTAGGTGGGAATCTCGGACGGTTAGTGAAGGACGAAATTGAGGGCGAGTTTGGAAGGGATAGACGAATGAGAGGGCTGGGGCAGAAGAAAATGACAAAATTGCAATAAAAGTGTGCAAGAGGGCAAATAAAAACAAGGGATAATTGCAGATCAGAGATCTGCAATTATCCTTAAAAATAATGCCCTCCAAAAGTGGGAGGCAGCAAAAAAAATTAAAAGAAACTGATTATACATTATTAAAAATGGCCACATCAGATTGTTATATCATCTATTTAACGGGCACAAATAAAAAAAGCTGAAAATAAATTTGAAATAGAAATTGATCATCTATTTTTATCTAAATAAATTGGATATTCTGCAGAAATCTCCTATGAGCCGGCATATTTGAAATTTCTTTCTTCCTGGATGTAGAGAAGTATTCATTACAATTTAGAAAGCATGGACACATCAAAATTTTGCCCTGTACAATGCCCGATACGGTCATGACATGATCACGGCGGACACGTGTCTGATATGCCACAAAAATGTTCAAAAAAAAAAAGTCTAGACACGCAAGTTGGACATCCAAGAACGTGAAGTAAATATATTATGCATGGATTCCATTATTGAATACTATTGTATTTTCAAAAATTAAATATTTAATATAAATTACTTTAATTATTTATTATTACCTTACCTGTCCTATTTTTTTGAAAATTATCTTGTACCATGTTGGTGTTTGTCCTGTCTTCGTGTTATTGTCCGTGTCTGTACTTTCTAGTTTAAAATCCATGCTTACACGGAGCAAATCCTCAGAGGGAGTAGGCAAATGGCAGCAGCAATCCTGACGAAAAGCATGTCTCATTTACACCTCGCAAAGATTATATTCAAGCACAAAGGTGGAGACATCTAGCTAACTAGCAAGCTTACCATGAATTAGACGAATGCATACATGACTTGCCTCTGCACTGCCTACGCTTCGCTTGCACCTTTTTCGCTCCACCCCCAGGTTTAACGTGGGACTTATAAGTATAGTATATGGAACCGGGATGGGTGTAAGGAGATAAACGGTAGAGGTCAGGAGAGAGAATAGGAACAAACTATTATTCATATTTGAGAAGTAGTTTTCGCCTTTCGAAAAGCGTCATCCTCGCCAATCTTCCCTGTCCTATAACCATTGCACCAACAAGATCATGGCTGTTGTTTGGATTTGCTTGCATTGTGGATGTGGATATGAACTCCTTCAATTAAATTTTAGAACTCAAAGATTGATGCTTGATCTGCTCATACATACAAGTGCACATCAATGCTTAGATTTCTTAATATTATTTCTTTTTTGAGGTGGCGAGGCGTCACAGTAATAGAGTGGGCTTCATGAAACCTAACTAAAATGGGTTCGACTCCCCTCTTGCCAATGAAAATAAACATTCTGTTGGAGGGTGCATGTGTGCACCCTCCTATGTGCATGCGCGATGGGTGGCTTCTTCTCGATATTAGACGCAGAGTAGTCTTCTTTTAGGTTTAGCCGCATTACATGATGACGGCAATGTCGGTTACTAAACTGAAAGATCAATGCTTAGATTAAACAAAACAAACTATTGCTGTGCATACCACAGACTTCTGTAGATATGATGTGATATAGAGGGGCAACCTTTTCTTCTCCCTCAAAGTCCTCCTTGGAGGCCTTTGAGGGAGAAGAAGAGGAAACACCTCATCTTTTCCAGGATGAGTTCCAACTCTAGCACATTCGATCTCACAATCACTCTATCTCACGACCAAGCACCAACACCTTATTCTTCTTCTATATATCATGTGTTTGTTTCTGAGGGGCATTCTCTCCTTCTCCTTCAAAGTTCTTCGTCAATGGAGAACTTTGAGGCAGAAGGAGAGCAAACACCTCAATTCTTCATAAAAACAGTGGGCAGCAGAATAATTATGGCGAAAAAAAACCTCTAAATTTGAAGCTTTCAAGTTTATACTTCAACTCACCACAGGAAACTTCTGTGCCTCCATGGAGGTTTATATAGGGATCCGCTTGACTTGGTGATATGCTAAGTCCATCTTATTACAATTTTTATTCGCTTTTTAGATCTTCCCGGCGATTCGTCGTACTACCCCATTATTTTGTTGCTATTGGGTGGAAAATTAATTAATGTTTTTCTATGTAAATTATTGCAATATTATCACTTTGTTTGTTAGAATAGATTTGGAGGTCGCTTTCGTTGTCCCCAGCCATGGCCTCTATGCTTAGTTGAAGAGTCAAGACACTTGTTATGTCCACCCTCTCTTGAGATCTTATGACTTTACACCTATGGGATGCATCTCTATATTCAAATTTTTTTTTTCTTTAAGAAAAACACTTGGCTAAAATGCTAGGAAGGACGGAGATGCGGCGAAGCACGGTTGAACACGCGTCGTGGTGCATTTATCATGTGCCTGCACAGCATTACAGCAAAAAAATCATTTCGGCATTCAAAGCATCGTGTGAATGAATTAGATACACTCAAATATACTAGTTCCGTAATAACGTCCTTTCATATATAGGCAATATTATGAGGATATATGGGATAGCATGGATTCGCTTAATTTTTTTGGAGATTACTGTAAGCTCAAGATAGAGCAGGCTTTTTCTCATCCACCCAATTGTATGCGGTAGAGATGGTTAGAGCTGACCTCTCGGGATGGGTGTAAGAATATATATATATATATGGGATTTTCTGAGTGAGCAAGTGTTAAAGCTTATTCATCAGAATATAGGTTTATCATAATCCAGCAGGATGGATGCGGTTGTGTGCATATATGTAGCCCAGTTTACGTGACTTTACAGCCACAAATGCACAACATAAGACCATATCAACATAATCATTTTAGCAAAAATATAGCATTCTTCCTTCTGTAGACAAAATGATGCGGGATAGGAAGTTTTCCGAAGTTTTGTCTTGTTATCTCAAAAAGATAATTAAAAGGAATTGGGGAAGTGCCTAAGGTATAGAGCATAGATTCTCTAGGTTGACTTGGAGATGCTTAAGAGCTCTTAGATACTTGCAAACGAATGAAGATGGAGAATAATTTGAGAATAGTGGGGGGAATTTTTTTTCTTTTTTTTTTCCCTCCTCTTAGATTAGATAAGATTTGACCTCGAAACATCTCAAATCTTAAGAAGATGTAGGGAGTCGAGCACAATTTTATCAAGATTCTATGTGGATTTGATTCTTGCTTTAATCGTCTAACGATAAGATTGGTTGCAAAGATCAACTTAATCACAAAAGTAACATATTTAAAAAATAAAAAGAGAAAATTAAAATAACCAAAAGTAAGAGAAGTGTAAGTATCCTGTCTAAAGTGGAACCAATCAACATGGCCAAGATTAACAAAAATTTCTTATTTATAGGCCAATTCCCCCCTATCAGTGCTGGCATTCCCTGTTGTCACCCAGCCAATGTCCAATGACTAACAGACACATCTAACTTAATTTCTTAGATTAAAATGGCCTAGGAAAAGTGTTGGACTGCTACTATTTGTTAGAACTATTAATACAATCAGAATCACAAATTATATTCGAAATGTATATTAAACACAAATTACATAAAAAAATAGTGCTACATATTAAAAACCAGTCAACATCATGGTAGTGTAGGTAGTTGAGAAACATGATTAAAAAATTTCCTCATTAAAGACATGTTATGGGCCCCAATAAAATATGGTTGGGAGGAACTTACTCTTCATATGCTCCGTTTTCAGTCAAGATATATAATATAAATCGAACTCGACAACAAAGATAAAAAAGTTCACTCAAACCCCCTGTTCAGGCTTGCTAGATTGTAAAGCTAGCCTGAAAACTACCAGTTGAGGATTCTGAAGGTCTCCAGTAATTTTCTCTCTGTTGGTGGTAAATACATGCTCCATTGCAACTCGGCAGAAAGAGCCTCAAAATCAGAAGATATCTTCAAGTTGTTGTCTTTATGACTGCCAAAGCTTTTCTTTATAAGAGGACCTGAATGCTTTTTTGAAATTAAGGCTCTGTCTGTAACTATTTTCACCAAAAAGATACTGTTACTCTATGAGTATCCCATCGCACATGAGTTGTCTGGCTGAGCTGGAATAACGAGGCATAGCGCTGCATCTTTTAGAACTCCTACGCTTGAAATCCGACTATGTACGTCTTCGAATTCTACAGCGACTACAGCCGTCCTTTTTCCAGTACCCATCTCGAGATCGAGCTTGTTTTGGGCATATCAGGGCTTTTAGGATGCCCAAAGGAGTGTGAAGAGTCGAAGGGTTCGTCCTTTGATATTTTTGGACTGATTCATCCTTCACAAGGTACCCATATCTTAACAAAGTGGGGATCTATTATATTATTAATATTTTTAAATAAAATTTTAGGGCTTAAAAAATAAACAGAATTAAACGAGTGGTTTATTTGTAAAGTGAAACAATGCAGGGGTTAAAATGCCAATAGAAGGAACAAAAAAAAAGGTAACTGCATAGTACTAAGAAAATAAGAAAAAGTTGCAGAGCCAAGTTGTTACCTTTCCGATCACTATCCAAGCCAAGCCAAGGACGGTGATGATCAAATCGCTCAACACAGTTACTGCAAATGGAGCTGAGCTGCTTGGCAATCGATGCAGGAAGCTGCAAGTATGAAGAAACCCGAGACACAGAACACAAGCCACTAAGTGTGTATATATATATATATATATATATATATATATATATATATATATATAAAGAACAACCGTATGGGTGGAGCCTCACGGTAACCATTAGACTTAAACCACCAGTCAAGATGGAGAGGCGTCTGCGCGTTGGGGTGAGAAAATATACACCGAGCAATCGAGCATAGTGCGTTGGGGTGAGAAAATATACGCTGAGCATATCTCCTATGCACGTGGATAATACGCGCTTGATGAGAGCCAGTTTCTCCTGGGGCGCACGAAGACACTCTCGGATCTTGAACCAGCGCCGTCCGATGGATGGAAGAGACTCTCAACCAGTGGACTATACGGTTGTCCTCAAGCCACTAAGTATATAATGCTTACGAAATGATCGTAGAATTTTCGATGCACGATAATTCAAACAAGTTATTGCATTTTGAACAAAAGTGCATGTAACATTCCGCACATGTCCTATCCATAGCTGGCTCAACATTCCGGCCATAACTCTGGATAAAGATAGATCCTTGTTAGTAGCTAACTGGCCTTCTATACTTATTAAGTTAATTTCTTATCTTAATTTTATTATGCGGAATTATTTTCCCCCGTATCACCCACCAACTTTGGCCTTCGTCTAGATTCATTAAGACAATTTCTTATCTTAATCTTATTATGTGGTAATATTTTTTTTCCACACCATCCACCTCCTTAGGTTTTCGCTATAAGACCTTTCACTCGGACCTTAACAGTCCAGATCATGCGATGTCACACTGCACTAATGCTTTAGGGGCTGTTTACTTTGAAGAAAGTGGAGCAAGTGAGGCAAGTGAGTAGGAGAAAAGTGGAAGGAAAGTGGTAGAAAAGTACGTTTCATTTTTATTGTTTACTTGAGATTGGAAAGTGAGAAGAAAGTGTGAATAAAAAATTTAAATATATTATAAATAATAATTTTATATTACTAATATATTAATACTATATAATAATTAATATAATTAAATAAATATATTATTCAAAAATTAATAATTTAATAATAGTATATTTTTAATATTATATAATAATAATTTATATTAATGTAATATATAAATATATAACAAAAATATTAATATAAAGGTCCATTAATAATATATATTATATTAATAATTAATTAATTTTATTGCGATTATTATTATTATTATTAGTAATGTAATATTATTTATAAAGACATAATTAAGATATTGGTAAATAATAGTATTAATATTAACATAGAATATCATTAAACCTAGGTTGCTAATAATAATATAATAATATAATAATAAAATATATTAATAAATAACATAAATGATATAAGATATTGAATAATAGTATTAATATTAAAATAGAATAATATATCACTAAAAATATATTATTAATAATAAGTATATTAATATATTATTAAAAATATGTTAATTATTAATAATAAAATAAATGTGATATAATAACATATATTATTATGTATACATTAATTAATATATTACATATTAATAGTTACTAAGTATTAATAATATAATTTTTAAATACTAATAATTTAAATATTATATTTTATTATTAATTAATTATCTTATTAATATAATAATTATTATTAGCAATAATTTTTAATATTATAATATATTTATTTTTATTATTATAATATATATATATATATATATATATATATATTATATATATATATATATATATATATATATATATATATATGTATTGACTTTCCCCACTTCTCTCCATTTTAGAGAGAAGTGAGGAATGAAGAGACTCTATACAAAAGAATAGTAAATGGAAAGTGAGAAAAGTCACTTTTCTCACTTTCCTTTTTAAGTAAACAAGAAAAGTGAAGAAAGTGAGGAAAGTGACTTAACCACTTTCTCCACTTTCCTCACTTTCTTCTAAAGTAAACAGACCCTTAAAATAGGAAAATTGATTTATAAACAGGAAAGTTCAAACAAGATTGTTCATTCATTGTAAGTGTGAAGTATAATATAGTGCAGCTTTTCGAAGACTCACCCTTCTCTGTGCTAGATGGATGAACAATATATAATCGTAATAAAGGTAAATTTCACCATCTAATATAATAAGAGTGTGAATTAAGAGTCAGTGTTATCTGTAAATTTATCTGTTATGACGGTTGTACAAAAATAAGCCAGTTTTCAGCAGTCTTCTCACAATAACCTAAAAAAAAGGGGCAGTTTTCAGCAGTCTTCTCACGGTAACCTAAAAAAAGAGGCCAGTTTTGTACATCTTTTTTTTTTAAAAAAAGGACGGCTTATTTAGAAAAGTTTTGCAAAGTAGTAATGTAGGCAGCAGGAGATCTAGACTGTCTGAGCCCCTAAAATCAAAGTATAGAATCTCAATGACTGTAAAAGTTATTTCAGGACGAAGTAGCCATCATAAGTCACCATAATAATAACTAACAACAACTACTAGAATTTTTAATTTATACAAAATAAGATTCTAAAAGTAAACCTCTTCATTTAATTAATGCTGCCAAAAGTAATGTGAGATTATTCCTTAAATTAGGAAAAAAAAATACTAAACTTTTGGCGAAGTTCCTTGCGAAGAAGTTGCAGAAGATGGAGCTGAATTGCAAAATGATCTTCACTGCTTTCTATAAAACATCTAAACCAAAGTCATCTAGCCAATGCACCAGTCTCTACAAAACAAAAGGAGAAAGGGAAAAAGAAGTGAGCAAGGCTGAAACCTGTGACATATTAAAGAAAGAAAGGCAAAAACGGAAAAGAAAATAGAATACAGAATTCGAGTAATTCAGACCTTGCCAGTCTGAAACAGGAGTTACAGGACCCGGAATAAGGGTCAAAAGTGTTAGTTTCTAAATTGGCAAGCTCAGATTGATTTATCAAGTTGATCCTACAACCTCGCAATTTGGAAGCAGTGGCGAATGGCATGTACAAAATTGATCAAATATTACAAGAAATATTTAGTCATAAACGGTTTTGATATACATAACTGTTCGCACTCCTAAGTCTATTAATCCTATTCCAAGACAAAAGTAGACAAGATTATATAACTGGATAAAGACGATGTCAGGATCATATTAGCATTGTTATGATCCACCTGATCTTTACTCTTTTTCTGTTAAAAATGCTTACTTTATTCTCTCAGTTGGTAGAGCGAATTTGCATGACTTAAACAAAATGCTGGAGTTAGTTTCAATGTTTGTGTAGGAGTTATTACTCTACCTGTTTATCATAATAAACAACAACAATCTGTTGTGAGATTTACAGGAAGCCAAAGTCTTAATGCCAATCTTCGAATCCGGAGTGCTATCAAGTGCAATCAATCTTTTGTGAAGTCCTGGAAGTAGGATTCCATCTTCTTACGATTAGCAGCATTCCCAACATTGACGGTGGGAATTATCTTGAGGGGCTTCAGAAACTGACCATGTACAGAAATCTTAATATCAAAGGTGACAAAATGAAAGAAGAATTAAATAGAACAGACACTGAGCTTAAACCTTCACAAATTCTCTAAGTTCTGGGAAACTCGAATGTTCACTGTATGGAACCCCTGCATAATAGGTGAGGAGGTTACCAGAAGATCCACAAATAATCCAATATGAATGTATTGATGGTGTTTTACACATACAGAAAACAGGAAGAACTTAAAGTTAAAGACACACTGTCAATGAAATTACACTATTACAGTGGTTGTCAAGCACAAGCAAACTTTCTTTATTCATCAACTAATCGTTTTACTCAATAAATAAAGAAGTCCTTTCAGCTTCAAAACCAGCATAATTTTAGTGAAAAGAATATTTTCACTAGTCGAACACATGTGATGATTTTAGTGAAAAGGATATTAAACAAAATAGGTGTGAGTACAAGCATAATAATTTGACTTACAAGGAAAAAATGGACCTTATAAAAAACTTAACGCAAGCTTTCAGTGTGCTAATAAACAGTGAAATACAACTTGAAGATGCTAATGAGCTCAATTGGAGGCAGGTATCAAAATCTCGGTATCAGTAAGTCACAAGATCGGAACTTATAGTTTTATGCTTTTTATATACTTACCATAGATAGTAATGTTGCCCTTTCTGATCGGCCGAATTAGATCAAGCTGGTCTCCAGAAGTCTCAGAGAAAGTCCAACCTATAGTGATCATGAGATTAAATCTGTCAAATATGTAATGTAAAGCTCGACAATTGAAAGTTACTGGCTTACCAGTTGGTCGAAATGCCAAAACTGCTTCGAAGTGTTGCATATAGTTCTTCAAGTACCCTTTCAGGTTCTATATACTGCAATTAATTATTACTAAACATAGAATTAAGATAGCTTTTATCTTCCTATAAAGGATCAATTTACAAACCTCAACTCGCAAGAATGATAGAGGAACAACATGTAGAGGTGAGCTCTTTCCACATGAACAAAGATTTCCAGAAAGTTCAGGCCATTCAAATATCTGCAATATCCTTCTCCTTGAAGCACTAGCGTATATCTGGACCTGATAAGCGGAAAAAGAAATCAGAATGACAAAATCCAAAAAGACACTCGCTTGAAGAAAAGCTGCAAAAAGAAAAATGCTGTAAAAAGTATATACCCCTAGAGCTTGTGAAATAGCAACATAAACGTTTTCTTTCCCTATGCTGTAAGCTCCAACAACAACGAGGGTTTTTGGTTGTTTCTCCAGATGTTTTCGCGTAGTACGTACAACAAAACTGATAACATCTTCCTTTGGCGGAAACCTGATTAAAAAAATAGCATTAGAGTTACTGTACAAACTACAAGGAAAATTAAGTTAGAGGAAAGAAAAATCAAAGTGCTACCTGTATTTGGGATTGCAATATGTAGTATCCAAATAAAGAACATTGATTTGCTGACCAACAAGAAGAGGGTATGCCTGCATCCGCTTGGAAGCCCTGAAATCTCCGGTATGCAGAATGCACCTGCCATTCTGCAGCCTAAAATAAATCAAAGCTGCACCCGGGCAATGATTGGCCTCTAGCATCGTCACTTTAATCCCATGAATGTCATACTCTTTATCAAGATCCAAGGGGCAGATATAACTGCAGAAACATATGTAATAATATATTTCAGAAACTAAAAATTTTCATGAAAAATCTGCATCAACATACAAAGAAAAATTTAAGGAAATGGTTTACACCTCTAAGCACATACCAATGGGAACACTAAAGTAAGTAGGGAGTATTCCCGAGCACATAGGTCCCACCATCTGAAATATGTGGTCGGAATGACTCCATCGCACTTTAAGAATTTTTATTAGATATATATTTAGAGGTGTAAAACATTGTTCATGATCTACAAAGGATTTCTTACAGTGGATTTACAGAAAGGCACATCCTAACCAACCGTGCAGTGAGTTGAGTGCAGTAGATAGGGCCATGAGACCATTTCTTTGTTAAACCACCATAGTGATCATAATGGAAATGGCTGAGGAAATATGCAGAACAATCATCAATCTTTCCATATCTAAAAGCATCTACTGTAAAGGGTGTTCCTGCAGCAAGTAGAAGCAAGGATGTTATTTTAAAGGTGCAAATGAAGGGATACAATCCAGAAATGCTAGAGCTCCATAAACTTCTCCTAGGGACCGGAGCTTTTATGAAATTTGCCATGGTACGGTGGTTGAATTTTAGACCACTCCAAAGTGAATTACATGACGTTTAAAAAAGTGTTGATTGCATTTCGGATACTTTTAGGAGATCTAGCATTTTCGAAATTCTAGAAATGCTAAAGTTCCCAAACATCTCCAAAAATTCACCTGAAATTTTTTTATAGAATGGGCAAGCGCGAGGCTGATCCGATTTTGACTTCTGATCGACCTTACATCCTGTTACCGGCCCCCTCTTGTCCCGCTTCCGAGGTGGAGACTCAGCCTCCATCGCTGCCGTCAATCCCTCCGGCAATGGCTTCTTAATACCCCACATCTGGAACAGATTTCGCTGCACCATACCCTTGCCCTTCTTCGCCTCTGCCAAGCTCGACCAGTCGGCGCCGCATCGGTAGAAATCCTCCGTGAACTCGCTCTTGCGGTGGCTTTCAATCTGAGCAACGCAATCCTCGCCGTCCGAGTCGTCTGATGATGAGGATGAGGAGATGGCGCGAAGAAGGGGTAAGCCGTCGACGTCGAGTTCGTCGGCTACCAGGGGATGGCCTTCACCGGCGATTTGGATCTTTGATTCCGTTGAGGGATCCATTAATTTACAATGATTAAGGGGGAAGAAAGAACGAGATCTTTGAAATGGACGGCGGGAAATTTTGCCTGCTCCACGAGGCGGCGCAGATGAGTTATTTTCGCGGCGTTTATTCAAATTACGACGATAGATATTTAGATATTTCGGGAAAAAAATCCCACAGGTACCGGCCATCTTATATTACTTTTACATAATTTAAATAGATAAATTTAGTATTGTATGTAATTATATTTTATAGCTTTATATTATATTTTTTTAAAAGATATTAGATAGGGGGCATATGTAAGACTCCCATAATTACTAATTGCTAAAATGTACTCCCTTAATCCGATTTGACTCTTTAGTACCTTTTTATCATGTCCAATGATGAAAACACTATCATCCTCTTTCTTTCTCTCTACTCTATTTTATCAGATCTAAATATTTTTTATTAGCGGAGAATACTATTTAACTTACGCCAAACATATAGGATTAGCCACAAACATTTTTATATGCATATGAATACCATTTAACTTTCTTCAAACAAATAAAATACCTATAAATACCCTAAATATGCATTTAAACACTTACGAACACCTTAAATATATATATATGAACAACAACGAACATCTCCAAACAAATGGGAACACCTACGAACATCCTAAATATATATGTGAACACATACAAACACTCTCACTAGATTATCTTTCTTCTCTCTCTCTTTTTACTTTGTTTGTAGATATTTGTAGGTGTTCACTATATATTGAGAGTATTCTAAGGTATTCTTATGTGTTTTGAGTTAGTTGCATGGTGTTCACATGGATATTGAAGGTTTCAATGTGATTGGAGTTAATTAAATTGTGTTCATACTTTACATACATACTGAGCATTTTTCTAGGAATTTTCATATTTTTGGAGTAAATTACATGCATGTGAACACCGCTAGGAATACTGAGGAACGCTTATATGTTCCTAAGTATTCTAATGTGTCCCTATGTATTTACATGTATATTTATAGTGTTTCAATGTGTTCCCATATGTTTTGAGTTAGTTACGATGTTCATATGGATATTGAGGGTGTTCTTAGGTACGTTCATATATTTGGAGTATGATGATCATATGTATATTGAGGGTTTTCTAGATATTCTCTTAAATATGGGTAAATTACCTATTTGGTACCCCGACTTGTACCTATATTAATTTTTCGTACCCCATTTTTAAACGCACCTCTGCATATTCTCCATTGAGAATCGTACCGCCGTTAATATGGATGACGTGGCAAAATGGGTTTTTTTTACCGTTAACATTTGGCCCCAAAAATACCAATTTAGAAGCATATTTGGGAGAAACTTTGAACATAAAAGTTGTAGATTTTGATGAGATCTACAACTTTTATATTTAAATTTTTTTAAAAAAATGCATCTAAGTATGTATTTTGAGCTCCCAATTGTTAACGAATTTCAAAATCGACTTATTAACCTACACTTTGAAGACTCAAATACCTATTTACAATTATTTTGAAAAAACTTTAAACATAAAAGTTGTAGATTTATACACTCTATAATTTTTATATTCAAAATTTATTCAAAAATTATTTCTAATTATGTTATAAGCTCCAAATTTTATCGAGATAAATTTTTACTTTTCATTCCATACCCCAAAAAACCTAGTAGAAATAATTTTTAAAAAAATTTTGAATATAAAATTAGATATAAGATCTACAACTTTTATTTAAATTTCTAAATACTTGTAAATAATTTTTTGAGTCTTCAAATGTACCGGATTAATAAGTCATTTTAAATTCCGTTAACAATTGGGAGCCTCAAAATACACATTTAGAACCATTTTTTAAAAACACTTTAAATATAAAAGTTGTAGATCTCATCATAATCTACAACTTTTATGTTCAAAGTTTCTCTTAAATATGCTTCTAAATTGGTGTTTTTGGGGCCTAAATATTAACGGGTAAAAAACCCATTTTGCCACGTCATCCATATTAACGGCGCCGTCACGGATTCTCGCTGGAGGTATGCGCTGAGGTGCGTTTGCAAAATAGGGTACGAAAAGTTAATATAGGTACAAATCGGGGTACCAAATAGGTAATTTACCCCTTAAATATTGTAGATGTTTTTATGTGTTTGTAACAAGTTAAATTGCAATCACATCTAATTGCGAGTTTTTCTAGGTATTCTCATATTTATGGAGTAAGCTACGTGCGTATGAACACCTAGGAAGACAACAGTGTTCCTCAACGTTTATAGGTGTTCGTAAATATTTCTAAGTTGTTCACAAACATATTGAGGGTATTTTTTGGTGTTTCCATACATTTTTCCAAGTGTTTAATTTATTTGGAGTAGTTAAATTGTGTTCACATACACATTATGTTTAAAGAAATCTATGATATCAGGCGGAATACATCTCTATCACAAGTTACATGCCATAGACACCACCATATTGTTAGCATGCTATGTATAATAACATGTCCAACTCACTGCAGAAATTTCTTTAGAGTTTAAATTTAGAGATACAAATAATTTCACATTGTTCAGAATATCGACTTTTTTTGCTTCGTTGGCATTGCTTTTGGATTGGTAAACCAGGTAGTGTAGAGGAACTGCTTGTGTGGACCATCGTGGTTGCAGATCAGCCGGAGCTTTTGCCTCTCTCTCATCCACCTTAGAAGTATTTTCATTTGCCGCTTGCTGGTCAATCCTCTCAAACCGACATTCTATAATTTAATTACCCAGAAACTATTAGTAAACAATTATTATTATTATAATTAAGTAAATAACTGTTATCTGCACTAATGCATGTTTTTTTTGAGATTATCGTAGGGAATCCTTCCCGTAACCGGCCCTCATTTGAGCGACCGTCGTATCAGGTAAACCCACGGGTAGCACAGGTCCCTGTTCCACCAATCGAGGAGTCTCATCCTTGCGGGTAGGACAGACCCTGACGCACGCCCCCGAAGGGACCTCAAACCATGACCCATTTTACTCCCCTCGAGGTATAGGGGGGTCTTCGACCCCCACACCCATTTCGGAGGACGCTCCCGGGAGTCAAACTCGGGACGTTCGCTTCCTGAGGCGAATGCCCGAGCCGCTCACGCTGGGGGCGCGGGACGCAATAATGCATGTTAATATGTTAAATTATCAAATCAGTGGAGGCCCCAATAGACAAACACTTCATAACGAAGAAAGAAATGCTGAAGGAATTCGTCCAAATCGGAAATCAATTGGAGAAGTTGCAAACTAGCATCATACTAGGAATAGAATTCATTGGGATAGGATATCGTGAAAAGAAAGAGTCCAGCTCCAGCTACGGTATGAACATGAAAACTTGATAATCCTTGGAGTTCATTATACATTATGGGCACTGCTGATCCTCATCAAGGATGATGTGGCATCAACATATACCACATCCAGTTGCTAAATGGAACATAATCTGAGGATAAGTGGTGATATTAACCCAATAAAGATCCACTGTATCCTCTATAAATTAGCATAAGCATGACAAAAATCCTAAGTTAAAAACTCACTACATTGTCAAATTTGACAATCACACAATAAGTTTGAGAATCAGCAGATCACCAGAGGCATTCTCATGAGTTATCTATCACTTTGCACAAAAGTTGATCACACAATTTACAGAAATGCCACATACATGAGCTATTTTTAACAATTTATTTTCAAATCACACAATAATTTTGAGAATCAGCAGTTCACCAGAGACATTCTCCTGAGTTATGTATCACTTTGCACAAAAGTTGATCACACAATTTACAGAAATGTCACACACATGAGCTATTACATTTTTCTGCACTTTAAACAGGTAAAATCTGAAGATTTGAGATGACTTGTTAACTTGACCATAATGTGATAGTGTTTGCAATTCAATTACATGCAAATTCAAGTGTCAATTAACCTAAAAACTCATCCATCCTCAAACAATCAAAATTCAGGAACAATTCCATAACGATATTACACCAATTTGCTAGAACGGGCATGTAATAAGTAAATCAAGTATCAACTGAGATGTTGATCAATCAATAGTGTATCAAATAGAGCATCAATAGAACAAAAGTGTGAATTGACCTTCTACTCGAATTAGTTTCTGACCTTGAGGTGATCCCAGGCATCGGCGATGGTGAGCGGTCCGTGCTCTTTAACGATGTCGAATATGGTCCGAGTGATCGTTTGAGTCTGCTCCGGCGTCGTGCGCGGCTCGATTGGCTTCATCTTCGGCTTACCCTTCTTTGCCGTCGCCGCGGCCATCCGCACCGCCGTCGCAAAGAACGCCATCTGTAAATTAAGGAAGGGTGAGAAGAGTGAGATCAATCTGTAAAATCTAAACACAAATCAGCTCCATAACCACGATATCTAATATGAATCTACTCTAGATGTCCACGAGAATTGAAATTTGAAATATATGATTGATTCACCTAGTTCTTAAAGCAGATTCGGGTTTAAACCTTCAATTTGCCGCTGCTCCAGCGAACCCGAAATCAATGCGGAAGAGATTCAGGTGGAAAGTATGGATACCAAAGCTCGCCGTCAGCGATATAGGCGGCCCCGGCGGCGAAAAAGCAAGCTACTGCCTATTGAAGCTTTTCCTTTGATATACCGAGACGAGATCCACCAATTTTCCTTTTTTTTTTTTTTTTTTTTTTGGTCTAGAACCAATTTTCCTTTTAGCACCGTTGTTTGAATAATCCTGATTTCAATTTCACCGAAATTTGTAAATGAAGACATACTGATCTTCTCAAAGAAAAACATAAACAATTTTCTATTATAATAAATAAAATAAATAAATTTTGCTGAATTCGTACAAAATATGGAGCTGAAACAAAATAAATATATTTTCAAAATACTACAATTTTTTTAGCTAAATATCATAACTACAAGAAAATTAACGACAACTAATAAATAAACCAGAACATCAAAAAGAAGATTTATGTAATTTTAATTTAGATTATTTAAACTGGGTAATGTTATGAATTTTCTTTATAAAATCAGTTTCTTGTCTCGAAATTTATATTATTGATATTTTAACTACTATATAATTTTTTTAAAAAAATTAAATATAAAAAATAGCTTTCGATATGAATTATTATTTTTATTTTAAGATTTTTCTAAAAATATTTTAATGCTTTAAAGCCTGATGGATTGAAAAATTAATCCACTAATTCGATAAAATTTTAAAATTTCAGAGCAAATATTTAAAATATATTTGTAAAAATTTATAAATATAAAAAAAAATAGTTGTAATCTACAATTTTATACTTAATATTTTTTTAAAAAAAATATTTCTAAATGATATTCTAACGCATAAAAATAGCGAGTCTTAAATGAACAATGTATTTATAGCCCATAAACTGATACATGTGCTGATATTAAAATCTCCATAGAATATATGAAAGTACATACTTAATACTAAATAAGTTTTTGACAAGAAATTTTTTTGTAAATATTTAAACGTACCACCTGACATGATCGAATTTTCTTTAGCTTCTTATATCATCCCGAGCTATGTTCCTGTCAAAATGCTCCCCTCAAATTTATTTTATTTATCACTGCTTTATAAAATAAATGCTTTCTGCTTCTCAATCAAAATCATAACTTTAAAAAGGCAGTTAAAATAAGACGAAAGCATCTTCATTCCGTCTCATCTTAGATATCAACTTAGTGTTCATTTAGAGATCCCTGCATCCCACCTCCTCCGACAAATAATAACAGTACAGGAGTATTAATCACTTCAATTTCTGATTTTAATTTATTCCGGATCTGATTATAATTATGTTCCCCCTCTAAAATAACAGCACTTAATTTGTTTGATCTTATTTTGTAAAAAAAAAAGATCTAAAATCACCCTAAACAAATCCACAAACAGCACTCTCGAGTCTCGACTATCTATGCACCCTTTCGGAGCATAGCCCGAACTCTGGTGGGTAGACCGTATAACCGAATAAATCCAGCAGCATCTGCCTGGTTATAAATTTGACCATTTTCGAAGGATGAGATTTCTTCCTTGTACAAACTATAAGGGCTATACCGTGAAGCGACCGAGATAGAGCCCTTGTACAACTTGAGTCTCACAGTGCCGGTGGTTGTCTCCGTTATCTTCTGCATGAAAGCGTCCATGGACTCACGGAGAGGATCAAACCATCTCCCAGCATACACCAACTCTGCGTACTTGAGGGCCATCATATCCTTAACCTGCAAATTATGTTCAATAGATGAGCACCTATGGTAGTTATTTTTCATCTTAAACTGCTACATGTCCAAAATTTTTGACCCAAAATAACTGAAAAACATCCTCGAGGGAAGCATAGAAAAGATCAAATCATTGTATCACAACTCACAGTTAATAGTGCTGTGATCTACAATTATTACATCCATCTCCCACTCCAAAAAAAAAAAAAAACAAATGCTTGAGCTTCTACAATTATTCCCAAACTTCCTGCATGAGTTTTGAACTATTATATCCAAACATGTAGGAATAATGCTAGGTTCCTTAAAGTGACCCAACATAGTCTATAAATGCATCCCAGGTGCATCACGTGTGAAAGAGACCATACCCTTCGGATAAAGAAAGCATTAGGGTGCATTCTCACCTATTTTCATCAAATTTGAGTCAATCAGCATGACCCAAAGTTTTAGTTTGTGCTAAAGTTAGCCTAGACAGGTGGCATTATCTGCGGTGGGAGTTTAAATTAGTCTCCCGACAAAGGGACACAAATAGAAAATGTTACAGCTCCTAAAATCGTTCACGATTTTCTCCCAAAATTTAAAGTGGACTATGGTGATGCTGAAAAGTGAGATACTTGATATTAAAAGCAAAACAGATTATTTTGGCGAATTTTTAGAAGTAATGAGAGCTCTAGCATTAGTCTAACCTGCATGGTTTCACGGTCGAGGGTCAATGATTCGAGTTCACGGACAGCTGCATTGAGAATGGTGCCTCCTGGAGTCTCGTAAACACCTCGACTTTTCATGCCAACGAGGCGATTCTCGACCATGTCTACACGGCCTATACTGTGTTTTCCACCTATTTCGTTGAGCTTTGCAAGAAGAGATGCGGGGGAAAGATCCTTCCTGTTTAGGGATACAGGTATGCCCTCTACAATACCGATCTCTACATATCTGCATGTACATTCATGTTAATATACAGGAATAACAAGAATCCCAAAATTTGCACACACAAAGATACGAAAATGCTCTTGAACATAAAGAGGGATAAGATAAGACGATGCTAGAGCTCCCAAAATTTGTCCTAATCTCCCAAAATCAACCAAATTCACTTTTGACTTGAATGGCCATTAATCGATGCAGTAATTTCAGGTCACTAGCATCTTTTAGAACTGTTACAGCTCAACCATCATATGGAACCACCGTTGGAGGAAACAGTTAAATGAGCTATCGTTAATCAGGCTGCAAAGGTCCGTATTTTTATGAAAGGAAAACATGTAATTGATCATTGACTTTAAGCATGCCCAAGTTGATGTAAGAAAAAGATAAAATGCAAAAATAAAACTAACTCCAGAATCATTTTATTGATTTGAATGGAATGATCCTTGTTCAATTTAAAAGAATCATCACATAGGGAAAATTAAATTACCATGACTACAGTGTACATAATCCTACTAGTTTTATTAATCAGAGATGTCGTCATTTACTTGAGACAAATATAAGCAATACTTACTCAGGTTGAGAAGGTGCATCTTCTGGATCAGCAGTCATCATATACATGTCTTTCTGGGGCTCATTTGCTGGATCCTCGAGAATATCTCCCTGTTAGGAGAAACATATCTCGTCATGCGAGAATGAACATACATGAGTACAACCTATGCAGGTCTTCAAGATCAACACTGAAGGTTGAAAGATTCAACGACAACTGAAAGTGGTAGGTTGGAAATTTATCAAGGCCTAGTGTTCTTTATTGAAAAGAATCTAAAGCATTGTCGTACATGCCAAATGGCAAGTCTTATGCCAAGCAGCACTTGTATGACCCGACACTTATCAGCACGGGTCGAACATGCAAGGCGCGTGGGAAAAAAAATGTATATCGCACAACATTACTGGTGCCAGCGATCTGAATTTACTGAAACTCAACTATCTCCCAAAAATTAACCAAGCTCACTTTTGACTTGAGTGGCCACTCAATCGATGCAGCAATTTTGAGTCACTAGCACCTTTTAAACTGTTACAGCTCAACCATCATGTGGAACCACCTTAATAGTAAGCAGTTGTAAGAGAAAACAGTTAAATGAACTATCATTGATCAGGCTGCAAAGGTACCTATTTTTATGAAAGGAGAACATATAACTGATCATATACTTTAAGCATGTCCAAGTTGATGTGGGAAAAAGATAAAATGAAAAATAGAACTGTAACTCAAGAATCATTTTATTGATGAAGGGAATGACGCTTGCTCAGTTTAAAAGAATTATCACAGAGGGAAAATTAGATTACCATGACCATAGTATACACACATACTAGTTTCTTTCCCTACAAATGAAGACACAAGAGAACCACCAAAAAACAAAACAAAAAAAAAATTGCAAGAACAAGTAGATTTACCTCGTGGCTCAGATGCCACAGATTCCTGTCTCTGCTATAAATGGATTTCTTGGAAACTGGGACAGGAATATTATGCTTCTTGGCATACTCTATGGCATCTTCTCGCCCTTGTATGTCCCATTCTCTCCATGGAGCCACTACATTGAGTTCGGGATTCAGAGCAAAGAATGTCAACTCAAAACGAACCTACAAGAATTGCATGCAAAATAAAATAGTAAAAAAAAGATTCAAGATAAAGTAAAAAGCCAGACACGTACTCAAAAATACTGCCACAATTACCTAACCTGATCATTTCCTTTACCAGTGCAGCCATGAGCAACCGCATCTGCACCTACTTCCTTAGCAACATCAACCATCGCCTGTTATTACAATCGCATATGGTATGATTTCTTATTGCTCCATATACAGAGACGATTAAATTATTGTAGAGCCACTTATCAAAGGAAACCGTAAAGATAAATCACACCTTTGCAATAACAGGTCGAGCCATTGATGTCCCAAGAAGGTACTTTCTTTCATAGATAGCACCAGCACGAAGACAGGGAAAAATAAAATCTCTGACAAACTCTTCTTTTAAATCCTTGACAACAAGCTGGCTTGCACCGCTGGCTTTGGCTTTGCTTTCCAAGCCGTCCATTTCCATATCACCCTTCATAACCAAAATTGTGTACATATTAGGCGCCAAAAAAACAGGCATTGAAAAAAAAATAGTGCAGTCTGTAAAGCATCAGCAAGTAAGATAACAAAGATAAAGAAATGGATGGATAAAAGGGCAAAATAAGAAATAAATAACAACATACTTGTCCAACATCTGCAGTGAAGCACACCACTTCGCATCCATAGTTCTCCCTAGAGCATAAATATGCTAAACGTTTAGGCATAATAAAGAGTATGGAAGAACCAAATAAGGAAAGATAAGTAAATTATTTGGAAAATAAACAGTTCAGCGATTGTTCACATTATTTTGAAAACATTTTTCACTTTAAAAAACACAGAAATTTTGTAGAAGTGGAAAGTAAGTTGATAAATCTGTCTAACAAAGAGTTAACTAAAGCATCATACTCTAGCATCACAAACTGAAAAGAGTGTCGAGTTAACCATCCAAGCACTCAGAATGACTCAAAGGCTTCACAGAGCGGAGTCAAAGTTAATCTAGAGTCAATAGCGTGAACGGCATACATTATGTACCTCAATGCGTAGTTATCTACACTATAACCCATGCAGTACTTTTGAGAAAGTAAGAGAATCTATCAATTTTACGGCAAAAATTCATATTACTTTTTGCTTCCTATTTACAACACTAAGAGATAAACTTCTGGAGTCGACTAAGATACACACTTCTAGAGCCCATTTCCAGACATACTCTATATTCCTGCTTGCCAATAAAGAGTTCTTTGATAAACTTCCTATACCATCATTTTTACTTCAGCCTGTTCTGCAATTCAACTAGCTAAAATAAGGCAAATTAAACTAAGAAGGCAGTTTCAATTTCCACTGTCGCTCCCTCTTAACTTTGAATGAGATTTCTATAGGATCTGAGCCACAGTTTGCAAGAGCGGAAATAAAAAAAAGTATAAAACAAACAAAGAAACGAGGTACAGGGCAATAAGTGAGATGGCTTACATCTTTAAAATTTTAGGCAATACCCCAAGAACAACAATAAATGGAGATTAAAGTCCAATTAATTTTAAAGGTAACAACTAGTAAGATAGCGTGGAACAGAACACGGTGTACTGAAAAATACATTAACCACCAACACTTAGATTTCTACTTTGGAAGTCATAACGTGGCAATTGGAAACACACCTTAGCCATGGAACAATAACTGATGTGTCCAGGCCGCCGCTGTATGCTAAGACAACCTTCTTCAGTTGACCACGTAAACCTTTGCCAGCAGGTATGACCTCTTTACTAGACATGTCTCTTTCACTAGCTAGCGCACATCGAACACCTGCACATAAGAGGTCCATATAAGAAAATTATCGTCTTGGTGAGAAAGCATGCATGTCAAAAAATTCAACAATTTTACTTGGCCACTGCAAGCAACAACACTCTTCAAGATTTTGGTTATATGAAACCATACGAGACTAACATTTATCCTGCTCTACTAAATCATTATACAAGAAATCTGGGTATCATCTATAAAATTCAACAATTTTACCTAGTAGACATGATGCAAGATTATAAAATTAAAATGAAACTCCATTGTATTCCTACACCAAAGTAGGATTATCAATATTAATAAGAGGAACATTATGCTATATTTCCAAAAGACTAAAACTTCAAATCATTACATATTCAAAACCAAGTGAGTCAAAAATGAGCCCCACGAATTGCTTTTAGATATCAGAACTGTCCAGGTCTGGTTTCAATTTCATCCCATGTTCTTGCCACAATTAGCGGCAGTGTTCTTGCCCAATTAGTGGCAGTGTTCTTGGCACTAAAGACATGAAAGACAGTCATTACAGGAGCCATTTACTTCAAAACATATTACCAGAACAAAAGGTTCACCAACGAAACTGAACAGACAATCTAACACACACTGTCTGCTACATTAATAAAGAAGTTGAACTAGACATTTGCCATCAATCATAGAGTCATAGAGTCATTCCACTGGATGTGCTATAGGACTTGTGGCCTTGTTACTCATTCAGGGAAATTTAATAGAGTCATTCCACTGGATGTGCTTTAGGACTCGTGGAAGTGAGAAAAATGAATCATGTTTCATTGAAGTACAATAGTGCTTTTGCTTCAGCGAGATCGAAGTTGAATGCATGTTTCAAAAGTTGCAAACTTTACCTCTATTCATAGAGAATGCTGAGTTGTAAGGATTAACAGAGCTGATCTTCGGTCCATAAAGTATGCTGCGCTTACTGTCATCCTGCCACTGACATTGAATCAGAATTCAATCACAGGAACACAGAAGATACTTAAAAAAGAAAGTATACTGCCAAACATTGAAGAAATTGAAAGATATATTACCTCTTGCAATGCAGGAAAACTCCTAATGCACGAAACATTACCACGACTATACGAACTCTCTGTAAAAAATAAGTATAATCAATTTAGGAACAAAGTTAACAAAGAACTAGACTCCACCTTGAGTTTCACTCGTGAGGAGCTATTGTCCTGGCGAGAGGACCTGAGTAGGAACCTCAAGTGCAGCCACTCAACGATGCATAATAAAATAGGGTTGTCTTAAGCCGCCACATATAAGAGAGAGAGATTATAAAAGAAGTTTAATAAGCGCTCACAAAGCGGTCAAGATTCCTCCGTTTTTTTTTTAAACAGAAAAAGAAGAAGAAAGTAAACTCGAATCAGATTGAATATTTTACAGAACAAAAAGAGGAATTGGTCACATCTGAGACAAACATGAACTGTACCTGGGCTCTTGTAGTTATTAACGAGAAATTTGGAGCAAGAAGAAAGCGGACTCGCAAGCTGAGCCATACAGCAAGATGATTATGGAGTAGGGGCAGCGCCGGGGGGCGACGATCGGCGGCGCACGGTGGATTGGCGGCGGCAAGAAGAACGAAGAAAGTGACAGTACTAGGAATATAGACTACCAACGATGGAGACACAGGAGATACTCTAAACGTGGTTTAGGGTTTACGGCGGTGTTAACTTTTTAGGCTGTCAGACAATTAGACAAACTTAATATTTTTAGATAATTGAATATCGGCCTTTGTCTTATATAATTCTTTCAAATAAATTTTTATTTTTTTCTAATAATTAATAAATTAGTCTAAAATTTGTATAATTACTTTTGAATAAATGCGGGGAAAAAAATTTGCTGCTTACAAGTTTTTCAAAAAAATAGATATGGCAAATGATACGTCAGCTTTACAAGTTTCCAAAAAATAAATTTTGGTGCTTTAAAGGGGGAAGGGGGGGCTAATTATAAATTTTGGACTTGCTTGATTAGTTGAGCCTATATATGCTGCAGTATTTAGGGTGGAGCTAATTATAATTCTCTTTTGCAAGAATGACAACTTCTGGCTTATAATATGAAAATGGTAAAACTTCGGCTTATATTATAAAAACTTAGATTTGATTCCTCAGTTGCCATCCGTAAAGTTATAAATATTCCGTTTCCTCTATGCCCATAAAAAATCTTTGAAACCGTCCGGCCGAAAATTTTGGATTGCTAGAATGGTGCGATCTATAAATTTTTTTCAATAAAAGGATTAAAATTTTTACATAATAAATAAAAAACATTCTCATAATAAATTAAAAAAAAATCATCTTCTGCAACGTACATTCGTTTATTTAACTGCGCATGGCACTACTAACTTACGCAATCACTGTCCACAATACTTGTACTATTGTTATTATTATTCTTCTTATTTATAACAGACACTGAGAGAAGAAAGAGAAAAACAGTCAGTCAAAATTTTTTTGACGTGCTAATTCTCGATATTACTGAAAATATTATTCCACAATCCATTAGTCCGTATTGGACCTAAATTGCAGTCAGAAAATAAAATTCACTTGATTTGCGTCCCAAATCAGGTATAGAATACTAGCACTTGACGCAGCCGCCACATTAATAACTCTAACTGAAAATTCACTTAAATTATGTACTCCTCATTTCAAGGCCATCTATAACATTCAAATATACGACGTATACTTCATAAGACAAATGTCACACCATTAACCACCATTGAACATCAAGTGGTGCCCTTTTTTACTAGACAATATCAGCTCTTTCTGCAGGAGGAAGATGTATCCAGAGGTATTGGAAAAATGATAGCAGAATGTGCGCATTATTCGATATAAAATCTGTGGTACTACAGCACGTTAATTCAAAACAATGGACACAATTCCATGGTTGTACAGCCAGCTACGTGCAACTAACAAAGAGTGTCTAGCAATCCGAATTTACGTATAAATAAGGTTAAAAAGAATGTTTAGTACAACAAAATTTCAAAATTTCTCTGCTGACAGAAACAAGCTCCGGGACTCCTTTATTAAGAGATGAAAAATAATGTCTCCTAAAATATAAAAAGAAAACAGACGATTACAAAAAAAAAGGCAAAACAATAAACAGAGAAAAAATAGAAAAAAAAAAAAAAAAAAATAGAGACACGACAAAAGGATACATATACTAAACATAGATAATAGACTCGCTTCCCTAAGATCTCTCTCCCTCTATAATAATGTCTTCAGAATAGAACCAAAGAGATTTCTAAAGCGTGGTGAAGTTATAGTTCACCTCGCCTCATCTCAACCCTATAGACATATGTTTCGAATTCATAGTTAAAGGTACTAAGTACTAACCATTTCTCACAAATCATTAAGAACCTACATGGTATCACCTGCACTCACTTAAAAAGTCGATACCTTTCACCGATGACCACCAGCCTTCCTCGCAACTGGAGCAGATTCTTCATCATCTGACTGAACATCACCGTACTGCCAAATGTTAAGCCTCTCCTTTTTAGCTATCTCTTGGAATTCTTCCAGATTGTTAAGTGCTGACAGCCTTTCTTTAGAGTCCCACTTCTTCCTTCTTTCTAGTCTAGCAAGCCCTTCCTGTAGATGAGAATAAATATCTAAATCAGAATGGAATATTTTTCAGAAAATTAGAAGTATCCGAAAGTATTACTTTTTTATTTTCAGTAAACGAAAAAGAGCAACGCTAATGCTCCTGAAATTTCTCGAAGAATCAATTCAGTTCACCTTTGAACATCACAAAGTTCGCTTCGAGTAGCACATATGATCTGTGCTTTTTGGAGAAATTATGAGAAGAATTTTGGTGCTATTATTTGAATAAAACAAAAACATGTTCAGTTGATTTAAAATAAATGATAAGAGTAAGTTCCCTAAATGAGAACCCAACAGAAGGTCAGAAACTGCATGAGATTCGTGTATCTAGAAAATATGATATCAGGAGCAGCACAGTGATATTTGGTGAAATTAGAAGTAAAATGTCTTTGAGAGGATACCACAGCCACAATTGCAATAGGATTTACAACGGTCGAATATGAAGAACTACGTATGTTGGCTATAGGCACAGGATCAAGCTACAAATATAGGATTATACGTCCCACGCAGGAAGGAGTCTCCTACATCATCCTGGTAGTTCAGACTTCCTAACTACAAACAAACTGTTTGTGTATATCAATGGTAAAATTCAACGATAAGCTAAAAGCTAAAACTTTCTAGGTTGCAAGTCAATTTACAATTTAATACAAATCCAAAGTTAGGTTCATATAACTATTTTAAACCAAAATGGCAACAGTCTGAAAGAAGGATCACAAACCAAAGAAACTAAGGAAACATGAAAGATTGCCAATTCAACCATTTCGATCTAATAAGCAAAAAGGAATTTGCGAGCAAAGCCGTAATAGAGAAGCGAAATAAAAACGACTAGCACCTGTAGCATTGCAGCATTAATGCTGGTACCGGCTTCCGTATCGACCAAAGTTACTATGAGGACCGCACCAGTTCCTTGCCCTTTAACTTTCCCTCCAGAAGTATCTCTTTCTTCAATCCTAGCACCAAACTGTCTTGAACTATTTAGAGTGCACTCACTTAGGTATTCTGCAGCTTCTTGACCAAAATCATCCTCCAAATCTGGAACTTTAATATATGCCAACTTGCAGAGCTGAGCCATTCCAGGCACTGAAGACACCGATGGATCAAGTGGACGCAATCGACTATATGGAGCAGCTTCCTGGTTCCCATAGTCGATATAGAAAACCTCAAACTTGTCACTGGGGGATTCAACAACACCTCCTCGGGGTCCATTCACAATCTTCAAGGGAAAAAAGAGAACTTGATGAATATACACTAAGGCAGCCATACAATTCATGAATGAAATAGAAATTTATACTAATAAACTGTATAATTAGAAAGGTATACTAAATATTTATACTAATAAACTTTATAATTAGAAAGGTATACTAAATGATGATGGACAAATGACAAGATGCACCTGTACGTCATCCATCGTGTTAGAGTGTAGTCAATGTCATTAGCAAGCATGTAGTTTCACAATGAAAGAAACTACGAAGGGACGTTTTGTAAACCAGGTTATCAATATAAATGTTGACGAAGATCGTCTTCTAACAAGGGGATAAAACTAGCCATTGGAAAAAGTTCGATGAGATATTTAAGTTAACTAAAACAGCATAAAACTAGCCATTGGAAAAAGTTTGATGCTAAAATAAGTGAAGTGACCAAAACTGAACAACTCTAAAATCTTTTCTATAGGAACAGACAAGTGCAATGAAGACATCTGGAAGATAGGTAGGAAGGCATCGTGGACTTAACCAACTCTTCTAAAGCTTAAGTTCATACCCAAATAACGGTTATAGATTTATCTAATAGCCCCAATATCATGTAACAGACAAGATGACAAGAACTTGCTCGGAGCGAGATTAATTTTCAAGTATACAAGGTTCAGAGTTGCAAAAAATGCCAAGTTTATGAACTTCTACTGATGACCTTCTTCAAATACAAGTTTCCAATATGGCAAACTTGAGATAAATAACAAGGTCTATCAACCAGCAGCTTAAGGCACTAGGAAAAGTAATATCTTTGCTGTGCAGGAGAATTGAAAAGAAATTATATCCCAGATTTTTTTTTTTTCATTCATACCATAGCTCTATTCCACGAATTATCCAAACTGAACTGAGCAAGGACTATATCGCCCTTTTGCGGTTTAAAAGCACCTATAACTGGAGCATCCTGAAGGTTCAATTGAGCAAGCTGTTGCTGAATAGAAGCCACCTTTTGATCATCAGCAGTTTGGACATAGAATCTACCACCACTAAGTACTTCAGTAACAACCACCTGATGAATATATTAGAAATTTAGCCTTGAATATACCAAAGATATCTAACAAAGATCATATACATCCATAGACACCTTGAAAACTTCTTTCTGCTTTGTTTCAGTTGATGAATCATTAGCAACTTCCGGTCCTTCATCACCGTGAGACTCCCATATCTTTATAATTCAAATTTAAAACAAACGATAGTTAGTGTTGATTCCTTACTGTGAGAAAGCTACGCTAGTTATGGGTAGTGAAGGATTTTGTTTACTTTCAACTGTTGTTGCTTTGCAGACTGCTCTGCTTGTACAAGTAGCTGAGCATCTGGTATTCTGTCTGCTCCATAGGAGGTTTGAAGCCTGGCAAGGCCTGCTTCTAAAAGTGGCACAGCTACATTCATCTTGGACTCCCACAAGGAACCCAAAAATGTCCCCATCTTATCAACAGTTTCAATTTCTATCTGCATATGTATACATGACAAATTACAAACCACCAGCATTAGCAAAAGGTTAACCAGAGCGAGAAAAGGGGTAGCAAAACGTTAACCAGAGAGAGAGAAGCAAACCTCAACGTCCCTTTGCATTATCTTCCTTCTCATAAAGGCTAGAGCATCATCTGAGAAAGGCTCACCACGACCAGGACATCTGACACCCGAAAATGAAAAGGTTATGCTGCAGGTTTCCTTTGGAACAAATAACTTAAACCGATGACCGCTAAGAACATATTCAACAACCGCGGTAAGCCTTCTACCCCTTTGCAAAAATGGCAAGAAATCCTTAGCTTTCTTAGATGCAGCAGCCTGAAAAGACAAATTCCTTTGATATAAGTGAAACCCCTCCAAAAAGAACGAACAGAATAGAATTGACAAGTTACGGTGCAAGTACTGACAGTTGTTAGGTCCATTATATGCATCGGTGGAGGAAGCTTATTAGAATGTTTCCCTTTCTTTCGTTGCATTGCACGGGCTTCTGCTGCTAACAAAGCATCATAATAGCTTGATCTCTCTTCAAAATCACGGTGCCTGACAGCTTCAGCAAAACCTTGTGCAAGAAGCAACTCTGCAACATTAACTCCTGCAGGTTGGCCGGCAGAAGGTGGAGCAGATGGGATATCTACACCTTCAATCTTTGGTGAAGATGCTAGAAATACTGATCCAAAATCCATGATTCTAGAATCAGCTGGGCTACCCCCTTGGTTGGTCCCATCACCCATGCTGATCTTCCTAGAGTATTCCATTGACACATTAACCTGTAAAAGCAATCATAAGTGCTACATAACAGACGAATTAAGGAAAAAGTGAAAGCGTATTGCATGTGAACACACTTGACGTCCAATGATGAGTTTCCTAAGGAACTCCTTAGCCTCACGGGCATAAGCCTCTGGTTTTCCACCATCTTGAGGGTTTCGCATCCTTGGAGCCCGTATACTTGATAGATTAACCCGTCTCTCAGCTTGCGGATTACCAAAGGGTATGGCATCATCAGCAACGATTATGCAATCCCCACTCACGACCTCTACCACCTAAAAAAGAAACAAAGGGCCTAACCATATCAACAACCAGATCGAGAACTAAACATTTTCAAAATATATAGCTAACCCAAAGTCGTACTTTTCCTGTGAAGTTTTGATCATGTATTGCTTTTGAATTAGTTGCAGGGGGTACAAAGTTTGTCCACATTCTCAAACGATTCTTTTTGGCCTGAAGTTCTGCAGTCTTAAGGCTCCTTTTTGCGTCATGCTCCAACATATTAGCACTCCACTCTACGTATTTTGCCAAACCCTACAGAAAAAATTTTCAGTTATTTCAGAACTGAACATCATAACTCATATATACAGTCATCAAGATAACAAGATAAATTAGCATAGGATAAGAAGATATATACATTGTCTACAAGTTCTAGGGCTAGATCTTTTGCAGCATCACCATCAGAATAATACAATGAAGCGATGAGATTGCTGTATTTGTCTACGCCTTCCAGCACTATACGGACCTGAAAGCATGGAAGCAAAAAAGGTTAATAAAGAGAAAACATATTATTGCCTTCTAGCACAATGCGGAGCTGAAAGCATGTAAGTAAAAAGCATGGAGAGAGACCCACATCTCGATTCAAAACACGTATCTCCGTGAAGTGCTTTGCTTCCCTAGCAAACGCCTCTGGCGCGACATCCATGAATGATGGAATAGCACTGGCCCTCTGTGCTGCTGTTAATGGTGCTTGAGGTTCAGAAGCAACCTTTCCATTAGCACCATCGCTAGACAATTCAGAAATATTGGTAGCCTCTGGTACATTTGATGTCCTTCTTCCCACGGATGGAGACTATTTACACATATTCAAAAAGTTTTAATGAGAAAAACAGGGGAGTCTTGTGAGCGTACAGCATATTAATACACAAAGACAAAACAATATAGATGCAAAGAATTACCTGAACTCCGGCAACAAAAACTTGAACAAACTGAAATCCGGAAAGAAGATACGCACGAACGGTACTACCATCACGAACTTGCTCAATGATGGCTTCCAATGATCTTCCTTTATTTGTAGCCAAGAACTCGTTGGCATCAAAACTACCAGGACCTCCAACAGCTGAAGGGGGTAGGTCTCTTTTTGATGCCTCAGAGGCACCTGGAGCCTGCAAAGATATTATACACAGTGTGAACGATTCATCCTTGATTAGGCTCCCATATGCCTGAATTGACTGTCCCAAAAAGTGCCTTATCAACTAAGGCGTTTCTGTCGGGTATGCGAATAGAGAAAACAAAACTCCAACATCATGAAGTGTCAAAGAATGTTAACAGGTATGTCCAAGCAGAGTTTCTTTTCCTCGTAGGAAAACAAAGGCATTCCTAGACATAATGGATGTTTACTAG
The DNA here is from genome assembly GCA_002076135.1 of Xerophyta viscosa. Taxonomy (NCBI): domain Eukaryota; kingdom Viridiplantae; phylum Streptophyta; class Magnoliopsida; order Pandanales; family Velloziaceae; genus Xerophyta; species Xerophyta viscosa. The sequence goes on from MJHO01000084.1 coordinate 146,663, forward strand.
CCTTGCTCCAACGACCAAGACCTTGTTGCTTAGCTTGCTCCTCCAACCGCAGCAAATCAGCTACATATGCTTTAGCTGAATCACTTTGTGGATCTTGCTCTTTAACCTGAACAACAAGTAACACAAGAAGGGTGAGAAAGCAAATGAAACAAGATGTTAAAAAAGGGGCACAGTGGGGCAAGGCAATCCATTAGTCCAATTACCTTTGCCCATCCTTCTGCAACTATAAGATGAGCAACATTTTTGTCTCCAAGAAAAACAGTGCCAAACTCCCGCCCAACGTTTGGGTTTGTACTATCTACTCTGAATGCAACTTCCTGATTCCATAAAGCAATCATTATATACAGATTTGCTAAACTTATTTACGACTAGAGACATAAAATGTTAAAAAGCAAAAGGAAGTAATTTTGCACCTTCCCAATGCAGAGTTTTCTTAAGTACTCTCTGCTATCCCATGCAAAAGGTTCATCACCTTGGTCTCGACGGGCCTATAACATAAATAAAAAGTTAAAAAACAACTAATAACCAAAACAGTATGAATAGATGCCTCATATGAGAAGAAGCAAATTCACGCATCTAAGGTAGTTTAGCGGACCCATGACCAAGTTAAAATCAAGGTTTATGTGCCAAGACAAGCCGACTTTCAGTAAACTCAAATCCCGGCACGTGGCGACCGTGCCGACATATATTTATGTGCTACTTTTAAAAAAAAATTATAATAATAATTCAAAAAACTTAAAAATTTTAACATAAATTTTTTCAGCATGTGCCGTGCCGACAACTGCCGAAACAGACATGTGCCACCAGGCACAGGCTATATCAACCAGCACCCAAATCCATGGTTATAACACATCTCAATAAAATTAGATTGACTATATATACATGTGAATACACAGATATGCAAAGATTGCTAAGATGGCATGTACTTCTACAAAGATACAACAACATCTCACCAATCACCATCTACTATAATAAAAGTGAAACTAAAAAAAACGAAATCTAGAAGACACAATTACTCTAAATTAAGGCATTATACAAAAAGTGGCTTTTGAATTTCCAGGTAACAATGAATCTTGCATGCAAAAGATCCACTATGGTTATAACCTTATACTTCAACATACCAATCTGGGAGCCATTAGGAAAGACAAAGTAATGGTTTTCTCAGGAGGAATCTCTTGTTTTGAATTGCCCATTATTACAAGAGTGTCCCCTGACGGAATTGCCTTCACTCTCCCCTTCAGCCACATAGATGATGTAGGCGTCCCCGAGGCCATACTCAAACTCTGTTGTTAAAGAGTAATGTCATAAGAAACTACAGATTAACAAATGTTTCCTTTGCATGCAAAATTCAAATAAAAAGATTATGGTAAATTAAGGGGAATATCTAACTTTGTAAAAGCAACTGAGGCTATTTACAAAAGCTATTAAAATAAAATTGGTATGTAGATCATATATGCATTTTTTAACAATTTTGACCAAGCAAACATCATTTAAACTGCATCCACATTGACGTTAACTATTTTTTGAAGTTGTTGCAAAATAACAACACTCATTTAATTAAACAAAACAGGTAATGTTTAATTTGATGGATACAATTCATAAACATCTTATGATAACCTTCAGCCGTGTTCCGTGTCTAACAGTGAAGTAGGGGGAAGGCCACTCTGGGTTTGGTAGTGATAGTGTGAAATTTGGCTTGCCACTTTCTGGTCAAGGAGACACCGAGCAAGTTCACAAGATAGACCGAGGCCTCGTACACGGGCATCGGAGAAGTACGAGACTGTAGGTCGGAGCCGAGATCGCCAGTATTAGAAAGCTCAAAATAATAATCGGTCAAGAGCGATATTGGAAAGACATGTGGCGCTATAAGAACGCATTGATCGTTTATTCCGGATCTACTCCAATTTTGGTAGATAGAGATATGGGCACGATGAATCGAGTAAGCAGCGAGATAAGAGGAGGCGGACCGAGAATCACAGAAGGGTGCCAGATTTGGGATCTCCAACTTTCCTTATTACAATTTTCCATACAGGCGCAAGTACCGCCTATAAATATTGTACATAATCGCATCGAAAAGGAGCCAACACTCTGAATATGGAGAGAGATTTCTTGTAGCTAAGACCGAGGTATCTCAATCTCAGTCCATAAGGGAGAGCGAGAGTGAGAGATCTATAATCTTATCACCAAGTAACTATTCCTCTCGTTGATTACGTGCAACCCGTGGTTTTACCTCAATCCAAACTGAGAGTTTCAACGTAAAAACTACACGTGTCTAAGTGATTGCTTGTCATCCCTTCTTAGCCTAATTCAGCCTTCGAACATATATTGATAGACTGACATCTGACTCGATCAAGTAGGTTGGCAGGCTTGGCGTGAGCCAACTAGATTCCCAAAATCGAAAAAGAAGAAGAAAAAGAGAGATTCTTCTAATCCTATGGTCTTACCGGAAACTGACTACGTTAAAATAAAAACCAGGCTCCATGAATAACATTTTTATGTGCAATTTTAAACTACTATGTAGCTTATAAAGGTATATTCGCAAGTTACCTCAATACAATAGATTAAACCAAATCTGGCGAGGAAACGAATACATCCAATAGCAATTCACAAACCTACTTTGAAAGTAAACCGGGTCAAAAAATCAATAAAAGAACAACAGATCAGTAGATAACTAATGGAATTTTGAGATGATCAAACCAAACATCAAACATTTAAGGGAAAAAAACTACTTGGGACAAAAAATGTATGAAAAGTCAGCGTCAGCTGCTGCGGATCTGTTCCTCGGCGAATCGAAGAGGGATCTGACCTATCTGATCGTCAATCTTTCGAAGTACAATTTATCCGAGAGACTCCGCGCGTATGGCGTTGCTGGTAAATCTCTGCGATGGAGATCGACATTTAGAGAAGAAGCCGGTAAGATATACCCCCTGACACTTCGACATACCACGACAATGCCATTCCGCCAGTTTTGAATAGGAGCCGATATGGACATAGATACAGGAACATCACATGAAAATATATATATATATATATATATGTGCAGTTTATACAGTAATAAAAAATATAATTAATTAAAAATAATATTTTAATATTTTTAAAATTTTAAATATATCAATAGAATTAAAAATAATATTTAAATATATAATTATATTATTACTATTCCACTATTAAAAATTAATATAAATTTAGACACATATTAAATTTTTTTTTTTTTAAGATACCTTTTCGTATATCTAACACATATCTGATCGTGTCCGTATCGAAATAAAATTCAAAATATATGTACTTTCTGACATCCAAATTTGGATCCACTAAAAGTGAAAGTGAATTACTATGTTACCCCTCGAAGTGAATTACTATGTAACCCACATGCAGTTAAATTTCTTCTTTATTATTATCATTTTTTTTCTGACTTGTATTCGTAGGATTAGCTTAACTCAACCAACCTCGAGCTTCGGCATAAGGCGAGATAGGGAAGAATGTCCTAACTTTTTCTTGAGCTCGTCTATTATAAATGATTTTAGGTTAGCAATTATCATAACGATATAGCGCACGAGCAGGTCTGCCATGTAGCAACAAAAGTTATGTTGGTCAGAGCGTGAGATTGGATCAAAATCACCGTCAAAGACCTCGGCCTAGTCCGGGCCAAGGTCACACAAGTGACCTCAATTGACGGTCGCATAGCGTCTGCTGTTCCAAAAGCAAGAACTGGTCAAGAGTGATCACAACATGACGCTTGGCGAACAGTAGATGTTCTGACCGGTCAATTAGGATTTCTATTAGATCTGACTTTTTTGACTTTCCTAAATAGATACTAAGTGTTGCCTACAGAGACGGTGATAGCTGTCTTACATGAAACCTTTTTACTGTTTTCTGAGAGAGAGAGTTAAAGATAACTAATCTGAAGTTTATATAGGTTCGGACCTTAAACTCTGAAATATCGTGAGAGAATGTCGCATATCGGTCATTCTTTACTTTTAGTGAATTTTTTTTTGCGCTAGTCGTGTACGATCCGTAATTTTATCACTGTCTATATCAAAAGTATAGAAATTCAAAAATATCGCAGTGGTCCTTCTTAGTTGAGCCAGATGTCCTTGCGCGTGTGCACAGGGACGAATGAGATGATCCTAAATAGATTATGCTCTAAAAAAAAAAATTATATAAAGATCTCGTATATTTTTGTAATTATTTATCTATTTCTAAACGTCTCTACTTTCGAACTCATTTAATCTCAGCTTTTAGTCAAGTTCATCAATTTCTTTTCCTAATACTAAGCTTTAGGCATAGTCAAGTTGCACCATTCTTTTAAAACTTCATTTATTTATTGCAATAATAATTAATTAACAGAAAAGAAGAGTGTGGCATACTGGTTAATAAATCTAAAGTCAAGGCCATATACACAAACGGAGCAGCGTCTGAGTGCAAGACAACCCTGGCTTTAAATGCGGGGAGAAGCCAGTTCGTTACAAGTTAACGCTGTCTAATCTAACCGCCTTTGTAGCGAAACAGCGGGCATCCATCTCGCTGCGAGCCATTACTGAAACATCGGGATCCAACCGTTACTTAGGAATAATTTTATATATTTTTTTAAAAAAATAGTGACTAATTTGACAAATATTTTGCAAACTAGTTGCTTTTTTCTGGCCTTAATTCCTTACGATCTAACTGGCCTCTGTTAATAATCCTTGTCAGGAAAGCAATGACGTGCTCACTTTACAGTTCCCCCCTAAACTCAATCAGGAACTGAACATATAGAATTTGCTGAACATAAAGAATGCAGAAGTCATCACAAAGTAAAACCTAAAAGAAGAACGAGAAGCTGAACATATAGAATTTGCTCTCGGGGTTCACACTGGATGGGCGGATGCTTAAAGAATTTTGCACTGAGAGATATGCTCAAAAATATTTTACACGTATTGTCAATTTGTGAAAATATAACACGGTAGATACGCACACGTGCACGCTTTTATGTGTGACGAGGCACTTTCAAATACCGTTTTATAAAGCTAGATGAGAGTCTTATACAGATAAAAGTCTAGCTTCAGATGGAGATTTAGGACCCTTTAAAATAGAAAAGAATTTGCTCTTGCGCCATTACAATTTATGAAATAAACATTCCAATTGTAAGTATATAAAATGATAATAATTACTACAACTATGAACTTCGGGGCAGTGACTATATCATTCGCAAGATCAGGATTAAGAAGTATATAATCATAAGTTCAAGAAAATATAAGAACATGTTAAGTAACACTTAGCAACCTATAGCATAATTTGATCAACTTTGTTTCATATTATATAGCAATAGGTTCCTAACCCTGCTACTGAAAATCAGGCCCCAAATTAAATTCCTATCATTTAAAATAAAAGAAACAAAAAATAACTAAAGATACAAGTGTACAATAAAACTACATTCAAATTTCAATTCTTCTATTCCATAAATATTGGCGAATAATAAACCGAGGTTTTTCATACCGTGCCGGCCATGTGAATATGTATAACTTTATATTTTAGAATATTTTTATAAATTATAAAAAGATAATAAAAATAGAAAAAAGTCACGCACACATTTAACGGTACCCATTAAATGATACTATTCATCATCCTCTTGCGAGGAAGATAAACAGTATTACAATCTTTTTTTAAAAAAAAAATTGTTCAGTCTTCCTCAGTCATGGGTCGTGTGCTGCGACTCGTTCAACAGTACTTTTTAAAGGGTATTGTTCTTCTAGCGATGAAGTTGAATAATATCCCCGACCCTTAAAAAAAAACGTTTGTTCGGCTAGCACGGCTCCGACTCCAGTGCAGCCCAGCACCTAAAAACTGCTATAAACAACATCTTCAAATTACACCAGCTGAACTCTGAGCCTTTTATTTTGTGCAAAACACGATTCATAGCTGAATTTTATCCATGAAAATGTTAAACCACACATAATGTAACTTACACATCCAAGGCTACTTAAAAAAGGAGAACAACACTTAGACACTTGTATAATGATATCATGAACTGGGCAGAGACCAGCCTGATTGGTTAAGTAAAAAGGAAACTGAAACCCGCAAACCTCATGTATGCTTCCAATGAGTGATGCATCCAGAAAACAAAATTTTGTTGGCGTCAATTGTAATGCAACTATTCTCCACCTGAAGAATTAGTCATTGGAATAAGTAGAATTCCTGGGAGCTCCATCATAATTTAAAGATTTTATGTAAAAAATTAAAGAGTACCGAGATCAGAGCTGGTTACTTTCAGGAGTATGGGGAGTAGGGACTATGTCATTTGGCGCAAGATCGTCAATTGGGGGACGTTGTTTGTGATGATTTGTGACGGACTGATAAGCCATCGCTAATGCGAGAGCCTGCATCAGGAAAAATTAGTACTTCAGTGTAGCTCACTTCCACCTAAGTGAATTAATCTTTAAAGTATGCAGTAACTTATTCTTTTCTTCTAAAAATAATAGTAAACATCTCGTACACGAAATACATGATCTAGGAGCACGTTTTCATCCAGGACTCTGCCTAAGCTACTAAGAACAAAGCTTTTTGCCGCTATTTAGCTCTCCCTTTATCTCTCTCCTTAAGCTTGCCTATTTATTCCAAAAACTCATCCCAAGATAATGAATCTCACTCATCCCCGCTGTACACAATGTAGAGAGAGATAAAGGGAGTGTGCTCTAGCAATTTTCGACCAATAAAGTATAAATGAATATATTTCATTGACACGGAGTTTCATCTATATCATCAGCAACATCAACTTAGTTTGTACAGCATATAGACCTGTTAATGGATAAAGGAATAAGGAAAACGATATGCGAATCCAAAATAACTCTAACTTAGCCTCTAAGAGTGAAGGTGGATTTATCCCCCAGTGTTTCAAATCATGGGTTCCACCTTGATTTAAAACATATGGTGGAGATAACTACGCTTAATGTTTAGGTGGAATTAGAGCTATATGTTTATTTAGAGCAAACTAGCATTAACCAAGAAATAATGTGGTGAAGTAGAATGATATTCACAGAAAACATAAATTGTGTGATATCAAAACTCTAAACTTTCAACCAAAAGTCAACAAGTTAATTCTGGATATCATCTAGTTCACTTTGAACAGCATATACTTCAATTGTTTGATGATTTTTTGGAAGAAATTTCCTGACTAATTTTAGGACCTCTTGCATTTTTGCACTTTGCACAATACTACTTACTACGTGGTCGTTGTCAGGAGGAGCATATATTCCCGTTGTTATTGTGGTTCTTCTCCGTGTGCCGCCTTTAGGAGGATTCTCTATGCTCTTGAATCCTGTTGGCACAACAACTACGGGCATACCGACAAGATTTCCCACACACACCTTCTCCCAGTCTGTGGCGTTTCCTATGAATGCATCAACTATAAAGCTTTCACGGATTTCTTGAACCAATTTTCCTCTCACTCTTTGTGCCTGCATATCGAAGTTCTGTTTGTATCAATAAACAAAATTAGGTATATTTGAACATGAAAGAAATAGCATTTGGAAATTTCTAACTACTTGACAATCAAAATCCCAACTTGATGCTCTAGGTAGAGAATACTAACAATGACGGCATCTGCAGTTTCTATTTATTCTATTCTACCTGAACTAACCACTGTCTACAGCTTCAACAGAAAAATGAGAAATTATGTTGCTTGGAATAGATGATAGAATAAGCTATAGGGAAGAAGGCGCAGTATGCTCTTAGTAACTATATCAATAGTTTTTAGGCATCAAATAAGCAAGAACCCTTTTTTCCACTACATACCACCTGTATACCACTCAGCTCTTCTATGGAAGTTCTGCGCTTTAGATCCTCATGGTTTGAACTTTTTTTTTTTTTGTTGGGTGGATTCAAGCCAGAACAAAGTATAAAATAGCTCATCCACAGAATCTAGCATCTAATTTCAGCAGTAACATGAACAAATGAGGATATTAACATAAAAATAGCTCATCTAACTTCTATGTCAACAATAACATGAACAGATGAAGATGGACCTGTATATAGTCCACTGCTGGTATCAATCGTGCCCGGCGTAGTTCCACTGGCCATTGGTCTTGAGCTTCATACAGATCATCATACCCAGACCGTTGCCAGTTATCAAAGTGTGCTAGCATATCGACATCCATAGTGAAATTGAGGACTGACTGGGCGGATACAACTGTATAATTGAGCGTAAAAGGAACAACTTTAACGCCCTTAGAGGACAGAATTTGGACAACCTAGAAGAAAAGAAAAAGAAAATTCCAAACATTTCAAAATTGTAAGTATCAGGTATTATTTACTTAAATTTCCCACCTATAAACAAAGGCAATCATCATTAAATCCAGAAATCATATATATCCATTCAGTGAAGCATCAGTTCCCAAAAAGAGAGAACAAAATTCCACAAACTACAACAAGATGGATAAAGAATAAATTCAATGAAGTCTTGCTATGAAAGATCATAATGTAGAACCCCGAACAGGATTATTCTTTGTTTGACTGGCAAAATGAGTTCTATGTGATTGACTTATATTCTACAGTTTCAGTCGACGGCAAATAGTTTTGATCTTTTTAATATGGGGTCTGCTGTTATATATTCATTGATTACAGAAAGGGGTCAGAGTTGACTGACCTCCATTTCTGCATCTTCAAGATATCCGACGGTGAGCTGTGTGATGTCCAAAGAAAAAGGATCCTTAAGAGGAACATGCCTAGATGAAAGGTCCTCGGGGTCCTTTCCACGGATGGTATCTATAACAACTGCACAATCAGCAGCGCTTCTGCAGAAGGGACCAAGCTTATCCTGTAAAAGAGAAAAAAGAAAAGAATAGCAAAAGCAAAAACCCTTACTACTCTGACTTTTCTTAGATTACCAAGTAAGAAGGAAACTTAAGAAAAGATAAGGACCAAGCTCTCAGATATGCTCATGACACCACTTCTGCCAACGGTTCCAAATGTTGGGCGTAAGCAAGTTACTCCACATCTAGCAGACGGGTACGTCATAGATCCAGCGGTTTCTGATCCAATTGCAAATGGGACCAAACCTAAAAAAGAATAACCTTGAGTAAGAAAGCTAAAATGTCTTCTCCAGCATGAAAATCAGCAAGAATGAGCTAAATAGCCTAATAGGTGTTAAAGAACCAAGTCCGCTGAAACATAGACATAGTAATACATTTCATTATGTTGTGCAACAAACGCTTGACTAGTTTATCCTTGTGTTTTCAAGTGTAGTAGATTTGTGTGCATCCACGACGAGCAATAGGACCAATTGAAGACTGACGGTCTTTGGATCAAGATTTTTTGTAACATGCTGAGCCGAGTTTCGGTAAATTCAAAACTCGAGATGCGCCGACCGTGCCGATCATACAAATTTTTTTAGAATATTAAAAATATTTGAGCAATAATAAAAAGATTAATGAAACATATGACTAAAGAAAGGCCTAGGACGGTCGATTTGAACTAGTTGGTTGCCCGTGAAGGGTGGGGTTGATTAAACCGCCCTTCTTGGGCGGCCCTATCTTGCGAAACGCCAGCATAGCACCGGCATTGTGCCGGAGCCCACGTATCCGGCACGTGCCGCCCGACGGAAAATCCTGCTTTGGATCAGCTTTAATGATTAAAGCTTATTAGTTTTTACATGTTTGGGTTAGTGGTGACTGTGAGAAATATTGAAGGAAAAAATATTCTTGATATCTTGGATATATCTAAATGCTATTCCGTAACACTTATATACGCCTAGACACTTGAATGAATAAGAAACACTATACTTAAAAAATATACTAAATAGAAGACTGAACAGAATGAAAACTACTAAATATGAATGCTAATATATTTTTTAACACCCCTTCAAACTTAAGGTTAAGGACGACAATAGAAACAAAAAAAAGCAAGATCAAAACAGATAATCTTCGACGAAACAGGATGACTCGACGATGAAATGTCTAAGTCATGACGTGACGACGGCACGAAGGAATGGAACTGAATGTGCTGGCGGAACAGCGCAACGGAACTGAATGCGTCGGCAAAACAACGCAACGGAACTGAATGCAACTCGATGATGGAACATCGATGGCACTGGAGGTTGTGTGACTTGATTACAACTTGAGCAAGCGGATGATGTGCTGAAGCACGGATGACGATGGAACATCGAGACTTCTCTGAATCATTTCATTAAACACCTTACATGCAAAAGAAGTTGCAGCAGATGGCAAAGACAACAATGCGGGACAGTGATAAGGAAGATGACCACACGGAGGAGAGAGCTTCGAGGGCACGGAGGACAACGCCGAAGACGATCAACAGAAGACCGGAGATGAAGACAAGACAGTTCCGATGATTGCTGGGCTGTTCCGGCGCCACTGCCCACCGCGCTGTCGACGAGAATGGTTAGAGCGACGGCTAGAGTTTTCGAACCCGCCTTGATACCATGTGGAAAATATTGAAGGAAAAAACATTCTTGATATCTTGGATTTATCTAAATGCTATTACAGTGACACTTTATATACGCCTAGACACTTGCCGGAATAAAAAACATTGGAATTAGAAAATATACTAAATAGGAGACTCTGAACAGAATGGAAACTACTAAATATGAATCCTAATATATTTCTTAACAGTGACATGTTACTTTAATAAGAATGCTTTTGGTTGCATGCTTTAACATTAGTACAGAAAGAAGTTATGACAAAGCCCATGTTAAGCGCAACATATATAATGGAATTTCAAAACCTGCAGAGGTGCTTGCAGCAGGTCCCGCCGATGAACCAGTGGAGAACTCTTCAATATTCCAAGGATTCCGGGTTCTTCCACCAAACCAAATGTCATCATATGCTAGAGACCCAGAAACAAGCTTTGCTATCAATACAGCTCCTGCATTCTTTAGCCTGATATCACAGTAAGGTACTTGACATTATTTGTTTATGTTACTTAGAAAATTATGGTTCTCTTAACTAAAAAAAACCTTTTGTAGATCCAGGCGTCAAAATCAAGAACTTGATCGTTGAAAGTTCCTGAACCCCAAGTGGTTTTATGGTGAGGCACCGCTATGATATCCTTCAAACCATAAGGAATTCCATGGAGAGGGCCTGTCATAGAAAGTTTCAAACCACCCGTTTAACTTTGTAAATGCTTCTAACTTGGAGAAAACCAAAAGCACAAAATTAACAAGTAACAAGGTCATATTATCAGATCTCTCATCAAGGCGAAGGTCATCGCTTTTAATTACTGAGCCTTTTCAATAGATTATGAAAAGAAAATATATGGTTTAAAAGTGTACCTAAACAAACCCCTTGTTCCAACATTTCATCTGCCTTCTTTGCCTGCTCATATGCTAATTCTTCAGTAAATGAGATCACAACTTCTAGGACATGGTTATACCTAGCAAATTATGAGAAAGTACCATCAACTATTACTTTATCAGTAATTCATGTCAGAAAATAAAAACTGACATAGCCAAGAAGAAGAAGAAGAAGAAGCAAAATAAGCATACCTTTTTAACCTTTTCAGAAAAATTCGGGTAAGTTCCTGAGAAGTAATCTTTCTCGTCCTAATTAATGCTCCGAGCTCAAGTACCTTTCATGAATGTAAATAAGATTAGCAAAAGGAAGTCCACATGGAAAAAGGGGAAGGAACAAAGAAAAACAAGTTAATCTGCATTAGCTGTACTCTTACACTCATGAAAGCAATATCAACTTCAATACTTGGTCTTTCGATTCCCGACAAAATTGGATAGTTGAACTTTTCAGATCCGCAGAATGATTCATTGCTACCCCAAGACGAATTGAATACCAAAACTGATGGATACTGAAGACCTCCATCTTTTGAAGCAACGAGCTTACGGTTTACCCTAAACGCAGGTATATTCAATTCTTTTGCACCCTCTGCCATTTCTAGCATCTTGTCCGTTTCACAATAAACAGAACATCAAAATCTCTAAGTTTCTAAATTCAACGGAGACCTGATGGTTTTAGAGCATTTTTACCTTTGAGTCATTAAAAACATTGGCATCAGCAAACACTAGTGCATCCCTAACTGCTGTACTATCATTTTCATTTGCTTTGCGTATATCCTGTACACCAATGGCAGAAATTCTCAGCAATGAAAATTCTAGAATCAAAGATTAGATAAACCTCTTGATTTCTTATTGAGATTAATGTAAAAAACCCTTCCCATACTCGGCTCACTTTTATGAGCCAGTATGAAGTATGAACAGGTAAACGTCGGTGCTTCACTCTTAACTCCTGATACAAGTACGACACATGTGCACAAACGTACCAACCAGGGAGTAGGCATCGAGCCCTGGATGTCAAGGTTCCTAAGCCATGCTCATCAAGTCGACCGAACTGATGGGGTCAATTATTTTGATTTAAAGATATCAATTATATAGAAATATACTCACGTGAGTGAGATCATCACGTAAACAGATTCAAAATGAATCCATCTAAGAATTTGACATTAGCGAGAGGAAGCGAGTACCAAATGAGTAGAAAACTGGGCCGCGGCGGCGACGACGACGACAAGAGCGACGGCGGAGAGAAGAGCGAAGCGTGGCACAGCACGGACGCACATGGTGCGAGGGCGGGGATGTGGGAGGTCCAGGATGCCCGCACAGAGCAGCTGCAGGAGGAGAAGAAAGAAGAGGAAGAAGCAGCATAAACCAGCGAGTCAGCGACTGCGCTGCAAGGAATAATATAATAATAAGGAAGATTGCATATGTGCCCTCCTTATAAAACTATTTACAAATCAGCTCGATTTAAAATTCTTATAAATAATTTTTATTTCGAAATTTATAATAGTAATATTTTTATAATTTTAGAAATTTTTAAACAATTAAATTAAATAAATAATTGTTATTTTAAAAAAAAATTAAATAGATATTTTAAAACTCTAAAATTCAAGCATGTTTACAAATTAATCTAAAAAAAAGATTCTCAAAGATTTAAATATTAATTTTTTAAGATAAAATGAATAATTTTTTTATATTATCTATATCTTTTGACTAAATTGGGACGTAGAAAATAATATAGTATAAATAAAGAATTTATTTATAATACAAAAAATGTATGGGGCCTATGGGCTAAGTTTTCATAAGTATATTATGATGGTGTTTTGTCCTGTAGTATTCAAGGTTCGTTTCTTGTAATTCAAGGCAGTGTCTAGGAGATTCGCTTGAATTTAGTTTCAAACTCACGTATATCACTTGTAGCAATTAGACTGGGTCCAATATCACTAACTCACTATACTTGAATTCCTATCAATTTGGGGTCAAGTTTTTTTTCGAGTTGAGCTCAATCGAACTCAAGTCAAGTACGAGCATGTGCCAAAATTAGGGTTTCCATATGGTCCTTTTGTATTGCATTTAATCAAAATACCGCTTAACTCATCATTCGCACTAGACATTTTTTTCTTATATTGGGTATGAGAATATGTTTTTTTCCGAACAAGCAGAAGAATAGAAGAGTCTTAATAAAAATACAGATATAATCATGACAAAAAAAATGCAGATATAAACTAACATAGTTGTTTTTGTATGCTACAAAAACCATTACTTCATTGGCCACTTTTTCCCCATATTTTATGCTTGGAAAGTTAAAAAAAGGAAAAAAAAAAAAAAAGAAGTAATGAAGTAAGATGCCAATGTCACAGATGGGGACCAAATTAACAGCCACTAAATTAAAAAAAAATTAAAAATCGGTGTCTAAAAAAAATTCTCATATATATATATATATATATAGTATGACACAGTATTGTTTAAAACTATTTGACAAAAAGTATAGTGACAATAACTTTCACATATTATCGCACAATATTGTTTAAAATGAAATAAGATCATCCGTATATTAATTATAAGTTTGAAATACTGTATATTATATTTTGAGTTAACGAGATGAAGTTTTATCGACTTTGACAAATCTACAGAGTACGAACTTAGCCATATTACAATTCTTGAGGTGCGACTATATCGAGTCCCTTAATCGGTTGATAGTGGGTTGTCATATGCTAATCCTGATCGAAAATTGGATGGGATCAATCGGTCGGGTCCAGACTGACATCAAATCGGTCGTTCTGCGGTCCCAATAGTGGCTCTCAATCGATATCCGTCAGATTCGGCCCCAAAATCGTAAAATACGACCGGATCCGTTAACACCCCCAGTGAGTTATATGGGCCGCTCGCGCAGACTGGTTCCCACCATGCAGGCATCACTCTTCCTCTCCAGTCTCTCTTCCCGATTCTCACGCCTCGATACGCGAGCCGTGAGCGAGGGCGGCAGTCGGCGTCCCCACTTCCACGAAGGCGACACGGCTTCCACAGCCCGGTATCGCAGCGGCTAAAACCAAAAACCCCAGTCTTCGTCTTCCTTCTCTTCTCCCGGCTACAGCGTCAGCGGTCCTCGGGCGAAGGCGACCCGGCGCCTTCGCAAATTGGCAGAGATGGAGAAGATCAGCGGTGCTCGCGCCATGGATTGGAGCATCCAGCTAGAGAAAGGACTCCGCTCCACCGACCCTAGTACGCACAACCTTTCTTCTTCGTTGCTTTCCGCCCTTTGTTATATTTTATTGTGGTAATGTATCTTTTTTTAAAGAAATTTTATACATTCGACATCCTTGTAGTACGCTCATTCGATCCAGTTATATAAAAAAATTACGTCGTCGCGCTTGCTTGCTCCAGTTCCAGTTATATTTTTGTCTTTTCTTTTTAACTTAAAATGCAGAAGTGTATATGAGATTATTTTTGAACAGCAATGGATAAGTTAGCAAAAAACTGGTGGAATACCAATGACCTTAACTACAATATCTTCAACACTACAATGGCAAACCTATATCTGTGATCGTTCTTCGCTTGTTAATCTTATTACATGATATTATCTGTAACGATTAGACCACCTGTCCCTTGTTGCTCATGCATATAACCATATGGCTCACTTGCAAAGGTTGAGCTCGGATTAGTTTAGTAGCTAAGCCCTTGGCTTCTAGTACCTTTGGATCTTCCTGTTTTCTCTGATGTGGGATCAATCAAGCTAGAACCTTAGTTCCTCCCATCTTAGGAAATAGCTAATAGGAACCCTTAGGGGTATTACATTACCCCAGGCCCTAGCATGAGTATTTAAAAAGACTTTGCAACATTTAATTGACTATTCTGTAAAGAAGATTTAAGTCATTAATTCTGTTATCTGTCATTAATTGCTTTGAGTCACTAGATGACGGAGTGCTTGATATTCTTTTAATCAGGTCGACGTCTCATGGTGATAAAAGATATTGGTATTAAGCTGCAAGAATGGAGCACGGAGCCTGTCATGACAAAGGCAGTATGTGATATGTATGGATTGATACCTGGACATGACAGACTGTTTGCAAACACAATCCTTCTTCGACTGGCTGATGCATTTAGAACGGGGGATAATTGTATGAGGATGTATATTCTAAAAGCTTTTCTTTTAGAGCTAAAACTCCTCAGGAAGAAGGGTAGAAATTATGATGGTATTCTGGCAAAGCAAAGGGTACCTAATCACACAGAGATGCTTAAAAGGGTGAAGATAGTTTTTGACACAGGAGATAATGAAGCAAGGTCTCTGGCCCTACGGCTTTTTGGTTGTTGGGCTGATTTTGCTAAGGACAGTACTCATATAAGGTACATTATAGTATCAAGCTTAAGGTCATCATATAATCTTGAGGTATACCCAATATCCTTTTTTCCTCTTTCTTGAAGTTTCAGTTTTACACCTTGTAGACTTGACCTATAGCATGAATACAGAAGTCTAGTCTTTATGATACTTGATGGTATTGATGGTTCATTATGGCTTGTAGGTGAAGGCATCATTGTTTGCAGCCGGTTGCTTCTGTTTGTTGTCAGAGGATTTTGCCTGCGTTGTGCTTGAAATTTTGATTGATATTCTATCCTCGTCACAAACATCAGCAGATATAAAATTAGCAGCTATTCACGTTTTACCTAAAATGAGGTGCTCGTTTTTTATTCAAAGAAGAGCCTATAAGGTGCTTATCTTTTTAAACCCTTTTCAAGTGCTGCTTCTAGCTAGCTATGTTTAAGTGCATCTGGAGTGTGTATTCTCTTTGTGCACCATTTGGATTACATGAATATAGATTCTTATTGATTTTGTTCACCATTTGGATTAAACAAATCTAGGTTCCTATTGATATTCTACTTCTTACTTTATTGACTTCTTAGCATGACCAAAAAAGTTATTTGCTTGTCCAGGCAGGGCAAAAGCTGCTGTCAAGTCCCCTAGAAGATGAGCTGTTTGTCGCGTTGCTAACTGCTCTCTCAGCGCTAGTTCTTAGTTCTCATCTCTTAAGCGTTGAGCAGGTAATCTCATATGATACTTTGGCTAATTTAACTGAAGTTTTAATTTCTTTTCATGCGTTTCTTTTAGCTTTTGTGCAAAACTTTACAACCTAGTTGTATCTCCATAATAGTGGACACACACTCATATATCGTGCTTCGGAATTTGTGTACAAGTACATTTTAGTGTATTTGTTCAACCTGCATAAGTGCATATCCCAGTTGTGGCTAGTGGCTTCGATTTACTTCTTCTTCTTGAATGCAAGACTTCAAAACAATTTTTGATAACTTGTAAGTTCATTTATGTTGATGCAGGTAACTTTACTCCAGTCTTTTGTTTGCCCTGAAACTTCCTCTGTGGTGAAGCTTACTGCATTAAAGTCTTTATATTTTCTTTCAGTCAGAGGCAACTGTAGCCTTCCTGCGAAAGGAGACATGTTAGCTGAGTTATTCAAAATCCTTGATGATGATATTCTCCCACTTGATTTTCACTACAGCACTTTAAAGCTCCTTTGCAAGGTTTTCTTTTTGCCTTTGTTTAGTTTATTATTTTGTTCTTCCCTGGTTTTGTTTCTAAGCTGCTTATCGTACTTAATCAGATGTGCAGCATGCGAGGTCATTCTACTTTTGTCGAAAAATCAGAACTCTCTAAGCTAGTTAAGGTTGTGACGAGTGCATTGCAGTCTTCAAACAAGATAAAGAGGCGCTTAGGTGAGAGACTTCTTGTAAATATGCTGCGCATTAAGCTAAATGGAGCCCCTGGGTGCTCCCTTATTTCAAAGTGCTTTTCCAAATGCTGCCAATTAGAAGACTGTTCACAAGATATGGCAAATGCTTCTGCTGTAGTTGATTTCACATGCCTTTTCTGCCATTTTTCCATTTTAATTTTGAATCAGGTTGATACCATACTGAAACTAAGTGCTGTTGAGTCAAGTGAGGAAATTCCATTCTCTGAAGTGAAGAAAGAATGCCACCGCCTGATTAGGCTGATTGTATACATTGTTCGAGAGCACTCTCCAGCTGGTTTTCGTGCACTTGATAGAACCAGACGTGCGATTGAATCTCTTCTCAGTAGGTATAGGAGGTTCAACTTGGAAAAAGCTAATTCGACATTTGAAGGCTCTCTGAGTGATACGGGTCCTGAACACACTGTTTTGGAGTTTATATTATGGATGTGCAAGTTCGAAACTATTTGTCTGAGAATTCTTGATGAAGCCGGTGATGTGAATGATGAAATATATTGTATGGTAAAGCCCCTAGTGGAAGGCTTAGCACATAGTGCAGTTGGTAGTACCTTTGAAGTATTTTGCCTTTCTCTTCACTTTTATGCCATCTCTGATTATTGTAATATACCACCAAAAAGTTTGCAGAAGTTGCATAGTTACTATACTTTTGGGTTTAGTCGGGAATGGAAGGCACTTATATTCGCAAAGAGCATTGTAAAAGAAAAGAATTATTGGGAAGCCTACAGAGCTGCTAAGTATGCATGTTCTGAAGGTCTATGGTTCTCAGCTGCTTTCACATTCAGAAAAACATCAGTTGTTTTGCAATCAGAATCTTCTCGTTGCTGGCTAAAATCCTTGCTGCTTCTTGCTGGCTCTGAAAGTGAAATCAAGCTGCTCATTTTTCCAAATGCAGGCATGCTGTTGAGTAAAGAGATGCAATCCGAGAACACTTCTGTCAATCCATTTAATTATATGGAAGGAGACATCAGTCAATATATTGATAGAAATTACAACGTGTGTGAGTACAAAGATAAGTTTATGAAGGTTTACAACAGAATATGCTCCTCAGAGGAGATGTTAGCATCTTCTAGAGGTTCAGACCACACCTACTATTTTCAGAGATGGTTTCTGAATCTTAGATCAGAAGTCCTCAAAGTCCTGGTGGATATGCTTGCCTTACTTGCTTCAAATAAGTTTGCAGATAATGATCTTAGTCAAATCTATAATTTGGCATGTAACTTTGCGAGTATATCCTTACGTTTTCATAAACTAGCAAAAGGTTATGATCTTCTTTCCACATCTTTTCCGGGTATTGACCGGCAAAGTATCAGAAGCATTTCATGGCTTGCTTTTCATTGCTCACTGATGGCATTTTCTAGTGCATTTTTTTTCTACTTCCCTAGTGACCCAGCTCATTCAGATGTTTCGGTCAACTATTTAAAAGAACTGCAGAAATGCTCACATGCTTTAATTTTGAGAGATTTTGTTCTACGACTGAGGTCTATAGACAAAGAAAGTTTAGTGGAACTTCAGGAGCTTTCATCCAGGTATGGGATATTGGTTGACAACTTGTGCAATACAACAAAAGCTGATAAATTTAGTCACATAGATGAGGTTTCTTCATTGACATGTAGATTTGTTATATCGAGTGTTATAAGTAGTCAACAAGACTTGAGGCTTTTGCAAGATGACAAGGATCTTCAAAAGGGTTTTATACAAGGATTTTCAGTTCTATCAGACATTATCCTCAAGTGGATGCAGATACCTTTCCAGATCCCTCGATTCTTTTTCGCTGTGAGGTATACTTTGAAAAAGCTTCTTAAGTAACCTGTTTCTAGGTTGTTGGTTGATGCAATTTGTTTTTTTTTTTTTTTGGTATTAAATTCCATTTTCATTTTGTTAAGGCCGGGAAAAGGATATGGGTTCATGACATCACTCTGCCTACTTTGTAGAGTTTTTCACATAAAAGACACCTTGAGTTTCAAACTTGACACATGAAGTGATAAAGCCATGGATCCTTATCTGATTTGAAAATTCCTTCAAAACATGAGGGCGCTGGCTTCATTAGCTCAAACTATCTTGAGGCGACAAGTGAGAACTATGTCATTCTGCCTTCAATGTAATAAGATAGGAGTCGCTAAAGAGTCACTTCTTTTTTCTTCACAAAAAGCTTAACACGTGCTTTTGCAGGTCTTGCTGTGGTGCAGAACTTTACGTGTCCAATGGAGATCTTAGCAAAACTAATGAGATCTCTGTTTCTCTTGGATCGGAACTGTCATTGAATCTTAACGTTCAACTAAAGAACTCAATGACAGATTTTAATGCTTCTAAAATTGAGAAGATGTATTGCATTCTTGCAGCGAAACGATCTGCGTGTTCATCAGTAGAAGTCCCTGAGAAAGAACAAACAGGATGGAGCCTTAATCCTTCGAAGATCAATGAAATGGTGGAATTAAATGATATCTTACTGAAGTATATAAGGTTCGACATTAGTAAGGTAGATCACACTTTTGATGAGATGAGCAAGGAAAGTAACATGGTGACATCGTTTGCTTGTTTTAAACTTAATAGTAAAGGGCAAGGGTTTTCATCGTCCTTGCTCAATGTTGCTGAATTTCCAGTGGGTTTGTATAAACTTAAATGGCACTGCTGCTGTTTTACAGAAGAAGGTTCATTTCAATCTCTGGTGCCTCTAAACTCTGCTCCAATTTTCAAGGTCCGGGGACCATAGATGCTTCATCCTCACTCTAAAGTGACTCTAGTAATAATTTATCAGATATTTGTTATTTAAGGTTAAATCTTGTGATTTCACATACCTTTACTACAAAAAAAAGGTTAAATCTTGTGATTCACATCTGGGCAGAATTCGTTGATTTTTCGTTCATGGCTAAATTGCCCCTTATTCCTCTCTCTCTCATGGAAGATGATAGTCAACACCATTTGTTTCGGTTAATTTGTGGTCGAAGACGATTGTCTACAATTTGTGTATTATCAATTGTATTTATAGCAGCTGCCTATTGGCTTGTACTTAAAAGCATGTGTATCTATAACAGATTATTGGCTTGTACATAACAACATTAGTGAGTTTTTTTTTTTTTTTTTTTTCAGTGCAGGTAGTATTTCGGTGGGCCTAGTATGCGATGGTAATGAATTTCTGTAACGTATCAACAAACCGTCTTTGTTTGGTGTTGCATGTTTTATGTTTTGCATGCATGGTTCCTAAATGCAACACTCATCGGAATGTGCGTCTGGAAATCATATGCTAATCTTTATACAAATCAGTGCATCTGGAAGCAATACTTACTGTTGCTACAAATTTTTGAGAGATACGCAATTGTCCGATTTGCAAAGAAAGACCCTTGCAGCTATATTCCTTTTGATTTTTAGGATAAATTCTCCTTTTTCGTTTTCAAATTAAACAAATGAATTCTTATATAATCTAATATGGATTCTACGTTGCCTCTTTTCAATTTGATAAACATTTTGAAATAAGAACAAAATAAGAAAAAATACAAACGGCGCATCGCCGTCTGTGGGGATCGAACCCACGACCACGTGGTTAAAAGCCACGCGCTCTACCACTGAGCTAAGACGGCTTCTTTTGACAATGTTCAATTATATTATCTTTGAGACCTCCCTACTCCCATCCTACAGTGCAGCGAACCCCGTCGTTTGCCGTGTCGGCGAAGATGCTCCGGCCGCCCTCTCCTTCCGCCGCCGCTGTGGGTCGATTCTTCCTGTATTCCGCGGTGTCTTTGTGATCCTCGCCTCTAACGGTTCCCCATATCGTTCTCGGCGATCGCCTCTCTACATTTCACCATCCTTGCGTCGCTGATTCCAAAATCGAATGGCGCATCTGGTAACGTTGCCCCTTGGTTTTTGTTTATGTATGTACCCCGTGACATAACTAGTGAATGCTCGTTAACTAGCGAGATGTGAAGCACAGCGCAGTATGACTTAGCTTTATGTGTCGCCAATAATTCGTTGCCGTTTCTCACTACATGCAAGCAGAAAACGAAAAAAAAAATTGACTTTTTCTTTTTTCCTGAGAATTATAAAATGGTTAATCTTTCATGAGAGTATATATAAATTACAAAACTGAAGAAATATGCTACTCATATATACTAAGATCGTTTTGGTAACAATCTTATGATGATCAACTGACCTAGCAGTCAGCTCTCATGATTTGTTTATGAATAGCTTTATTCTTCAATTCAATTATTTGTGAAATAGGTTTCTAACATTGCTTATATTAAGCTGTTGCCATTCGCAATATTTGGGAGCGCAGGTGGTATTTCTCGTTGCTTTTGCAGGTGACCACATGGCTAAGAAGATGATAGACATGATTAAAGTGTTTAACTTTGAACTTAATTTTGATAGTAGTTTAAACTTCAAAGTAGTGTTGCAAGATACATCCATATCTAAAAGGATGTTTGCCTTTTTCTACTTACATAATTCAAAATTATTTAAATCTATCCCCAAATTCAAAGTGATTTTTTTATATCTCCATTTATCCAATAAAATGACGAAAATTGTACTTGTCAAGTTAACTGTCTTCATTTTTCAAAAAAAATGATACAAATAATTTTGTCATTTTATACAATTGAAAAATGGCATAAAATATCAGTTTGAATTAGGAAAATATATTTTTACAATTTCAAATATGGAAAGCATAAAAAAGGCAAATATCACATATCTACTACAATGAATGTTTGGTTTTTACAAAGTATAATGTTCATCTGGGAAAAACTTAGTCAGCTTGAAGTATCTGGATACGGATATAAATGAGTTTGTTTACTTTGGAGGTGAAACAATTTGATTTTTCAACCACGTGTCTTGAAATTTAACAGAATATGTAGAAAGGACGGGATAGATTAGAATTTGATGTAAGTGTATGATAGTCAAATAGAAAAGACATCCAAGAACATTTTTATTTTTTAAATAATTACAACAAGCTCAGAATTAATTTTTCAGCCACTTCCTTTCATTCCTCTTATCCAAATAAAAAATGTTTTCTTTCCTTTGTCTTTTTCCTTTTCATTTTCTTTCCTCCATTTCTTTCCTTCCCCTTTCCGTTTCATCTCTAATCCAAACAAAGTCTTAATGTTTAGTGTTTGGTTGATGATCCAAAAAAGACAAGAACAAAGCAGAATTTACTTGGACAATTCTGAAAACTTTTCCAAGATAAATTCCAAAAGTGTTTTTGATGTTGGTGCACCTTGGATAAGTTAGGCAGAAAATCAGAAGGCAGATTGGTGGCATCGAATGTTATAGTTGTATGTTTGATGGGCACAGCGCTTACGTTCTACTTTGAGATGCATCCTCAATCAATTTCAGTTGGATCCGCCTAAGGCAAATTGGTGGCGTTAAAAAGACGTAATGTATATAGCCACACAATATGTATACGAAGTAATCTTCTTGCCTGAGTATCTTCTCCCTTTAGTATTCTACTTTCATTATATATATAGCATTTTACATATATCAAAAAAGAAAAAAAAGAAAAAGAAAAAGAAAATAGAAAACGATAGCTACAAACAAAAGAATCAACACCTACCACCTGTCAATTTGTTGGGCGAGAATTCTCAATTTCCAAGTTGAAACTTAGAACTCGTGGAAGGCCCTGCGGAAGCCTAATATAATATTATTCTTCTGTACAGAAGGTTAGAAAAAGGGCTTTTTGCATATCAGCCCCCTAGTTTTCAAAAGCAAACAAATCAGTATCTGAAAACACGATTTCAAGAGCTGATTCATTTGCCCCCAAAATAGGGGGGCTGATATGCAATTATCCTTTAGAAAAAGTGGCGGAGCGAGGCTACATGGTATTTCTGGTGAGCTGGGTTGTTGATCAGAAGTTCTCCTTGTGGAAATCAAACTTGGTATTGGTCTTCCTTGAGAAATCCAGCGCATGCTCGCGTAACTGCTTCGTCAGCGTTGGTGCTCCGCAGTAGAACACACCTGCAAACCAGCACCCGTGCAACATGTACGTTTAGATCTCGAAGAGAATTCAGGTATATTATCTATGTGGTTGAAACAAGTAAACAAGTTCATTTTCTAAGAGGAAAAATGTTACAGCTCCCAGAATCATAACTACATAATTGAGTAAGAAAATGTCGTTTGTACATGTAATAAGTTCTTCTAATTGGTGTAGAAGTTATGATTTACTACATATGGTGAGTCACACGGTCACTTCATATATGTCGTTAGTTTTGTTTAAATTTATATAAGATGCATAGATCTTCGGGGAAAATTTTGGAAATCTGCCAATTTTATAACCCTAGAATTTATTAAGACTTGAAAAGTCCAAAAGTTTGACGCACATACCTATTCGTTGGTCACGGTGGTTGAGCGCGAGTCTCTTGTACACATTGCGCCAGTTGGGTCGGGCAAAGTGCGTCTTCACTCGGGTGCCGGAGACGACATCGACTCCATGCTTAGCATGATTTAACGACTGCAGCATAGCGATCAGTGCGGACCTCGCGTCTCCCTCTTCATAAACGCTAGTACAATAGTTATGCAATTCCACGGCGCCTTTCTTATCCGCCTCCGCTACCTCGTCCATCACCCCTCTGAACCACTCAAATGATCCCTGCTCTCTAGTCACCCAGTAAAAGTATGCCCTACGTGTCCTGAAAGATGATCGACCAGCAGACCCCCCTCTTCTGGCGCCACCACTGCTGCTGACATCAGCACCGGTAGCGTTGCGTTCCATATCAGGATCACTAGTGCCGTCAAGGAGTAGGCCCTCATCTTCTAGGATCTTCATGTTATTTATGATGTCCTTGATTACGCTGATAAAGGGAGTCGCACCTATCCCGAGACCAACCAACAGAACCACCTCATACTTTTTGTATTCTTGCGCTGGTGCGCCGTAGGGCCCATCGATCAGTACTCTCGGGAAGCTGCATTGGCAATGCATTGCATGTTTAGTTATTTACGCCATCATTTAAGAGATTACTTGACGATAGCAAAAAGAAGTAATAGTAGCAGTTTAATATAAAAAAAAGTTGCTGAAAAAGAAAGACTTAACGGTACTATATTGTTAGGAACAAGTTCTGCTTCAATGTACACGTCAATGATGCATATGATACTTCGATTTCTCCCAAAAAAAAAAAAAAGAAATTATAATTTCAGAGAGTGCCAGAGCTCCTAAATGTTGACCTGGAATTTCGCTTTTGTTGGAGACTAATCAACAATTTGGGTCATGTAATTCTGCATATACTAGCATACTCAGAACATGACAAAATCACTTATCTAGTTCATGTTTGAAATAAATCAGAAGTGCATGCGCACAGATACGACCCACCAGCTGTACAGCGGTAGGCAGTACAGTGGAGACATTACGCGTTTCGGCGTTGGTGCGTGAGCACGATGTCAACTATTTTATGCTAGCGTGATTCTCCATATCACTTTCTGTTTGTTTTTCTTGATTTAGACAACGACCCTGACCTAATCGCACACCCCGAAATCAATTAAACACATTCGCTTCCGAATGTGGATGTGATTGATAGTCACGTGGGTTGAATGGATCCGACGATTTTTATCGTCTCCGATCGAGTCGTACAAGCTCGATATTGCTGCGGACCTACTTCTACACCTTACAATGACTGCAACATACGGATTCTAAAGATCAGAATCTGGAAACTAACAACTTTTTTTAGATTTATAAAAAATTATTAATATATAAAAATAATTATTATAAATACTATATAGCTTAATTTTTATTAGAAAAAATATAAGCTGTCCATTTTTTTCTTCTTTATAATATCATTATAATTTCAAATTTTTTTCTTTTATTCGTGAATTAAATTTTCCAAAAAACAATTTCAGAAAAATATAATATACAATAAATGAGTCTAATTGAGAGAATTAAAAACTTTTATTTTAATTAAAAATTACAAATTTTATTAATTATAAATTTTAATAATAATTGTAAATATTTTTTACACACGTATACGGATACGTCGTCCGCTAGTATTTATAAATCCCAAAGACTAGTAATAACATAAAATCTTGTCCCAGTAACAAAAATCAGATCCAGGTTTATGTTATTAAAAAGAAGTGGTCAGTTCCGCACCAAAAAAAAATTATATATATATATATATTATGTATATATATATATATATATATATATATATGTATATATATATATTATATGTATATATATATATATATATATGTATATATATATATATATGTATATGTATATATATAGTAAGATAACAATAAGTACAAAAATAAACTAATATACGCTTACTTGGGTAAAGCGTCGATGCTTTCGTTATCGTAATCTGCTCTCAGAAGACCGCTCTTCCCGCCAGTTGGGGGTTGACACACCTTAAAAAAGAAGACTAATAAATAAACTAGTACGATTAAATGATCATCCAAAAGATTAGTAATTAAAAATAATAGTTTATTAAAATATGTTACAATAATCTTTCATCGGCCGCTGATTTGGACTGGTTATGTACCTTTGAGAAAACCTCCTTGAGCTGGCTGGTCCAGTCGCCAAGCGTCCGGATATGGACGCTGAGATAGTCGTCTTGCGGAGCGGAGGTTATGGAGAACGGGTGCCTGTGTTTACACATAAAAACAAACCAAGTTATTATTAATTAGTGCTTTAACATAATCTCCGTCTTATTAGTTTACTTAATTAATGTTAATCTCTAGCTTCGTATTAAATAATCCAGACTCACAAGGCGTTTACTTGATTTCACTAGCTTTCAGAAAAGCGAGCGCTAGAACTACCAAAATTTGTCCCAAAACCACGTAATGTTACATTGTTACTCATCAACTCGCCTTTCTTTTGAGTATTTTTGGAATAAATTTTGGAAGCTTTATAATTGCTCCCTTAAAAGAGGCATAAACTTTTCAACAAAAAAAGAGGTATATACCATTCGAATGGAGAGACGGCGGCGCAGTTTACGAACATGTACTGTCCACTCCTGTATCTGAAACCCTGAGGCCTTGAAACGTGAAGGGCTAACACATTGCCAGGGTATACTGCGACCTTCAGTATTGTGACCGGCTTGATGCTAGACCGCAGTGCTCGTGTCAAACGCTCACTGGCGTAGATGATCATCGGCACAGCCAAGTACATCCATGTCTGAGTTGGATCACAAACAATAATTATAATCTTATAAGCATTCAACATAAATAACATTTATCCAGGTGCAGACCATAAATTTATGAAGTTGATATAAAATAATAAGATCGCGATAAGATTTATCTGAAGATAAAGCTTTCTTCTAGTATCAACATTAACTATTCGGCTGCGATTTCAAATGTTATAACTATAATTTTGACTGGAAAATGTTGCATCTCAATTAACCAATCAATCATCTTGTTTTCTTACATAATATTTTATTCTCAAGAGCAGATCAGCATAAATTAATTTATGGCCTGTCACTCAAAAAGTATTAGTTTTTAGAAAACACAATTCGGAGAGTTAATAAATATATATCCTAATGAACTACTAGGGAGGATATGCAAAACTAAAGTATATATTGCTTTTAGACAGATATACTAGTTATTCCGTACATGGATTAAAAACGTACCGTCTTTTTGTACCATTTCTTGGAGAGATAGAGGAAGGAGCCATGAACAATCAGAAGAATGTAGACGACAACAAAGAGATGGTGCGAGTACCAAAAAGCATTAAATCCAGTGAGGCGGTTGAACGGCTTCGGCAGGCTGACTCTGCCGCGGCGGAAGTAAGGTAATGCCAGAGTGAACGCAATCGACATGAGAACAACCATCAGGATCCCGGTCCACCCCTCCGTCCCCTTCACAAACCACCAGTAGTTGTTGGGGCGGGTATCCCCAAAGTACGGTTTCATGGGCACGTAGGCCTGGTCGCTTGCATGGAGAAGCTTAGGGAAGTCGCACGTCAAGTGTGATATTGCATGCAGACCAACACCCACCACAATTCCGCTTGCTATCACCTGTAATAATTGATTGAACAAATAGTTAATTCTTTTGTACGGATATTTTAATGTGATTCAATATCGATTGAAAGTCTTGTCTATCGATATCAAAGAGTGAATAAATGATTAAGAAGGTTAAAAGTGTTTCTACGAATTAATAATGTTAATTTGGACTGACAAAGATATGTTAAAAATGAATATATCAAGAGAAAAAAATAATAATCAAAGAATAGTTGAATAACCTACTCCGAAAATGACGCCGTTTGTGTACGTTTTCAAAGTGTTTGACTCTGTATATTAGGCAGACGCGTTCTACGTTGAAGTTCACCAAGCTTCTGAGAAGCTTGCAGTTATATTATTACCAACAATAATGTTATAATTCCTAAAGTATTCCTTTGCTATAAACCTAATTTAGTATCAAATATAGTATCTAATAATACAAAAGATGACCTAGTAATTGACTATCTAATAGTCTAATATCCTGTAGCTTCCCTCCAAAAAGAAGCAACAATTCTAAAGCTAAGCCTCAATGATGAAGCCATTTGGTGGCAAATGATAGCGACATGCAATTCTAGGAGTGACCCACACCTTGGATGAGTTGTAAATATGATGGTTGTACTACAATTTGTAAGCTAGCGAAAGCTAAATGAAACGTGAAATGAATGATCACCTTGTGAAAATTGAGATTATCATCGAAGGGAACAATGGCGCCGAGCTTAGTCTTGTTCCTCAGCCAAGTGATTGTATTCCGGCACACGGGGAGTAGTATAAGCGCCATATTAAACTTCAGCGTCTCAGCGCCGCCTTTTGCTATGCAAACGCAGTAGCCCATGATATGGAACACGGCGCGGTTGCGGTACTGTATGAATTTCCACGTGAAGAGGCCAGCACATATCCCGAGCCATAGCAGAATCACCCAGCACCTCTTCCAGTTGTCCTCGACGAAATATCTCGTCCGTTGGTACCACCGACGGATAGCGTTCGGCTCCTGGGTCGGTTGTAGTTTCTGGCTCAGCAACTGGCTGAGTTTACGACTGTCTGTCATTCCGCCACGTATCGACTGACTCGGCGCTTGCAGCAACAGCATTTCTAAGTTGTAGATCTGCAATAAATTAAAGGTATTTGCTAGTATTATCAACCAAAATAATGGAGCCTATATTGGAGAGTAAATTAATGGGCTTATTATAAATTAAAGACAACGACTCCAAGTTTCTGCCATGAGCTAACCCCGTATGCGAAAATTTTCGGAAAAGCAACGGTAGAGTTCCAAAATTTCACCAAAACATTAATAATGAAGCTGAGTTTGCAGCATACGTTTCGATTAATTCAACGAATTTAGTTGAAGTTTGGGAACAAAATTTTTGGGAGCTTCTGGAACTAGATTGAAGAAATTTGTATTACATCGTCAAATATTTTATTATCGTCATAAAGGAGGTTGCAAATTGAATTTAAAATGGAGCTCATTATTAAGGATTGTTGGAGGACATACCTCGATGTACCCGTGGTTGTTGGGATCGAGTTCTTCCATGATCAGGCGAGCGTACTCCTCAGCTTGTTCTTGGATCTTAGACAGTTTGTTCGCCGAAGCGCTCAACGAAATAATCTGTTAATAGAAATTTCACCATAAAATATTTCCGTGTTTTGTAATTCCCCAAAATACGTTAAAAGTAATAAAACAGCTCAATTATTAATTACCTCCTTCACTTCTTCTTCGGCGATACGGCCGTCGGCATTCTTATCCACCCTGATCAACCAAAAACTGCCAGTGAGAACCAAATCAAATCCTAATTATAAGCCTAAAGTTTTGAAAGGAAAACAAAAATACATGTCGAAGAAGGTCTGCAATCTGGAGTCGAAGCTCTGATCTGAGATCTGATCCCAGAACTCTTTCAACTCCGCTTTCGTAATCTTATTCGAAGTTATACCCCTCCTCCTCGCCAACGCGTCGAACAGTTCTCCAGCGAACTCTTTCGACTCCTTCATGCCTAAATTTGATCAAACCCAGACATTAATCAGAGCTTATTCTCTATAAGTTGAAATTATACTAAAAAAATGAACGAAAACGGATACATATGTATTTACCAATGCACTGGTCGAAGAGAGCACGTTGAAGATAACCATCTACGGCGAGGTCATCAAAACGCTTCTCTACGGCAGGCCATCCAGCGCCGCCGTCGGTCTTGCTGATGAACTTCAATCCCTTTAGAGCATGAGCGGCGGCGGAGCGCGACCGGTCTACGCGGCCGCCAAGCGGCCCGCT
Source organism: Xerophyta viscosa (assembly GCA_002076135.1). Classification (NCBI taxonomy): domain Eukaryota; kingdom Viridiplantae; phylum Streptophyta; class Magnoliopsida; order Pandanales; family Velloziaceae; genus Xerophyta; species Xerophyta viscosa. The sequence goes on from MJHO01000084.1 coordinate 175,856, forward strand.
GTTCCGCCGCGTGATCGAAGCGAGCCGCCGGAGCTCGTGCGACACTTGCTTGATGCGCTGCGACGCGCTCCGAAACGCCGCCGACGAGTACGACCCGAATGACGCCGACCGCTTCTCGAGGGTTTTGGCAAGGAGGGTGACCTCAGGATCCTCCCCTCCGGCGGCAGAATCCCCCGCCTGCTTCACACTATGAACGGCGACGGAGTCGTCGCGGACGTCGAGCGTGATCTCGACGTACGCGTTATCATCATCGCCGGCAGCGTAGGGGGAGGTGGAATCTCCGGGGAGGTTGAACCGCGCACTCTTCCGGCCGCCACGCTTGTTAAGAGGGCCGCTGATAGGGCCACTGTACGACCCGCGATCACCTCCGGCGATCTCTGGTTCGATCTCCAGCGACTGACCGGCGCCGCCACTCCTGCCGCCGTCGTCAGTCCCCATGTTCCTCTGCATCAAACAACTACACAACAAACACAAGTCAACTACAACCTTAGATATCTCTCTCCCTCTTTCTGAAGAGTGAACGGAGAGCTTGATTGAATCACCTTAAATCAATTGAGATAAGAAATAGCTGAAAACATAGACGATGTTTGATTTGAAAAATATGGCGGTGGTTAGAGAAATTGGAAGAGAAAGTTGGTGGGTGGAGCTCGCGGGGGTTTGAGAGGATATATATAGTGGAAAGAAGCGGTTTAGCATGGAACGAAGACTGGTCATAACAGGCTTCTGGAAGGAAGAGTGCTGGAGATGGCGAGGTCAAAGCGCAAAAGGGTGGCGGGATTCCTCATTACATTGGCTTCACAGCAGGTTCCTCAGTTTTCTTTTGGGAGATTTACTTATCAGCCCCCCGTAGTTCCATTGTTGCGTTTCAGGCCCCCCTATGACGTAGAGGCCCTCCGTTTACTGTTTCGACAAATTTCGGACAAAAATGCCCTCGTACATATTATCAGTTGGGACGCTAAAAACATCTATTTAGAAATATTTTTTGAAAAAATTTTCAACATAAAAAGTTGTAGATCTCGACGAGATCTACAACTTTCATGTTGAAAGTTTTTTCCAACCTGCTTCCAAACATGTGTTTTTGGGTCCGAAGTGTAGACCTCGGTGCCGACGAATCCGCTGAAAACAGTTCGGACATTAAAAACACCTATCTAGAGTATTTTTTGAAAACATTTTGAAATATGAAAGTATGTAGATCTCTGGCGAGATCTACAACTTTCATGTTCAAAATTTTTTCAAAAAATACTTCTAGATAGATGACCTCAGTGTCCAAATAGCAAGGAGTATTTTTGTCCGAATGCAGTTGAAATTGGTAATGATGGTTGATGTGATGGAGATGTGATGGGGAAGGGGTTGATTAGTAAGTTTTATAGTTTGAGGGGGGGTAGATAGTAATTTTCTTTTTTCTTTTTCTACTAATTTACATAGAATAACATCATTCAAGTATCTAGCAAAACAAATTGGAAAAATGCTAATCAGCCTATAATTTCAAACCTTTTTACAAATAAATTATAACTATATATTAATCTCTAGATTCTCTTTATTCTGATAAATTATTTTTTAGATTTTTTAGTGACTGTTTGAGCTTTTAAAAAAAACTATTTTTTTGGTTTTCATGATAAAAGTATTTTTATCATTATAAGTTTTTTTTTAATATTTCTAAAAAGACATTTTGAGTTTTGAAATTTTTAGTGAGTTTTAAAATCAATCTATTAATCTATTGAATTTTAGAACTTTATAATATCTATTTAGAAGTATTTTTGTGTAAAAATTTTCAATATGAAAATAATAAATCTCATCAAAATCTGTAACTTTTATGTTAAAATTTTTTTTCCAAAAAATTATTTTAGATAAGTATTTTGGGGTGTGAGTGTATAAAATAAGGGATTAATTGGTAAAGTTAAAAAAGTAAGAAGGGCTGAAATGCAAGTACCCCACAAATCAATTTATATTTACAAATCAAATTATGTCAAAATTTATATTGAAAATATTTTAACATTATATAAATATTTTTTTAAAAAAATTAAATATAAAAAAATAAATTTCGATGTAATCTATATTTTTTATATTTAAATCCAAAAGGATTTAAAACTTAATCGCTAGTCCATTAAAAAATTTAGAGCATTAAAATAGTCTTTAGAAAAGTTGTGAATATCAAGAAAAATATATTTTAACGTTATTTATAATTTTTTATATTCATTTTTTTTAAAAAAATATATATTTTAAATAGGTGTTTTAGAGCATAAAAAAATAACGTGTAAAAAATAAGAAGTTTATTTATAACTTGAAAATATGCAGAGGCTGATATGTAACGCGCAAATATAGTGTAAAAGCAAAAATTATTTTACTACAGTTCTCTTAAAAGCAACTCAGTGGATGATTTGGTTTACTTAAAGGGATAGTTCACTTCAACTTCTAATAACCACAGCACTCTTGGTATTTAATGCTACTAACTTCACTTTAAGACGACACTAATTTAAATTTCACCACATCATCGTATTTATATCGAAATATTGTGGTACATCGTTAGCAATACTAGCATAGTTCCTCCGGTGCCTTCTACTAAGCGGTATTATATCATCCTCTTAGAATGCTCATATATTATTAATTGATAATTGATTTAAAAAAAATAATTATCACGATTGAATTTGGAGAGATTTGGAAAAAAAATGCGAAGACGCTCTTTATGTAAGCCAAGGAAAATTTTGAAATATCATGTAATATTTTAAGGTAATGCAAAGAAAAATATATTGTGGAAGTTTAAAAAAACAAGGAAAAAAAAATCTTAGTTGCACACATCAGAAGGTGCACGATGGTGGACCATTGAGTTTCTCAGTACTGTCCCCCTGGTTAGAATTTAGTTGCTGCTGATGTATTCTCTTGGACCTATTTGTTGTAGCATGTTTAATATCTTGTCTCAGTTCAAATTAAGCTAAAAAAAAAATAATGGAACTTTTTTTAGGCACGTGGAATAGACCCACTTATCTATTAAAATTTTCGTATGATGTATATAGAAAGAGCTGTAATATATTTTCGCTTTATTGAGTTTTATATCGATGGACAAAATTTTATCTCTTATGTGTTCATCTCCATTCTATAGTTTCCAAATTAATAGTAGATTTTCTCTTCCTTATTCATGATATAAGAGTTTTATTTTTAAACCACGTTGATAGTGATATTCAATTTTGTGATTCACATTTTTTCTCGATTTTATATTTGTGATCGTGTAAAGGTGTTCGATCTACTACTCACCTTTTAATATTCTTTGTCAATTAATCTTAAAAAAGTAGTTCATTTTAAAAACCCGTAAATTCTGTCAAAAGAGTTTAGAACTTCGACTTGTTCTAACAATTTTTTGGACAAATTGCATATAAGGTCTCATATTGCAAATCAGCACGACAGGAGGCTAATTTATAACGGTTTTAAAAATAGGAGGCCGAAATGTAATTTTTCAAAAGTTTTAGATAGTTTTACCTTATATGGTGATACTACATCCCAATATTTTTTAAAAAGCATAACACAATATCATAATACTACATCACCAAATGTTTAAATTTGTATAACCTAACACTATGATACGATATTACAACATCATCAGTATTATATTCCTGTATAAATTGACATTGTAATTTATAGACGTTAAATTAAAATGGAAATATGTACTAATAGTGTTTAAATAGAAAATTTTAAAAGAATCAGATCTGAAAATGTCCATCTTTGTTTAAGACCATTTTTTAATTCAATGGTAAATACGAGAATCTTATATTTCCTCTTTGCTATGGTTTTTTTTTTTAGAGTAACAATTTCCTCTTAGGTAAGTAGGGACGCTTCAATTTTCCTTTGAATTTGGCGTTGTTGGGTCGTACCGAGTCGGTTATTTGACTAATCAAGAAGTCAAATTCTTTGAACGGACGCTAGCCTGCCAATTTTCGAGTCTCCCTCTTTAATTTGGCGCGTCGTGTTCTCATCGAATAATGGGCGGCTGATTACGTCTGGATGATGCCTTGGGAACGGAAGGCGCGGACGGATTTGTGGCAGGGGGGTAAACGCGCCGAGCGCTCGGCCGCCGACTCGTTTAAACTGCTTGTGAGCTCGTGTTTGAACTCGTTTAAGCTCAATTTTGACTCAACTATTATTGAGTTCATGTATAGATTCAAAATCGAATAATTAAATGAGTCGAGTGTAAGTATTGTGGTATTCGGTTCGTTAGACTTATGGATCTAAATTTTTTTTTTTCGATTTTATTCCCTTTTTTTTTAAAAAAAATAAAACTAATCAAACGAGTTCGAGTTTAAATTTAACTCGAGCTTAGTCTAATGTATACAATCGACCCGAGCTCGAGTCAAGCTCGGCTCGATTCGACTCAAACTCGGCTCAATTGATACAATCAAGCTGAATTGGAGTCGAGTTCGAATTTGAGATTTTTCAAGTTCAATCGAATTCGAGCTCAGCCTCTGAAGTTCGTCGAGCTCAAGCTAAACGAATCAAGCTGAACTTGAGTTTAGTGATACTGAATTCGAACTCAGCTAGTATGCATTCCTATTTCTGGATGAGCAGTGACTAGTGAGCACTGCTGCCTTGAACTCGAATTGTTTCCAGATTTAATTTTTAGACTATATTTTCGATCGTATTGCACACGTGTTTATACAAATATTAATTATAAATTTTATATAAATAATAATTATTTTATTTTTATATCTTTAAAATTATATTTAATTATAATTTGAAGTGATAGGCTACATAAAGCTGTAGGATAGACAGTTTATATATTCTTATTACTTAAATATGTAATTAATTGCTTTATATATATATATATATATATCTGTGTGTGTGTATGTTGTGTATTTTAAAAATTTTAGCCGTATTACTTACATAATGTTTTAAATTTTTTATTAATTAATATAAACTTCACATGCCTCTTCTTCTAAAGTAAGAACCAAACTATATGGCATAGCTAAAACTTATTTATTATGACGTATGAGGTAAAGGTTCATATATATATATATATAATATATATATATTAATATATATATATATATATATATATATATATATAATATTTAAGCGGGAGGAAGGAGTTGCTACAGTTCACGCCCCCCCATATATATGTATATATTATAAATAATTTAAAATATATTTAATTAAAATAATAATAATATATATTTTAAATATATGTATTATATAAATATATATTTTAAATATTAAATATATATATATATATATATATATATATTAAAATAATATCTTAATTTTTTTAAATATTTTATTTTTAAATAATTTAAATATTTTTTAAATTTAAAAAAATAATATTTTTTTCATACGCATCGCGGGTGATATTTTCGCTAGTATATATATATACACACCGTCCGAGGTATCCTTCAACACGCCTCGGGTTCACTTGGTTAGGGCCGACCTCGGTTTGACGCTTGACAGAAACTCCTGATCCAACGCAGGTCCCTAAACTGCTCAGGAGTTCGTTCTAAAAAAGCAACGGCCAATTAATACTGACATCATATCTAGGCTCGATTGACGTTTCGGCAGCCTAACTAAGTTCGTTCGATTGAAGTAAGAGAAGATCAAATTAGCTGCTTAACTGCTGCACGAACGTGGAGGAGACAATTATAAACTATATTCTCCACCAACGAACGGGCTTATGTGGCGTAAGATGAACCGGTCAATCCACAGTCTTTGCAATATTCACTATTTTTACAACCGTCACGATTAGGGCTGAGCATTCGGGTCAACCCGAATTAACCCGATCCGACCCGAATTTATTGGGACTGACCCGAATAAAAAAAAATTGACCCGACCCGACCCGTATTTAGAGTCAACCCGAACCGAAAAAATTTCGGGTTGGTTCGGGTCGGGTTGACCCGAATTAACAGTTAAAGCGAGAGCATGGGAATGAGCGGTACGCCTGCGGCGACATTCAAGCGTGATCGAGTGGCGGCGGCGAGAACCGAGTGAAATCGAATAGGGGCGCCGGCGGTGGCGAGATCGAGCTCACATCTCGATCTCGCGGCGGATCTCGATCTCGATCTCGCGGTGGATCTCGATCTCGATCTCGGATCTTGATCTTGCGGCGGCAGTGAAATCGATCTTGAGATCCGAGTGAGATCGAGCTCAGATCTGGTCACGATGGTAGTGGCGGCGGCGAGATCGAGCTCGAATGCCGCGGATCTTGACTCGGTCTCGCGGAGGTGACCTCATGATCTGATCTGCGTCGACAAGATCAAGCAGTGGGGCAGAGATCCGGCGAGATTGTGCGAGGCCTTGTACTCAGAGAGAGAGAGAGAGAGAGAGAGAGAGAGAGAGGTGGGGGTTGGAGGTGGCGGCTGCAAGGGGGAGGGGGTGGGGTTAGTAGGTGGCGGCTGCAAAGGGGGAGTAGTGGGGGTGGTAGGGGAGGAGTAATATTAACTAAACCTAATCCTAAACCCTAGTTATAATAGGCTTTTTAAAGGCCCAAATTAAATTTCGGGTATAACCCGACCCGACCCGAAATTTTAGACTTCAACCCGAACCCGAAATAGATAACCCGAATTTTTTAAAATATCAACCCGACCCGAACCCGACCCGAATCTGAACCCGAATTTTTGCACTTTTTCGGGTTGGATTGGGTCGGGTTTTCGGGTCAACCCGAATTATGCTCAGCCCTAGTCACGATCCTGACGTGCACCTAACAACACTTATAAAAGGCTATTTAGGGTATTGTTGATGAGATCCAAAATTTCATACGCTCAAAAGCATCTGGAAAGAACTGATATTTCAATAGATTATACTTAAGTCTAGTTGTGTTCTTAGATAGCATTATAAACCTAGGTGTTGTAGACCTCAGTTGAGAGAGCGAGAGGAGATATCTTGTAATTCCCGCAATTAGTAAAATTCCTACTTTATCTTTCGTGATTATATGTATTTTTTTTTCTTATATTCCTCAAAATTTTTCACGTAAAAGTCACAATGTTCCTTTACATTTCTCGCGCCGTTCTTCTTAGCCAAGTCAGCTTTCGAACATTTATTGATCGATCGAGTCACACACAATTTATATATATATATATATATATATATATATATATATATATATATATTTCAATTGAAAATTTGTTTTTTAAAATAGTTTAGTGTATAGCTGCTACTAAAAAAAAAAAAATTTAGTGTTTATGATCCAGCAATTAAACGCTATTTAATTGAGTCACCAGAAATTTTTATAACTAAATTTCATACTAGTAATAATTAATGAACAGTAACTATTTAATAATTATTTAACTTTTGTCTATGTAGTCTTCCGTGACAATGTTCTCGGCCCATCTAAAGGGAGCATCCGAGGATGGTTGGACAGGTGCGATTATCCTGACTGCTTACGAGCCGGTTTTAATGGCGGTCTTGTGAGCACAATCTTGCAAAACTAACAATTACCAGCTGTCAAGGGTCAACGAATTCTAAGACTCGCGGATGGTATATTTTTTTTCACGCTATAATATGAATGAACAAAATCTTGCAATATTTTCCTTGGGGAAATTATTGGTTTTCACACCGTTTTTTGGCTCGAAAAGGAATTCATACTATTTTCTAATTAATTAAAATCAAATAATCTTTCAAGCATTTCAGCTACTTTTCCACTAAAATGTAGTTTATTAAGTGTATTTATCCCAAACTCGTTGACCTTAGTGATTTAATATGTAATATTCACGCGCAAAGTTTAAAAACTTCTCCAAAGAGGAACTTTGACCGCACTGACCACTGGAGTTTTTATTCTTTGTTTTAGATACGTTGACAATTTTTTTTTTTTAAAAAAAGTCTAAACACAATAGAATTACTTATAAATATGTCAAAAAAAAAAAAAAAAAATAAAAAGAAAAGCACTTCTTTGTTAAGAAATTACAATCAAGCTCCTTACTAGTGAAAAAGTAGTTTTTTGGCTCCTAAAAATATCAATGTCAATCAATTTCAGTATATTTTTTATTTTTTAATATGGTTATTATTTTGACGACTTGTGATTGTACTCTATAATAAAGTTAAGCACTGCAGCTTCCTCACGTATTGCATCCTGGATGTTATGTTGCGCAGTTTTCACAATGACGAATAGCGACAACAACGGTGGTGACAGCGAGAAAAATAGTGATGGCGGCATCAACAGTAACATCTATGCGGTGGCTGTTACGACAGCTACTCTGGCGGTTAAGCCTGGCGGATGTGATGAGAAAAGGGATATATGTAATAGTAATTGCCAAGATAATAGTTTTAAGATATAATCAAAGGATATAGTTGCCAATAAAATAGGTATAAATGTTAAAATAGGTAGTAACATCGAAAATAAGGAATTATTATTGAGTTTCTGAAAAGTGAGATTAATTCTACGTAAATGATAATCCATAATTCGGAGCTAGATATTTTAATTTGGACATTTAAAACAATATGGAGCTGGTAAAAACTACTGCTCAATTGTATAATTGAATTGCTTTTTGAGTTTATATTTGGGATACATAACTTTGCATTTGGGACAGTGACGCTTAGTATCCGGGCAATCTAGATTATTTTTTATTATTATAAAATTTTAATTTATTATTATTTTAACTAGGTAATCTAGTTTAGTGTTCAGTAATGTAGCAATAGTTCGGGTTATAAACTTAGTAATTTAGATAGTCTAAGGTAACTGTAAACTTATTAGAAAATAGTATTGTGAAAATACTGTTGTTGATTTTTTCTTTTCCCAATTTTTGGTCCAAAATTTTGTTTGTTCTTTTTTTCCTTAGCAATTTCTGCCTTCAAACTTTAATAAAATAGGCCGAGATCATACTCGATCAATATTTTATATAATTTTGAAGTTCAAAAATTTTCAAATCACTTTAAAGACATTTGGTAGATTTAGTTTCTCGAGTTTTCTAAAGAATGCTGCGACACAATCATTCCTTTTTAGAATTGGTTTTGAAAACTCATGCGCAAAAATTCTGTGCAGAGTTACTTAATAGTGGTTCAGCCGTCAACCACTTTACAATACCATCTCTGTACCTCCAAATTTATGGCTCCTTTTTTTTAAACTCATGTTTCTTTTTCTTTTTTTTTTATTGGGCAAAGTGTATCCTTTGTGAACTTTCGGATGAACTTAGTAACAGGCTTTGAGCATGTATCATCTGTGATATTGTTTTGAATACTCTTTCTACTATGAGACAATTCTTATCACACGACACCACCCTCCGGATGGATGATGAACGGTGTCTTGAGATTTTTTTTACTAAATTCTTAAAAATGCTTGCCTATGCTAAATTCTCGTAAAAATATTTAAAAATATATTATTAAATTCTTATCACACACGACACCACCTTCCAGACGTAAAATTTTAAATAGTATCTTGAGATAGGTGCTACGGATGATGAACGGTGGGGATCGTGGTCGCAGCGATGGGCGCAGGAGAGGGAAGCAGTGGATCCGCGTCCTGTATCATCTTTGATATTGTTTGGAATAGTACTTGGCTGTAGTTCTACTATGAGACAATTCTTATCACAAGACACCACCTTCCAGACGGAGGACTACCAGCTGCTATGCTTCCCACCATTGCGGCGAATTAAGCTACAAATGGCAGCAGGGCACAGCTCGAGTGCAAGACTTCGTGCATGTAGACGCAAGGCTGCGCCACTCCCCCTGGCCGCGCGTGGCAATATACTCTTGACAGTTGATGCTCTTGAGCTAAGCAGCACGGATACGCATACGTGATACGGATACGACACGACACGGACATGCATATACGTGATTTTTAAAAAATATAGGATACGATACGTCAATAGCAGCTGTTCACTTTATCTGAAACGTTAAAAACATATTAAAATATTAAATTATTGATTACACAAAATATTTGTAAACAAAAGTTAGCAAAAAAAGTATTTTTCAAAATATAATACATTAATATTTGAGTTACAATTTGGTATACTCACGGTACAAAAGCTGTTCTCTTTATCTGAAACAAAGTTGTTTGGGCTAGATCTGAGTCGATGGACAATTTGGACCGGACAAATGGACTCGAAAATAGTCCAAATTTGTCCTAAGGTATCCTAGTGTGTTCCGGACATGTCCCCAATGTATCCAAAGCGTGTCTATATTTATTTAATTATTTATTAAATTTTGATACTTAAATTTACTGTCCGACATGTATTCTGCGCGTATCTGTGTCCGATACGTGTCCGACTCGCCGGTACGCACTTCTGAGGAGTGCTTCCTTGTCCTTGAGCTTCATCTTTCAGTACTGTTTTACTATACTGAGGATGCGATTCATCAAAATCACTCCCAACTCACTGGAATCTATCTATCATGGATATCAGGAGTTTCATCTCCAAATGAAGTGCATCTCAACAAGAGTAGTTTAGAATTATAATTAGTGAATGAAAAATAACTTTGGAGTGGAAACTTAGGTAGGGACCGGTGGATGTCTGGTAAAAATGATATTTCTACAGCAATAGAAGAAGCAATTTAAGAGACATTCGGACAATCTAATCCAAACTTAAAAGTAATTACCAAAGATACTATCTTCGAAGTAGCAAAATTAATTATAGTATAATCTATAAGTTAGTAACTATACACACCCATTAAATCTAATCCAAACTTTAAAGGACTGGATTTTAAGTTCCCAAGTATCGCAGTATTGCAGCGAAATTTGTTGGAGACGGACTCTTTTTCTGAGGGCGTTCATCAAAATTAGTTAGTAGCATGCACATGACTTATACGAAGAAGATAAAAAATCAAGATACATCATATCAATAGTAAGGCCAACCGTCTAGCAGATCTCTTGGCTGAGAAAGCTTTTTTATTATCTATAGAGATACACTATCTTATTTCTTTTTTTTTGAGAAAAAACTGAGGTAGATCAAGTGAGATCTACCACAGTGCTTCATTCATAGAGAAAATGAAGAAGCGAGGTAAAATCCTCGAACAAAAAAGAAACAAAAACAAAAAAAAAATAAAAAAAAAAATAAAAGATAAAATGTTAGACAAAAAATAAAAGTCTAAAGTTACAAGCGAGACAATAAAGTTAAACCACTTTCTTTGTGCCGGCCATTTGAAGAGTCCGTCCAAAAGACGAATGTTTGGTAAATCTGTTGAAGTAACGCAGGATAGTCTCTTCTTTTGTTAGAAAAAATTCGAGAATTCCGTTCTTTCCAAATTATCCACCAAAGTGCCGCGACGAGCATGCTCCATTATGATCTCAAAGTCTTTTGAATATTGATATTCTTCCACTCAGTCCAAGGATCATGTAGATGGGATATGAGAGATTTAATGTTCAACTTTTTTAGGATATATGCCCAAATCTTTTGAACCAGTGGACATAAGATCAACAAATGTTCTGTAGTTTCCAGTTCCAGGCCACATAGAACACACTTTTCGGAAACATTGGAACCTCTTTTTATAAGATTTTCCGCAGTCATTATTCTGTCTTTCATAGCTAGCCAGACGAACATTTTAACCTTCTCAGGTATTTTTGTCTTCCAAATAGTTGTTGTAAATTGACATTTGATCCCGCCGAAATTTAAAAAAGCGTAGTAGCTTCTAACAGAGAAGTTAGAGTCCGATGTCCATTTCCATTTCACCTTGTCTCGACCATCGCAAGGTTTAATACCTTCTAGTAAGGCTAAAAGTTCACTCCGTTCTCTCTGCACATTATCATCTTCCACGAATTTTCCGGAGATACGCCAAGCATTTCTGAAAAAAACTTTTGCTACGGTGATATCCTTCTTGCTCAGTAGTCTCACACTATCTTATTTCTACTCCTCCAAATTTTATAGTTTATTTCATTTTTCATTTTGATGTATATAGTTCTGATTTGCCAACTGATTCCTCTCAACCAAATTATAATTTTCATCCAGGTTGAAATCTTCACCAACCTTTATTAAATTTGATTTAATATAAAAACTTAGCAAGTTAGGACCGTTGTTTGTGTGATATTAAATCTGCAGGCGCTAGTACCGCAGCACCACCCCGGATTTGTTTAATTTGATAGGTTGAAATGTTCAAAATATACATATGCACTACGGTACCACCCCCGCCGAGATTTTCCCCGTTATATCATTAAACAAAAAGAAAGAAAGAGAGAGAATTCCGCTATATTTGTGCTTCAACTTCTGCAGTAATGGTACACATATGCAGACTTATACAGACTTTCGTTTTGATGAATATATATGTACTTGCAGTTTGGAGTGAAAGAAAACTGTCCAAATTCGTTATACCTGCTTCGTTGAGGTTGTTCCACGATGCTGGTTTCCTCAAAGAGGTACTTTTACGAATAGTCTTTACACAGTAATTTGAAGTTATATTATTTTGTTTTGAGCACATAAATACCTGTATTTGTGATATTTTTAGGTACCTGACACACTAAATCCTAGAAAATTTGATTTACAGAATGATTCTATAGACAGGTAGTAGTAGTACGCAGTAGTTGAAATGAAGCAACTTTAGCTATGTGCATATGTAAATGAAATACTAAAGCTATAGTGAAAGGAAAGCCATGGAAAAGAGTTACAAAAATAGCTATACACTTTTCACAAAACATGTTTTGTTATGGACGGATCAACATTGAAATTTTTTGGAGGTGTGATAAAGCAGTTATGCCGTATAATCTTCAAAAGAACCCGTAAAATCTAATCCTTAACAGAAAATGATTGGGCACTTATGGCTTATAACTTCATAAGAACCCTTAGCCTTTGAACATACTTAGGATCCAGATTCTGTAGTATAATAGCCATTTGACTGCTTTGTGTCTAGAAATTTAAAATTTCTTTATCGTATTTGAAGGAAGAGCTAGGAGATCTCTTCGATTATGTATCAGCCAATTATGTGAAGTAGTATTTTACTACAGGTTGTTTGGTTATCGCGATTTTGTCTTTAATGATGGATAAGCTTCGTTATTTCATGCTTATGATAATGACTTTATATGTTTTATGTTTATGAGGTAAGTGTTAGATACGTAAAGCCAGAACTAGGAAAGCCGGTGTACAGTATCCGTCTACCATCACTCCATATATCAAAATCTATTGCTTCCCTGCCAGATTCATGCTTTTCCAGTCCTCCTCATTTGTGGGTTCATTCAGCCTGTTAACTTTCCAGTTCTGAGAGCAAAATGGATCTTCGGTTTGTCACATTCTTTTTACAGTTATCTCATTTCCTTACTATTACAGAGCTATGGCTTCGTTTCAGTTCAGAAAAACATTACAACTCAATAGAAGAATAGAAAAATAGTTCGAAAATCCTCAATATTTGTTTCGGTTTACTTTTATTTGCTTTAGAACTTGTTTATAACCTGTTCTCTGCATAATTTGGCTTTTGCAACAATATATAAAACTCGAGTACTCTGAGCAAATGCTATTTTATATGTTGAAGTATCTGAACATGGTTGGCTGAAGGACTTATTAGTGTTATATACTGTAACACTTGAACAGTTCTACTAATCATTTCATTTCATCCCCTCGATCTTGGATATATATGTTCATCTAGTACTCTGCTTTGAATCAACCAAGGGCTGGCTATAGTGCACAAGCTCTTTTGGTTTTCTAAGCTTAAACTAATATAATAAATGTGGATGGATAGACAGCCTTGATCATGAAAGTAAGTTTTTTTTTTTTTTTTTTTATATATAACTTATTTGTTAAGTAAATGTAAAAGAAATATGTACCGCACAAGCAACTACTCTCCTTTGTTTTAGAGAGAATTTCAAAGGTTAAGGGTGTTGTGTTATCATGCAGATCTTCCAAATCGGTACAAACGAAGAAACAGAAACTGGTTATTTTAGTTTGCGTCTAAACATTGAGGTTCTATGCAGGCCACACAAGCTTGGACTCCTTTATCTTTATCCTTTTCTTTTTTTTTTTCTTCTTTTTTTTTTTTTTTTTTTTTTTTTTAAAGATTATGGTGGTGTAATCTATAATACGATCCGAATATATGCCTCTCATGAATGGAGGCTCCTGCCAGGCTGCCACGGGATATAGAAGATTTTTTTAAAAAATCTAGCGAGAAATTTAACCCCACGCGTGACTCGAATCTAGAAGGTGACGCTTCCTGAGGCGCCCTCCATCTTGTAGAGCTTGGACTCCTTTATCATAGCTATATTTCTTTCACTTGGATACATTTGGCTGAGACATGTATGTAAATATGGTAACAGTTCATGTAAATTCCATATATTGTATCTTATACAGTATGTAGCTAGGTGGGCATTTCATTTTGATATTTAATGCATATGTCTTCTTGGTTTTTTATTTTTTCTTGTAAAAAAAATTTTTCCTGTATTGAACAAAATTAGTATTACAAGTTGGGCTAACATGAATACACCACGTTGCTTGGAAGAAGGTTTCTTTACTGCAAATCAAGCCAAATCTTCAAATTCATTTGATCTGAATAAGTGACATGATTATATTTGTTACGGAATTACTAAGAAAAAAATATTCTCTGTTGGAATATCGAAATATGCTACATTAATTGATGTAAGTAAGCGCGGATAAATCTCATGCGACATGTAATCCGTCTAAGTGATAACAGTTTCAAGTTTGTTATCGACATGGCTTCTTCTCATTAATTTTTTAATTTTCTGAGGCAAGGATAACATCTTTTTTTATTTTCTTTTTTGTTTTTGTTTTTAAGTTGTGCCAGAACTCTAATATCAGATGACCATATCAGAGCAAGAGCACGTGGTATGAGATTTAAGAGGTGACACTTAGAAGAATGCGATGGACTCCCCATGATTTCCACTCGATCATGAGCTATTGATGGTGACACTGTTCAGTTCCAATTCTATGACCCACAAGAAATTGTCCTATTTTCTTTCCCAGCTGGAGATGGATGCAAGATCTTTCATTGAGGTAGGTGTTTGTCCCAACACCGACTCTGTTCCTGGAACCAGTCTTGATTGACATGGATAAGAAGAATGCTTCTCATAGCAATACCAGATTGACCACTTCTAACATAATGTGAAAAGTTATGATAATTAGTTACCTTCGTTTTTGCTGCAGTGGCTATGCCAAATATATATTGCTCATCTTTAAGTTTTTCAAATCCATATTTTTAAATTCGTTATTTTCCAGCCTGGAATAGGGTACTGCTGGTTTGTAAATTTATTTGCAAATCAAGGTATTGCTGGTTTTGTTATGGATTTGTTTGCTGCGAGATGTCTTTTATTTGTGAAGATTTGGTGGATATGTGAGACATGTTTTATTAGAAGCGTGTGCTGATTTGTTCAAACAGAAGTTGAGAAAATGGATAATGTGTGGCTGCAGTGAGGTTTTCTAAAGGCTCTTGCATCTATAGCATATAGATGAGAGAGAACTATGCACTTGTTAACCTGGTGATGATTATTCCTCTTCTGGCTGGGTAAGAGGATTACAAGGCTCTCCGCATCTATAGCATAGAAATTTTCTTGTAATTTTTTGAAGCAATTGTATTTGATATTCATTTCCAATTTCCAAACGTTTTGTAAATTTTGTATTGCTTAATATAAGAGCTTACTTACCAAAAAAAAAAAATTCGTTATTTTCTATGTCCTAAAATATCTATTTAGAAGTATTTTTAAAAAATACTTTAAATACAAATGTTATAAATCACATCAGATTTTTATTTTTTTTGTATTCAATTTTTTTTTTAAAAAATAATTTTAAAAAAGTGTTATGAAGCTCCAAAATCAAACTGAGTTAGAGAATTAGTTTTAAAATTGGCTAATAATTTAAAGCCTCAAAATATCTGTAAGAAGTATTTTTTATTTTTTAAAAAAAATTTATTTAAATACGAAAGTCGTAGATCACATTGATTTTTTTTTTTTTCGTATTTAAAACTTCTCCAAAAAAATATTTATATAGTAGTCAAAATATTATTGATATGAACTTCGCAAAAAATGCTAATTCATTAAAGAATTTGAAATGAAGATTGATTTGTAATAATTTGAAAACTAAGGACTGATATGCAATTATCCCTTCAAATAAAAGTAGGAGTTGTTGCGTCAGTTTCACCCAAATATCTATCATGTTCATTTTCATCATCATATGATTCACTGTTGAGCTGAACGTAGTTCAATTACTTTATGAGTTATGGAAGGAGTTTGGGGATAAAATTTGGGACCTCTCATTGTTAAAAGGTTAAGGGATATACTTTTTGTTCTCAAATCAGATTTTCAGCTACTTTTGAATTAAACTAGTTTTGCTCATATATAAATAAAAATATTAAAAATTTTAATTTTTTATATTATTCATATTTTCAATTTCATACAAATCGATACTTATCTTAATTAAAATAGTATACTTTATTCGCAAAAAAATGTCATATGACATGTATAAAAATTATTTGAAGAGTGACATTAAACGTTGGTGATACATATATATATATATATATATAATTATTAATATATATATATATATATATATATATTTGTATTAATATTATATATGTATTTAGATAACTTTTATAAAATTATTATTTTAATTAAGCATTTATTTTTAATATAATTTTTAATATATTTTTAATAAATTGTATAATTTTATAAATTTTTATCAATCAATATAAAAACCGCGCGATTTTTTTTTAAAATAAAAATAAATATCACATGGTGCACCAAAAATAATTTGAAATACCACGTGACATAATAACTTTAATCATCATGTATTATATATATGTATATAGATTTTATTTGAGGTATTTGAATTTTGTAGTTGCTATATACTATATATGTATATCTATTCAGCTTATTCTTCTTCAGGTGAAATTGTCAAATAATTGCAGTTATTTCTTTTGAAAAATTTATACTAGTGAGACTGAATAAAATTATACAATTTTAACTATTTTCTTGTCACTGATGGAATAAAAGCTTGGAATATAATCACTTAATGGTTACTCCTTTGGCAATCCCCTATTATTTTTTCTCAGCAATATTAGGCTGTTTTCTCACTTTTAACTGCATATCTTCGTTGTAGATAGGGTTTTCGGGATCATTTATAGTTTAGAGACAGCACATGTGATGTTAAATGAAACGTCAGTATGATTACTCTGTTGGGATTTTGAACATCATTTCATGCCTGGGATTTATATATATATATATATATATATATATATATATATATATATATATATATATATATATATATATATATATATATATATATATGATTACTCTGAGTGTAAGATTCGTAAGATAATTTGTGGATCGTTGGACCGAATATTTTGATCGTGATCCAATGTCTAGATCACATCTTTTAAGATATAATATGGGCCGTTGCTGAAGATGTGATTTCGACGTTGTTCACGATTAAGATATATTAATCAAATAGTCTACGACTAAACTTACAGATCTTATTTTGAAGTCGATCTGAGAATAGTCTCTCTCTCTCTCTCTCTCTCTCTATATATATATATATATAAAATCTTAAAGATTGACAGATATATAATATGGTTTGATTCTTTGTTGCCTACTTAATGAGTCATGAAGAGAGAGAGAGAGAGTGATTGCCGACTAAGGTTCTAGGCCATTGTGCAGAGCTCTTTGATCTTAGACACTGTGATGCTGAAATAATCTTTATGATTTAGATCTAAGAGCACATGGGGGGACCAAGTATTGAACAGTGTGAGGTATGTTGGCTGCACGAACCAGAGAGTTGGTGCAATGCACATGCATTTACGTCTAGGCCTTACATTTTGTTAGCGTTGAGCTGGATTTTCATCTTTTGGCATAACTGCTTTCGGGTGTAATAATCGTGGACTAATTAGTATTGCGTGTGATACTTTGTTGTTAACCAATTAGCAGCGTCTGTTCTACAGTACATGAATAATAATCCTGTGTTTATCGGAATTTCTGCGGGAGATTATCACGATTTTTTAAGAAGAGAGTGCGTTGGGATACAGTGCACCTCAGCATACTATGTATCTCTCAGGAAAGAAAGAACTGGATTTTACAGATAGTACATAGATTACTTTCTGCTGTTGTGGAGTGTAGAAGCACATGTGTCACCCCTGATCTCCGTCTGCTTACTTGAAGTATTGCCTACATATGTAAGAGCAATAAGACGCTGTTAAATATAGAGAAAGAGGTCCGTGACATTTTGTCGAAGATATGATTGTTGTGTTCTAGCTACATAAACCAAAACAAAGCCACATAAATATAATCCCAAAAATGACGAAGTTCTGGTGCTTGTAGATTTGTCCTCAAGGTGGTCCAATGGCCATGAAAGATATTGGATGGCGGCCGATCAGTCGAACGGATGATATTAAGCAGACAACGCCAAACATCAACGGACTAGGGGCGAAGGAGAAAAATGTGTTGAGTTGTTTCTTCAGAGTCAATACAGATGGAATAAGCATTGTCCATAACATTAGAGATGCAGAAATACGGCCTGGACTGGCTTGTGTAGTGCCGATCGCTGGTTTGTTTTGTAAAAATGTGAAATAAGTGTGAGTACTCTCGACAGAGATAAAAAAGTTAAGAAATGTGAAATAAAGGTGCGTTTGGTTCGTAGATTTGGGGTGCCCCGTATGGAAATGATTTTCACGCGGATTTCATTTCACGAATTTGAAATCGTTTATTTCCATTCCAGAGGAATAAAAATTTCCATGTTGTATAATTTATACTTTCCCTTATCTCCATCGTATGACTCGGATTGGTTCCTGATTATATAAAATCCAATGTGAGAAAGCAGCACTGTTTTCTGTTTTTATTAGTCCCAATATATTCCTTTTCGAAACTCTCAAATTTGTCATGGTCTCCATGATAGTTTTGGCAATTTAAAGAATAATATTGCCAAGATAAAATTTAAAGAATAATATCATCCGCCCATGATATTGTATGGTCGTTCCAAATAAATTTCTATATTTTTCCAACAAAACCCCCTAAATTCAAACTATACAAATACCAAAGTAGGGATAATGATCGGCAGGCCCTGGTTTGAAAACGTGTGTGCTTTCGGCCCTTCAAAAATTGCTATTCGTTTTCAATCTCTCTCTTGAAAACTGTTGCTCTTTATTTTTTATCATTATATCAGTATTTTTTGAAAAAAAATTTAACATAAAAGTTATAGATTTTGATAAGATCTATAATTTTTATATTTAACATTGTCCTAAAAAATATTTCTAAATAGGTGTTTTAATACTCCGAAATATTAACGAATTTTGGATCCGACCATTTATCCGTATTGTTTGAAAAAATATTAAATATGAAAGTTGTAGAACTCATCAAAATCTACAACTCTAATATTAAAATTTTTTCTAAAAATACTGATATGATAGTTAAAACTATATAATACGATTTTTGAGGAAGTATTAAAAGAAAAGAGATGAAAGTATAGGGGCTGAATAGGAAAATATTTGGTTTTAGAGGCTGATGGAAAAAGGTCCCAATAAAGTAACATAGCTTATCTCTTCTATCACTTTGCATGAGCTTTCAAGTCACGTCTCATTCAGCTCCTAAGTTTATACATCACGAAGAGCCAAATCACATACAAGCTTACAGAAACAGGTCAATTATAGAAGACAACCAACTGAACGACAAGTGAGCTGTTGTCTATCAAAAGCAATCACTCAAAGCATATGCAGCTGTATGATCACTGTTTTTATATTATTAATAAATATACAATACAAAACTCTAATCAGAATGCTGTCCCCTCATACTTTATGAAAAGATATTGCTATTCCCATGCTCTATCGAGCTATATATAAAGGCCTGTAGCTCTTCACTTCTCAGTATCCTTCAGTTATCTCTCTCTCTCTTTCTCTTTCTACCATGGCTTCTTCTTTTTCATTTTCTGTGGCCATTTGCTTGTGTTTTCTGAGCATGTTGAATATGAGATCCCTGGCAGCTCAGCCAAGGAGGCCCATTGATGTTCCCTTCCAGAAAAACTATGCACCAACTTGGGCATTTGATCATATCAAGTACTTCAACGGTGGTAATGAAGTGCAGCTCTACCTTGACAAATACACAGGTAAATAATCATCATTCTTTTTCTCCCAAAACACTAAACCGAAGCTAATAGGCGGCAATGCGGCGCTCAAAATCATCAAATGTTAATGAATATACCAGTTTAAGTTATTTCTAGCGTGAGCAGTTATGTCAGATGTTCATTGCATTTATATTTGATGTTTAACATGGTAGGAACTGGGTTCCAGTCCAAGGGATCCTACTTGTTTGGTCACTTCAGCATGCAGATGAAAATGGTCCCTGGGGACTCTGCTGGAACTGTCACTGCCTTCTACGTGAGTGACTTGCTTTAAACCTATCTAAGTTTGGTAATCATAACTATTTTCGTGTTTAGATTATCTATAGAAAATTTGTCTGTAATTGCTTTTTTTTGTACAATTATAATAAATTTACGAGTAACACCGACCTATATTTCATACATCGATAAAACAACTTTTTAGTTTGAACAGATCAAAAACTTCATATTATTATTTACGAAGTTCAAAAGAATAAACTTTTCATATACTTGCGAATGACGTTTACAAACTTCGAACAGAAGAGCTAGAAGCCCGCCGTTTGAGCTATTATCTTTTTCTTTTTTTTTTTTTGTGAAAAAGAACTTTTATGAGTATTTTTGTCTGAAATGTTCCACATTTGACTTGCATTCGGTCATTACGGTGCTAAGAAATTATTGTCAAATGTTCACCCGGGCTGACGCTATGGTTATGCTAACATCAGCAAAGCAGAGTTGATTTTGGTGACTAATGTCAGCAAAATAAGGCTCATTTGGAATAGGAAGGCTGATTTAGAAGAGTCTGTAAAAGCAGACTGATCATTTTTTTCCCAAGACAACTTTTTTCATAACCATGGTCAGCAACATATGCTAGATGTTTATGTCCATGTATTTCTTTTTCATAAATATTTTAGGTTGATTTTTTGGCTATTTTTTGGTGTTTGTGCAGCTTTCATCACAGAACTCGGAGCATGATGAGATAGACTTCGAGTTCCTTGGAAACAGGAGTGGACAGCCATACATAGTGCAGACCAATGTTTACACAGGAGGTAAAGGAGACAAGGAACAGAGGATCTACCTCTGGTTTGATCCAACCAAGGACTATCACTCTTACTCTGTTCTTTGGAACCTCTACCAGATTGTGTAAGTTATCCTCCCAAAACCACAAATATATCCTCAAAATGGGCTTTGTTATGCACCTAAGAAACCACATAAAAAATCACACATGCTGACGTGGCACAATTAAGACCACACATTACGATAGGTATATCGGTAATTTTGATATTTTTATGGATCACGAAGAAGTTGTACGGATCACGAGGTGCCTGTGTGGTGGAGATTGATTGTGTGTGGTTGTTGGGTAATTTGTTGGGGATGAGTTGTTTTTCCCCCTCAAAATTCATCACTCACTGACTCATGATAGACAAACACTCTGACTAATAAATAGTCGTTAAATTAACTGCCCTCATATCTTATTACTTAATATTTCAAAATCTTGAACATGTAAAACAAAAGTGAAAGGAAGTTTGCGATGTAGAAACACGTACTTTTTTAACTACAATTTCTACAGACATTCTTTTTGTAAAAACATTTGAATTACAATTTATAGATCATAATGACATAGATAATTTTTAAAATATTGTAACAAGAACCAAAAGTTAAATTTTACGCTTATAATATTCGTTTTTAAAAATTATTTTTTCTATCAAATGCTCCTTTATGAAAGAACCAACGTGGATTGGTACGTGCTTTCAACTCTCTAGATGGGTGCTGCAGATTGAGGATAGGAGATGCATAATTAACACTTGTCCCTATATATAATCATCTGACATGGGGTTTGCATGCATGTGATTTCTACGATTTAATGAATAAAAGACACTTTCACGTGGTGTGAAGCATCAAAGCTGGGCCGCATAATTTAGATGCACCCATTATTCAACCTCATCATATATTTCATAGGAGCAACTGAATCTATTGATAAACAATTATTTAACAGAAACGTTAAGTTTACCCATCTCGAGGTTTTTGGAATGGATTATTCATTTTTATATGAGCCTAGGTCGGGACTGATAATCCTGGCCCCGCTTTTTCCAAAAAGCAGTGCTTCTCATTCAACTAAAAAATAAAATCAGTTTCAGCAATCAGTATTTAACGATTGAACTTAGATCTTTATTATTGTTTTTTTTTTCTTTTGAAACTAAATGCAGCTTTTTCGTGGACGATGTGCCAATCCGGGTGTTCAAGAACAGCAAGGATTTGGGGGTCCGATTCCCCTTCAACCAGCCCATGAAGATCTACTCGAGCTTATGGAACGCCGACGACTGGGCAACGAGGGGCGGTCTGGAGAAAACAGACTGGAGCAAGGCCCCGTTCGTGGCCTCCTACCGTAGTTTCCACGTGGACGGATGCGAGTCGTCGGTGGAGGCCCGATTCTGCGCTACCCAGGGACGGCGATGGTGGGACCAGAGAGAGTTCCAGGACCTAGACGGCCTCCAGTACCGCCGCCTGGCCTGGGTCCGACAGAAGTACACCATCTACAATTACTGTAACGACCATTCAAGGTACCCTGTTGTACCAGCAGAGTGCAGGAGGAACAGAGATGCATGAAAAACCGATCATCATAGAGAGGTGGACTACGTGCCTGCAGATATGCAAGCATGAGGATTTGATTCAGTGCGTAAATAATTTGATGTTTGTGATGTCTACATTTGTGAGCCACTACTACTAATGTTCCAATATTTTACTTTTACTGTAACATGATGTTGTTAAAATATATGGGCACCATTGGTAATTATATATCGTACTCTTGTGTTATTTAAATGGAAGAATACAACAAATATTTGGAAATTACAATGAGAAAAAACATGTCCATAAACGGTCCAAACAGTGCAGCTTTAGTAAGAACTATTTGGCTGCGATCAAGTTCACAGGCGAAGAGGACAACAAATCCGACCACTCTCGTGACGGATGATCATAGATCTCGGACATAATTGATTATCTCGAGATATGACGATCACCCATCACGGTAGATTAGATAACTGCAATCTAAGGTGGTTGCGACCGAAGTTGCAGCCACATATATATAATGGAAGGTGCTGAACCCTCCCTTTATGGGAGAGCCATCAGTTCGAGTTTAGATGAGTATCCTTGCATGCGATCAAGCAGTATGGGTACCACCGCAAGGTCGTGAATTGCCTTCATAGGCCTCGTTTGGGCTAATTGACCACTCTGGTAAAACCGGCCTATGGATCTAATGTCATGTGAATATGGGCTTTATGATGTCAATGCCCGCTTTAGCCTTGTAAATTCAGTTAAAAGGCCTCCGTTTAACTCCACTATCACCTTCTGTTCTTATTTAAAATAATATTTAATCCATATTAATCAAATGACAAGGGAGTATCATTACAAATTTTCGTTTAAAGACACCGAACTTTTACAATGGCTAAAAGACGTTTCCGCAAATATAGTTGATTTTTAATGCCCGTTTAATAAAGCATATAAAAAAGTAAATATTCTTTTGAGAATACAAAAAGATACTTATCGGCGAACATTTATAACAATGCTTAAAATTTTTTGAGTAAATTATCTAATAAATCAAATCTTAAGAGAATAACCGCTATATGGCACACAATTATATGGTTTGCTTTACCGTATGTTATAGTATACAGAGCCTGCTATTTCTGAGTTACTATTTTGCTTATTGGTCAGTTTCTTATTAGTGTCTATCAGAAGTTTAATATCAAGACAACCCATCTAGATTTTAACATTTGTAACTAGGGCGTGACGGGATGTCGCACTGGATGAACAGGGGTTAGAAACCCTTCCCATCCATATTCGATTTTTTCATACCATCAATTAAAAAAAAAAAAAAAAAACTCCTAACAAGTACACGCACTTGCACTCCCTCACGTGCGATAGGGCACTCCCAAGTATTCTTATGAAAGAGTCAAATAATAATCTTATACGGGTATAGTTTTAGCTCCATGTGGGAACCTAGCAGCTAAAAAAAATATTTTTAACTAAGCCGTTGTCAATAGTGGTGGTGCAAGGGGTTATAAAAAATTTAAGCAAGGCAATAGAGTCCATGCTTACCTCCTGAACCTTATCTGCTGCCTTCCACTAGCATTGTAGGATGAGTTATTGATGATTTGATGTTATTATATGTAGTGGATGCAAATGATGAACGTTCTGATTTCTTGAGTATATGATTACTAGTGCGACAAAAACAGCCTCTTATATTTTTGGATGAACCTGCATCATTCTCCACAATATACAAAGATCATATTTTTCTCCACTAGTATCTGACACCTCAATCCACAGGTACCTCCTTGATTAGATTTCTTTTTTTTTTAAGTAAATCGAGGAAAAGTTCACATTTTTTTTTTTTTGATAATGAAAAGTTCACATATGAACAGATGATTGTTGGATGGTTCAAATAAAGAGAAACTTTGCAGTTTGGAGGGGCTATTCATTTGGATTTTTTTTTTTTTTTTTTTTTTTTTTTGAGATAACAAGCCGGAATCTTTTTGGTGCTGTCGTTATTACTGAGTATACTGCTAGATTCATTTGTGGATGACGCTATTTATTTGGATTATTAATTATATATATATGGAGCATCGGCCAACTGCCAGTATAGCTTAAAAAATTGTAAATTTTCTCTCTCATTTTAAGCGGGATCCTCCGTGTGATTTTAGTGCTGTTTTTTTTTTTTTTTTTTTTTTTTTTTTTTTTTTTTTTTTGTAATTTTTAAAAAGTATTCTATGGCACGCATTTGCCTTTTTAAACCCTAACACGGGTATTCTATGCTTGTTCACACTTACTACTACTGTTTTGCTACCCAGACATATGAGTTTGGTGGAACTCATTATCCGTGGAAATGGAGTGTTCAAATCGCAAAGGAGCAGAAAAGCTATTCCACACTTGTTCAATTTCGTGAATGCTTCAAAAAGGGAGTTGGAAAAGTACTTTATATATCCATTAAGAAATCAGAAATGGGATGGAAACTTACTCCTAATCTGAATGACACTGTATGTTCCAATTTTCATGATTATTACAATTGAGGAAGTGAGGCCACAAGGAAGAAGAAGTATAGTTTCTGATGAAATATATTCCAATTTATGGAGAAATGTCATGTCGGCCTTCAAAACTAGTCACAGTCATATACTGCTTTTAAGTATTTACAAATCAGCACATGATCTCATAATTTATGAAAAAAAAAAGTATTATCTAACATGCATATAAATAATTTAAAAAAAAATCAAATAAATAAAAAATAGATTTCAACGTAATCTCTAATTTTTTATTTAAATTATTTTTAAAAACAATAATAGATATTTTAGAACATGAATGATGATGGATTTTAAAAATCCGAGACTAATTTGTAATACGAAGCTCCATGCAGTTTGAAGCATAACCTTTTCCGAGAAGAAAGTATGATTGGTTGTAGTCTTTTTAAGAGAGATGGGATCGTCTGTGGTTTAACCACAGACGATCCCCCTGTGGTATGGGATCTGGGCCGTTAATCGGTCCAGCACGTATCACGAGATTTTTTATTTAAAATTTTTTGACTTATTTGATCTAATTTTATATATTTTTATGAAATGTTATGAACTACAAAGTTGTAGATTTTGATGTGATCTACAATTTTGTAGTTCAAAATTTTTCGAAAAAAAAATATCAAACAATGTGTCAAAATGATGATTAAAATTTTTTATCATCATTTTGACATATTATTTGATATTTTTTCGAAATATTTTGAACTACAAAATTGTAGATCACATCAAAATCTACAACTTTGTAGTTCATAACTTTTTATAAAAATGTATAAAATTACGTCAAATAAGTTAACAAAAGTTTAAATAAAAAATTTCGTGATACGTGCTGGGCCGATTAACGACCCAGATCGCGTCCACAGGGGATCGCCTGTGCTTTTTAGCACAGGCGATCCCATCTCTTTTTAAGAATATCAAACCAATGTGAACTATGGAATTGGATTCTTTCTCACCTCTCACACTTTCTTGTTGCTTTTCCAAAATGGACCATTCATCAATCAATCATTCCTCTTGATAATTCAAACACTTTAATCCCTTGATTTGGCCATATTGATGCTTCATTATTCCATTAGTACGTTCTTTTTCTTTGAAATTAAGCACTAAAAGGTACCTACAATAAGGGGCGCCAAAAAAATATATGTCTATGTACGTAGTAATACTCCAATACACTCGCTTGCATGTGTGTTTAGGAAGGTGGCAAGAGCTCCGTTGTCCATACTTCGTACAAAAGTGACAGAGCTGCGTGGAAAGAGCTCCGTTCGGTCCATACTTCGTACAAAAGTGACAAAGAGGCTAATTATGGACTGGATTTATTCCACGATATTTTGATCTAATATGTGTTCCGATATTCAATAGAAAAATCGTAGCAATACAGAACATTGACAAATAGTTGCACCTTCAATTCTGTTTGGTCAATCGGAGGGTTCTGGATACCTGATGGCTCTGCATTGACTTTGACTTACAAGCATGCATGAATTAGAAACTTTTTAAAAAGGAGGAAAAAGAAAAATGACCAAGTTTTATTTGTATGGATCTAGCAAAGAAGTCACTTTTTCTTATAAACTTAATATATTATTGAAAGAGACTCTTGCTCGTTTATTTGACGAAGTTGTTCGGTAATTCATTAATAGTTATGTGACACATGCATAGATGATGAATGAAAAATATAAAACTTAGCGGACATTTATTACTCGGTATCGATCATAAACGTTATAATACTATATTATATTATTTAGTCAATATACCATTCTTTTGCGGACCCCAAAGCTGCAAAAAAAAAAGGTTAAATGTCTCCATTAGTAGTTTTGGAAATTAGTATATCACATATCAACATCTCAAAGGTCCCAAGAAGTTGAATTCTTTTTGCTTTTTTTTTTTTTTACTTTATTTTTTTTTTGTGGTTGAGAAAGTCACATTCTTTTCTCTTTTTGTTATGGGCGTCACATTCATGCTTGGAAATAGAATGGATCCTGCTAACTTGAAGTGTTAGACAAGTATTGAACTCTCTCATGAATATTCCACATATCTACATTATTGATGGGTGCCAAAGAAAAACATTATCTTTCTTTTCTTTTTAACTTGGCTGGAGAGAAGGGGGGATATCTACTAACAAATTCGTGCTTTGCAAAATTTGAATAAATCAATCTTCATATTTAAAAGTAAATTAGCTTGTCAAAGTACTTTATTTAGTTCACATGAACATTAAAACAGCTCGTTCGGAACACTTCATTGTAGTTACTATGTACAAATCTTGGCAACAGTCCATTAACTATTTGGAATATTAACCAAGTTGTTTGGAGTATTTTTGAGTTTCCGTCTAAGAATTTTTTTTAAAAAAAAGGTTTGCAAAAGCATTAGTTTTCTAGACAAAACCTCTCTTTATTCTTTTTTTTTAGCTTGTGTTCGCTCTTATCAACATCGACACCATCAGATTCCACTTATCTAGACTAACCAACTTCTTCTTTAATTAATAATCTTTGAAAAAGTTTCAACAAAATAATAATGGAAGCAGGCATTGTTGGCTACCTAAACATGTCCTGGTCGAACACAATGTGATTGATATCGTATCGAATTTCTTATTAGCATAACGTGTGCAACAAAGTGGGGAGAATAATGCTTGTGCTGGACCTCTGAGCACTAACAAGATATCAATTTTCTAGAGTATATAAAAGCTCATTATTCATCTTACACTTGGAATTTGAGATGGAGTTGCCTTGCTCAATTACCTACTACTAACGTGATGCGTTCATCCAACTTGCAATTGAATAATATATATATATATATACACACATATATACACACAAAAGAAAACTAAATTTTATGAAATTATTTGCGATACTGATCATCCAGCTTTCCTATCAAAATCAGGCCATTTGATAGCATCCTTTATCCCTATATATATATAACAACGAGAAATAAATTTTGTGAAATTATTTGGGATATGGATCATCCAGCCGTGGTATCAAAACCGGATGGTCATTTGATAGCCTCTTGGATCCCTAATTTAGGAGGCTTTTCAGTTGATTAACTATATTTAGGGGCTGTTTGGTTTGCTGCGGTTGAAAATCAGAATTCCAACTACTGCAGTTTAAAGTGCTAGTAGTTGTAATTTTCTGATTTCGTAATATAGTATGTGTGTTTGGTTTGATGCAATTCGAACTACGGAATTGAAAATCTCTTGATTGGTTTGATGTAGTTAGATGAATTTGGTTATTCATGGTAAACTTACCTCCCTTAACCTTGTAGAACTAATTTAACTACAAAATAAATTTAATACTTATAGTATTGTCATATAAATATGTAATTGTATCTATTTGAATTTTTCAATTTTTATTCAACAACCTTAATTTATAATATAATTGTAATATACAGAAGTGTGTACATAAACCAATTGAAATCAAAAAATTTTTTTTGTTTGGCTTCCGCCATTAGAGAAGCTCAAAAGCTTGGCCACCATTGATAATCAGGAGCGAGGACCACTTGGCAGCGCAACTTCGGCAGCGTTTTTCCTCTCTCTGCCACCTCCGACGCTGCCGCTTTTCATCTCAAAAAAGAGACGGCTCCGCTGCATCACTTGGAGCTGAAGCATAGCAGCAAGGAGGGTTCGAGAGGCTGGTACAGAAGGCAAGTGTTGCCGGAGAGAGTGATAAAAGAAGAGCGCAGGGAGAAAGGGCCGAGAAAGAATAGAGAGAAAATGACGAGATTGGGCGGAGGAGAGAGTGACGAGAACCTGCAATTTGGGATAAAAGTTCCTGCAGTTCCAATTACGAGCTTCTAGCCCGCAGTTCCAACTACGGACTTCTATGGCTCAACTGCAGCTTATTTATGGTGGGCTCCACAGAACTGCAGCAAATCAAATACGGGTGTTGGAGCCGCAATTCGGAACTACTGCAGTTGGACGCGAAGTGCAGGCAACCAAACAGGCCCTTAATATACTTTTATGTCTCCCATTAATTTATAATTCATAATTTGTTAGAAAAATGACAACTTGATCACCAAAGTTGTGATTCAATAAAACTCTCTATTTAATATAATTTATTATTTTATATGCATACCAACTATGTTAGTAAATGGATAACACGGTAAGTAACATGATTCTATTATTGCTACCAGAAAAAAGCCTCGAAAAGGACCAGACGGTCCAAAACAGCTCCTCCTTGATTGATACGGCAACTTCGAGTTTGAATGTTCTAGATCATTTAAACAAGCACTTAATTTTAGTAGATAAATCTATATCTAATTTATTTCTGATGCCAATGATCTACTTGCAATATTTCTAACAATTTTTCAATTTCGTTTTAATTTCGCCAAATAAATAGAAAATTGTGACTTTAAAATTGTTTTGTTGACATTATATAAACGTATTTTGACATTAGCTTTTTATTTTAGAATATTTTAATTGCAATTATATTTTTGCTAACTTAAATTAGAAAAGTGTATAATACAGAAAATTCTTCAATTAATTTTTACAAAAAGCTAGAAATACTTATCTATCGTCGATTATACGGTATTATTAATTGTTTTTGTTACTCATGTCAACAGAATACAAAGCAACACAAAACCACCGCCTCCAAAACACATTTTATTTCGCTGCCCACACTGTGCCATGTTATGCCATGATGATGATCTCCGGCCCGACCCGGATCCTCCCGCGTGTCCATGCACTTCATACGTGTATCGTACTTAAACACGACGAGATCTAGCCAGGTGTAATTGAGTACTGATGGGAGGACCGTCGGTGCGGCCTTCGATCGTTTCCTGCCCCACCAAGCGACCGGCCATGGCCTGGCCGGAGATGCACCGCACGGCCGTACATGTACACAAATACATCATTCCCTTTGCAAAAATTGTAGATGCCCTCCATGACAATGACCAGGGAGTGGGGCCCGGGCACGTTACCGATCGAGTTGCTGCCAAAGCTAAAGCTAGAGCAATGCTAGTTGCCTAGTACCCAATCAAATTTATATAAAAAAATTTACAAAAACAATACAAATACTAAAACATCGAAAAACATATATATATATATATATATATTAAAAGCCCATAAATTAAAAAGAATCTTTGATTTATTTTTAATTTATTGATGATAAATTGGCTTCTTTTTTTTTTGTCATCCGGAGCAGTTGGCTAGTCCAACCTGCTAATTCTACTCTCATATCCCGAACGCAGGTTCGAACCTGTGACCTTCCCAATGCTGGGAAGGATTTATGCCACTCGTGTCAGTGACGCGCGGCATAAATTGGCTATTTTAGATCCATAAGAATTATTCCTAAAGTTAATAGAAATAATTTCTTCTGTTCATCGAATCTTCTTGCAATTAGTCCAAATAAAAGTTCTTATATTGGATGGTGTCCAAATGAGTCTCGTACGTTCAAATAAATCTTTATTTTTTAGTAATTATTTTTAAAAGAATATTAAATATAAATTTTGATGTGCTTTAAATTTTATATTAATTTTATTAAAAAAATATTTATATAAATATTTTACAGCTCAGAAATTTTTACTTATTAAAAAAAATGAAACCTCAAAATATTTATCTAGAATAATTTTTGAATTTTTTTTTATCATTAAAAATTACAAACCACACCAAAATCTTCTTTTTTTTTAAAATTTAATTTTTAAAAAAAATATTGATATATACCTAGTTTAGAATATTTTTACAAACTTTGCAAAAAAAAAGTAGGAACTTAATGATAAATGTTAACAAAGCAAGGGCTTAAAATCAGAAATTGTTTTTAAGTCGGCTTTAGTTAAAAGGCTCACCAATATTTTAGGCGGTTAGTGTAATATTTTTAGCAGAATGTTATATAATTACAAGCACTATATAATAGTATTTGATAAGTTTTGGACGATCTATATTAGTGTCCGTACAAGCTATGTTAGTATCGCTATAATTTGACCATGCATCCTCTGATTTCCATTAAAAGGCTCTTAAAAAGATAGGGGAAACTAACCTACACTCTTTCATGACTCATGAGTATTTACCTACAAATTTACACTCATATAATTTTCTGATTCATACATTTAAAGCTTTGATTCTCATATTCAAAGCATTTTTTATCTAGTGGGTCACATGATAAATACATGGTCTCATCCTTTACATGCCTAAAGTGTTCTGAAAAAATTTGAATAAAATTAATAAATTTAAAGTGAATTAAAAAAAAAGAAAAATTGAATCCATTATAATTTTAGAATCCTAAAATACTTATTTTGAAATATTTTTAAAAAATTTTAACATAAAAATATCTATCTTATTAAAATTTATAACATCGATTTAAAAATTATTCAAAACAAATAACCCCAAAATTGTTTTTTATGGGTTCCCATAGAAACAGGACTCTTAAAAGTGCATGAATAGGTAGGTGAAGTGCTCGATAACAGAATTCAAGATAACCTACATACAAATTGTTCCTTTAAACATTACTAGTTAAAACGTACAAAGAACTTCGGAGCTATCCAGATCGAAAAATTATAACTTCTTTGCTGATAAAATATAAATCAATTTCATCTGTAAATTTATTTATTATGATAGTCTCATAAAAATAAACATGTTACAGACATAAATTTTTCACGATAATATTAGCAAAAAACATTTACTAGTTAAATTCTTTATGACAAATTTAAAATTCAAATATATAAAAAAAAACAACTAACATCTTTATAAGCTAGAAATATTTAGAAATAAAAAATGAATTAAGATATATTTTATAAATATAGTTTATTTATCTATTTTGCTATATTAGTAACTTTAAAATATTTTAAATGTTGCATAAATAACACTTTATGCTGTAATATAATTTTGCTTTCTGAAGAATTTTAATTGAGAAATGTTTTATGCCACCTAGCTACAAACATAATTTTATGATAGTTGTAACATATATATATATATATATATATTATTTCTCGATTATTTTTTTTGGAAAACGTTTCTCAATTAATAATATGATTTTGTGGTGGTGTAAATCGATTTAATGATGCAAAGCCGATTCATATGAATTCATGGCCGAACGTTTTTTTTGTTCCGTCCATTAAACTCGTCATCTCAAAAGTCGTGCTGTCCGACCTTCCACCATCATCGCTACTATGACAATTTTAAAACATTTTCGATATAAATTATATATATATATATATATATATATATAATTCAATAAATTTATATTTAACAATTGTATTTTATAAATTTAAACTATAAAATTATTCAAAATATATAATTATTTTATTCAAAATATTTTAAAAATATATTACATAATAATTTACTTAGTAGATAAAAATATATACATAAATAAATTAATATTTATATTAATTTTTTAAATAATTGCTCTAAAATTAAATTATTAACTATAATTACTAATAATTTAAATTAAATCATTAAATTATATATTTTAATTTTAATAGTTTTAAAATTTTAAATAATATTTTTGAATATAAATTTTAATAAATTTAACGTAATAATTAAAATTTATATTTGGTGCATTGTAGAATTTTCCACGTACTACAAAAAAAAAAAAAAGACAAATGATATTAATTAAATTATTTTTAGTTAATTACTATTCTAAGTCATTATCGTACTTAACATGGAACATGAACGCTATTTGCTATAAAAACAGCAACTACTCACCAAAGAGAGAAAGAAAACGAGCGTTTGTTGCACTGTCCTCGTTTGTTGGTCGTCCACTCCAAAGAGATATATCCTAACAACTCATAGTATCCGCCATTAATGGCCGTCCAAGCTAGCCACTACATCTTCTCCTCCCCTCAATTCCCGTCATCCAGGTATATATCCCATCATACGCCACTCTTTTTTTCATTCTTCACTTCTTCTTCTTGTTCTTATATATGTATGCTTATTGAAATAGCAAGGAGCAGAGCAATCTTCTGGACGACCTACAGATGCTGCATAATCTTCCTTTTTCTGTCCACGGCAGCGCTGCTACCGTCGCCGCCCCAGTCAGCGGCACGATGGCCAGCGGGACGCAGCAGAGCGGCCTCACCACCGATGCTTCTGCATCGCGTAAGAAGCGCCGCATAGACGAACAGCCACCCGTAACCGCGGGCATCGCCTCCGGCGAAGTTTCTCAGGCGACGGAGAGCGGCTTCCTGGTATCCGTTGGAACTTCTACCAGCGGCCGGCCCTCTGTCGCCGGCGACGTAACCTCGTTGTTTTCTCAGCACAACGCAGAGATAGACGCCCTCGTTCGTCTTCAGGTCATTAATCTCTTTCCTTCATTAAATTTTCCTATATATATATATATATATTTGGAAAAATAATTGCGCAGAAATCTGGTGTTGTACCATGAATCGTTGAGCGAGAAAAATTACTTGGATGAAGATCAGAATCTCAACCTTTATAAAATGTTTTGTGCTGCAGAGTGAGAGGCTTCGAAAAATGGTGGAAGAAGCAGCGAAGAAACAGCAGAGATTGCTACTGGTGGCGGCGGAGGAGAAGATAACTAAGCGGCTAAGAGCCAAAGAAGCAGTGCTTGCAGCGGCGGCGAAGAAGAACGTTGAACTAGAGGAGAGAGTGCGGCAAGCTGCAGGGCAGAGCCAGTTCTGGTTTGCTGCAGCGCGCAGCAGCGAAGCCCAAGCGTGCCGCCTCCGTAACACCCTCGAGCAAACGCTGCAGCAGGGGATGCGGGGGAAGAGCTACAAAGCTCGGGCGGGCAGCAGCAACAGTGACTGTTACGTCGTGGAAGCGGACGACGCGGAGTCGTGCTGCTTTGATAGCGAGGATCTTCAGCAGGAAAGGGTTGCAGGAAAGGACCGGGTGTGGAGCTGCAGGAGTTGTGGGAAGAACGACGTATGCGTTCTCCTGCTGCCGTGCAGACATCTGTGCCTATGCAAAGATTGCGAGCCGAGACACGAAGTTTGCCCCGTTTGCAATGCAGCTAAAAACGCCAGCCTCAGAGTCTTCATGGCTTGAATACGTTTTATTTTTCTTTATTTTCTTCCTTTTTTTAAAGAAAATATGTTTGTAGTGATTCTACATGTAATTTCTTTTATTTGAAAATTTTAGAAACAAGATGTTCAAGTGACACAGTTTAAAGTCAATTCATTGCCTGACCCAAAAAAAAGTCAATTCATTGATAGGAAGCTGGTATTTGAAGAATATGGGTGATGATGCTCCCCTCGCACGTCGTGTTATAAATTAGCCTTACTCGAATATATATATATATATATATATATATATATATATATATATATATATATATATAAAAGTTATTTTCAGCTCGATTTGAGAATAGCCTATTTTCAACTAACATCTAAGCCGTTGATCTGTTTGATCTAACGGCTGAGATTTAATTTTAATACTTAACGGAATAACGATTCACGCCATTAAGTATTTAACGACGCCGTGACAACCAATTTTTTACTTCACTCTTAGCTATACCAAAATACCAAGACACGTTGGTCGCCACCGCTGCAGCCGTGAGTTCTTTATTTTGACTACCCTGCGGCAATTTTTTGAATACACCACTGTATATATATATATATATATATATATATATATATATATATTGCGTAGATAGACCTAAAAACCAACCAACCATTGCACATCTGCTTGGGGTAAGTTATATGTCTGACTAGTGTTTTTACTTGTCGACAATTCATTTTAGGTCATATCAAATTTTAATTACGCGGCAATTATTCAAATATACGTCAAAGATGGTAAAGTCGTATTTTCTAGAAATTTGCTGTTTTGACTCTAAAAAAATATTTAAAATACCAAACAACGGTAGTTTTATGATGATAATTGCAAAAAAAAAAAAGAAAAAAAAAAAAACGTAGAACAAAAGTCTTCCGGGCTAATGTTCCACTGTCTTATGCGGCGTAGGAGCTCTACCGCATGCTTCATGTTCAAATCTTATCCATCATACTTGTGCGACAACTAGTTGAATTTTCTGAATCGAGCCAAATCCGCTTTGACTAAATTCTGAACACGGTATTAGATATATTACTCATTTCAAATACTATTCTAAAATTAGATGTTTCATATATAGTTGTCTCCTAATAACAAATAAACTATCTTCATGTAAAAGGCCAAGCTATATATTTATAACGCATGCATGATTTTGATTATAGTTCAATATTATTTATGAGGTTCTATATTCTTTCATCATATCAGAGCTCTAGGCCATGGACATTTGCGATGGCTTCGCCGGGCCTTTAGTACGTCGATGGAGGAAGAATCATGTGGAGATTTTGTTCTTTGGTTATTCTCTAGAGTTCTTAGCTTTTGTCAAGGCCATTGCTCTTATCTGTGTTCGTGCTATCGTTATCTGCTTCTACTTATTTTTTGTATTTAAAATTTGAACAATATTATTCTTCAGGGTCACATGACGATTCTGATTTAATCTAAACTCTGAATAGTAATATCGGAATATATGTGATATATATTGTACATGTATTTTAAAGTGTTTAGGATGGCCTTGATTATATTGGACGTCATGAACCCTGAAAAATCTTTTTTTTTTTTTTTTTTTTTTCTTTTGTGTTGAAATTTGGTTTCGCTTGCTTTGGACTTTGCTGCCTTCTTTTGTGGACTATGGTGTGTCAAGTCTTCTTGCCTGATCTTTTGTTCAGTCATTTGACTCTTCTATATGGCTTCTTATTTGTGTTTGCTTATGAGTTAACCTTCGGTACCTTGAGTTTGAGAATAGATGTTAGATATATTATATTGTTGAAATTTGTTTCGTATTTCATTGTAACTCCGTCCTATTGAATTTGCTAACCTGTCTTAATCCAAATCAACTCGAAAGAAATTTATTGAATTTTTTTCTGAGATTTGTGGCGGTAGCTGGAGGACCTTACTGTTATTTGTTTTTAGAAGAAATAGAGAGGGTACAAAGTTTCTCTAGTAAGCTTTACTTATTATAAAAAACTGAAGTATCGAGAAAAAGGTTATTAACAGGAGCAAAATTATAGCTAACTGCTCCACAAAAAGAGAGCAGTTATATACCACTAACCAAAAAAATTATACAAATAAGTACTTTAAGGGGCCTCCAAGTTTTGACAAGTTTTGTTATTTCAATATAAACTAGTAAAGAGCTGCAATACATATAGCTTTTTATCGTCCTACTCTTAAGGAAAAATACTTTGCCACCATCTAGTCCAAAGGTCTTCCAAAGAAGTTAAAGGGCTATTTTAAATAACGAAAAATTACATGTTCTTCCTATATTAAGTTTTAATATCATTTCAATTCACACATACTAATAAAATTCAATATAATCCCTTATATTAAATATTTTTTGCACGACAGTCTTTTATTTTAATTATGTTTGTGTTAGTTTTAATTTCTCAAAAAAATTATTTCGAAATATTTTTGGAAAAAACTTTCAATATAAAAATTATAGATATTTTAAAATGTGCTTGTAAATAGATATTTTGGGAATTTAAAGTTCAGGTCGTAGTTTTAGACTTTTAAGTTTTTTTTTACCATTTTTTACGCCTCAAAATAATTAATTAAAATAATTTTTGGATAAACTTTCAACAAAAAGATTTTAGATTTCATAAAAATTCACATATTTAATGTTGAAATTTTTTTTAAAAAAAATAATTATAAATAATTATTTTAGGGTGTTAAAAATAGATAAATATAATTGTAATTGAAACTTAATTTAATTCCAAGTGCAACAAAACTTAACTTTTTGGACACAAACGCAGCTCTTTCTTTAAATTATGTCTTCTCGTAGGAGTTTCTTATATTCAACTGTAACAGATTGTTTCTCCTATAGATGTTAGGATTAAGAGGCTTTGATTGATCAGCCCCTATTCTTACGTTAATACCAAATCAATCATATATTTTAAATCAGTTTATATTTTTGCTAATGTTGCAATTGAAGTTTTGAAATAGGAGATTATTTTTAGAGAAGTTTTTAAATGGATCTGATTTATCATCATTCCTAAGTTTAATGTTGCTTCAAGTGAACGCAAATTCTGCAAGAGCAGACAGGAAAAATGAAGAGCATCCCAGAATAAGAAAGCAACACTGCCTACTTTTTTAGTGTGGAAAGGAAAGGACACGAAAAACACTTCATGAATTGGTGGAAAAAGAATGAACTTCCCCGAAATTTTTCGGTGGTGATTGTGATCGAAAATGAAGGGAAATTTCACACATTTTTCGAATTAAAATTAAGAAGAAATTGGACCGAAGGTGCTTGGCTCAAATTCTGGCTACTTACATCTTTAGCTGGAATCGCAATTGGTTGTGCATATTTCCTTATATATATATATATATATATATATATATATATATATATATATATATATAATTGGTTGTGCATACTTCCTTATATATATATATATATATATATATATATATATATATAAGGAGACTTCCAAATCAGCCCCTATAAAATTCTAAGTTGACGAATAAATTTTTCATTTTTATTTGTTAATTTTGACACCCAAAATCAATTATTTAGAAGTACTATTTGAAAATTTGTTCAACATAAAAATTATACGTCTTGATGAGATATATAATTTTTATATTAAAAATTTATAAAAAATAATTTTAAATAGTTATTTTGAAGCTCTAAAATTTAGCGGATTAATAGATTAATTTTAATAGAAAAAAAGCCTCAAAATATTCATTGGAAAGTATTTAAAAAAAAATATTAAACATGAAAATTATAAACCTCATCAAATCCGACAACTTGTATGTTGAAATTTTTCAAAAAAAAAAAAAACAACTTATATAATGATCAAAATGGCTTCAGCATGAATATCAAGAAAGAAATTTTTTTGAAAGCTTAAACGGCAACTAGAAAATTTAGGAGATTAATTTGAATGAACAAAAAGAATCGAAGGGCTGATATGATATTTAATATATATATATAGGAAAATTGTGGTCCATAATCACCAGATTTATGTGTAAGCGGTATACAGATAATTTAGTCTATGTTCCTTTAACTAAATAGTAATAATTGAATCTTTTTAATGACCATTTGTTTGAATTTACCAAGTATGTACCACAATAATATCAAATTTCAATATTAAAATAATTTACAATTTAGCTAAGTTTTAAAATATACAAAAGCAACCTAGGAAAGAAGAAAAATCATAATTTCGCATGTCAGCATTGCCAGCTGCTCCCTCTCCAGTTTAAGCGTCGTGATTGAGGGCATGCACCAACTTCTTCGTACAGTTTTTCTTTTTCATTTTCTTTAATAAAAGAATTAAATATTTTTAGGATTATGATTAGGGAGCTCAATCAACAAATCTATCAATCAAAATGAATGTGACTTAACCTAAAAAATTTATTGAACAAAAACTTATAAATCAGCGGTATGTAGCGATGTCTTGTTCTACTGCTCGTAGGTATGAAGAACGGAGACTAATCGAGCTTATAAGTGACGCAACTCCGACTATTGAATAAAAATTTATAAGTCAGTCATACGTAGAGATATTGTGTTTTCTGCATTTTTTATTTTTCTTTAAATAAAGATTGGCAGGTGGATCCTGAAGTATATAAAACAGTTTTTTTAGCATAATTTAGAAATTAATAAATATAAATCATAAAGTAAACTTATATTTTATTTTAATATAATTCAAGGCATCTTTTCTCTTCATTAAACACATTTGATTATTAGTCCTTGTGGCACCGTCACAAAATTTTGAATTTGGAAAGCCATGCTATCTGAGATCTTGACATGTGACTTGGCAACAACGTGAATCTAAAGAAAAAAAAAAGGGTGTGGTGTTGTTTTTTGGACGTGAGATTTTGACTCTGATTTGGAGAATCCAATCATATTTTGATATATATTATTATTATAATAGATAACTACTCAAATTTAACTTGAAAACAAGTTAAAACAGCCAACGATGGATAGCACGTGGTTTAGAAGAATGACTAAGAGTCTGCATGGTTACGATTTATTAGATAATTTATAGATAATAAATTATAAAATAATCTAATTTTAAATTATAAATTATCTTTAATAAAATTGTTTATTCGTAGTTTAGCTCAATTTTAGTTTATAAATATATAGTCTGTAATCCATTACAGATAGTTAGACCTTCCATATGATAATATAGGTTTCAATTGAATTATGCAAACTTATCCGTAAAAATATGGAGGATTTTTTTTTATGTACTATGTGGAAGGTAATACGAACTTACGGACCATCAGATCGGAAAATTAAGACTTTCGATAGATGAAATATAGATTGATATTATTCATAAATTTATTTATTATAACAATAGTATAAAAATAAATTAGCTAAGAATAAAATTTTTTTGCGATAATCTAAAAGAATATATATAGCATGCAGTTTGTGCACATATATTACATAAATTGTTGATTAATAAGCCGCACCGAAAATAATAAAATTCGGAAAAAATGCATAAGAATCTTATAATAATGTAATTTCGAAGATTGTAAATACTTCTAGAATTTGCCACCATTTTTAGAATGAATCATTATTGATAATTTCCATTTATTTGACTAACAATAGTTTTTGTTAAAAGTTTTAGTGGATTTATAAATTATTAATTTCTTAAACGGTTGAACACTAATTGAATACTACTTTCCGATGTGCAGCAATCAAATCTTGACCGTAGATCCAACTGGATTGAATCTGCACCTCCAAAAATGCCACCGCGATTCAAATGTTCAATGTTCCCACTTACCGAAAAAGTTTTAATTTATGCTATTCGGACGTTTATTTAGTCCCAAAAATAATACGAATTTATATTTTTGTTTTTACACGTTAGGATTGATAAATGTCGATTCTGATATATAAAAGAATACTATTTAAACAATTTTATCGGACAAAATAGTATTTCTAAAAACCCTTGTATATGGGATTAGCAAAATTGGTTCGGTCTTTAGAAAATTACGATAGTGCCCATGCTTCAGATAATGAACCATTTAACTAATGATACAGATGTAATAATTATTATGGAGGGACCACCTTCGCATGCATGATCCTTGACACGTTAGGGACAAAATTCATGACCCCGTGAACCCGTTTTGTCAGACTTGACCCGTTCTCGGTCTTGAAAGTAATCCATAGAAAACTCTAAATAACAATCTGGAAACAATTATAGCGGTTCAAGAATAATTATATCATGAGCTAAATTCGTGACCGCTCGGTGGAAGAAGAGCATCTCCACCGTCCATCCATGTGGTGACGCATTCGAAATGCAAGGAATTCAACTAAAATGGTGATGGTGGTGGAGGTATTCTTAGTCGGTCATGTGGAGCTCATAGAATAATTGGTAATCAAAAGATTCATGTCCGAAGTTCTTCCAACTAAAGTAGCCTTTCTCCAAAGCTCATATGGTTTCACCTTAAACAGTAATAAAACAAATAATAAATGGATAATATTGACAAAATACCTCATGGAATAACTATTGATCCTTATCAATGTTTTAGGTAATGGTCGGTACATTCTGTGCCTAATGGTACGTTTCTATTTCAATAGTTATCGATAATGTACGAATCATATCGTAAGTGTTGAAAAATCTTATATTTAAAATTTTAAATAAATTTAAATATTTTTTATTTGATGTTAAGGAATTACAAAATATATGTATATCGACAAATTCTGCAAGTACGGTATGACATATGTTAGGATTTAAGTTTACTAAAATTTGGCTAGGCTTAGCTCTAAAAAACCTTTACACACACACACACACACACACACATATATATATATATATATATATATATATATATATATATATATATATATATATATATATATATATGGGACCATTGATTTCGAACTATATCATTAAAAGCAGAGATAAATAAATAAATAAGTTGGGTCCATTTGTAGTGAAAAAGCATATGTTTCTCCATTTTCAAGCGAATCCATTTGCAGACAGCCTGCCATATCTTAACCTCTTCACCCATCATCATCATCATCCCACAAAACTACCCATAGCATATATATGATAATAAATCACTAAGGTCCACCAAACTATTCCATGCATATTGGCTTTATTGGCCTCTAAAGTTATCTAGCTAATCGGCCGGCGCATTAGTTATTATCCGCATATAGTACTCATAAAGTCCGCCAAATCTAAATTATATAGAGTACAATATGACGTGTTATACTGAGATTGATGGTTCATATGGCTAATTGTGACTATTAACTTTGGCATGAATATGTTGGACAATCTAGTTAGAGAGAAATAGCAGGATCTTCAAAAAAACAGTTAAACAAATTTTATTATTGATCAAAGACATTAAAGAGCTGATTTTTCAGTGATCTGATATTGCAAAATGAAGACAGAAACAGAGCATTCAAACATTCTTATTACGTGTTATGTAATCTCTTATTTTTATCTATTTTTATCCTTTTTTTTTCTTTTCGCTTGTTTTTTTTTTTCATTTGCTTCTTCATAAATTTTATGAATGAAACACTGTGGTGTCTTTTTGACAACTCAGATTTTCTCAAAAAAAAAAAAAAAAAAAAAAAAATTGTCATGAATATGCAAGTAGTTTCTGTCTTGACATGTAAATATCAAAGTGATTTGTTTTTAAACATTAATTTAAATAGAGGAATAAAAATAAAATAAAAAGGTAGCCTTTAACACCAAGGATGTCCATATGCTTCTATATGGGTCCAATTGTATTTATTGAGAAAGTTCCACATTGGCTGCTTTGCGTGAGATCAAAAGCCAACAGCAGCATCGACGAAGCAACTGATATTATTCCACGATTAATTTGAATAATATAATTTTTAAAGATTTAAAAAAAAAAAGTGAAAGCAACAAATACATTGGGCCTACAACATACGGGTCTTCGTGGTGGGCCCCGGGCCCATAAGTCCTGAATGCGTGCGTGTCTCCCACCAAGGAACGCCTCAAATTTATTAATTCCGAAAATGAAAGGTCATCAGCCGTCCAGTTTCTGTCCGTAAACCCACATGAATTTTTGATACGTAAATATGGAAATCATTTTTTAAAACTTCCACTCCATATTCTTATTTATAAAAAGGATGATGCTGAGCGCAAATTCACCAAAACAATTTAATAGTTCTTATAATAAGAAAAAATCGACAGTATTTTTCAGAAAAAATTTTAATATAAAAATTATAACTTTCGATAAATTTTACAATTTTTAT
Source organism: Xerophyta viscosa (assembly GCA_002076135.1). Classification (NCBI taxonomy): domain Eukaryota; kingdom Viridiplantae; phylum Streptophyta; class Magnoliopsida; order Pandanales; family Velloziaceae; genus Xerophyta; species Xerophyta viscosa. Next base: position 217,889 of record MJHO01000084.1, read on the forward strand.
ATAAAAAATATTTTAAAAAAGTATTTCTAATTGGGGTTTCAAAATTTAACGAGTGTGAAGCAGGTAGATTTTATTAAAATACTTATTTAAAAATATTTTTAAAAAATACTTAATATAAAAGTTATAAATCCTATCAAACTTTTTAGCTTATATTTTGAATATAAGATACTGTTCAATTTTTTTTAAAATAGACTAGTTGTTAAATTTTTCGTGAATTAGCTGGAAACAAGCATTATTTCTATAAAAACAAAAGCTACAATCTTTTTTTTTTCTTTTACCAGGGAAGTTGGTTGCATGGGATCCAGTACTACTTATTTTTAGCCTCTCAACTTCTTTTCCTTCCTCATTTTCTCTTTGAGTTATGTTTAGAAATATTTAGTACAGTATTATAAATATAAAAAAAAAGAAATATTAATACAGAACTAAAAAGACAGTGAAGTGTATCAGCAGCCACGTGGCACTCTTCATCTTTAGGATATTGTTTTTTACTCCCGTTAAATAAATAGTAACAAAGAAAGGCTTTTTTTTTTCTTAATGTTTAACTTAGAGCTAACAGAAACAATGGATTTCTTTTCATCAAAAAAAAAAAAAAAAAAAAAAAAAAAGAAACAATGGATTTCCTCATTCTACAAACAATACATCCAAAAAGACTTTTAAAGAGTTCACGCAATTTTAGGATCAACGTAGATATAATTTGAAAGGTGTCTAACTATATATATATATATATATATATTGTTAGACACCTCTCAAATTTTATATCTACGTTGACCCTAAAATAATGTAGGAAAATCCATATTACATATGAAATTATTGTGAATCCACTCTTCTAACTATATGGTATGGATCATTTAATAAATTTAGAGATCAAAGTAGAGATAAATCGTATTTACAAAGCATTTCTCATTATATATTACCCTGATTTAAGATATCTATATTAACCTTCTAATAAAATCCTCTTCTACAGGAACTGCAATCTCTCAAATAAAAAGATAATAAAATAACAAAAGAATTGGTCCTGTACAAACCTCATGAACTACAAATTAAAAAAAAATGGACAAAAAGGAGAAATTTAGTGATCTATTTCAGAGGAGGACATGAATTGTGGCGTTAATGGCGGAGGCACAGACAGGACACCATTGCATTTGCTTCTGCTGTGCTTCACAATCCGTGCACATGCAGAGATGACGGCACGGCAGCGCCACGACTCCTGCCTCTTTCTCGCCGCACCTCCGGCAGCACCTACTTCGCCCTTTGCTCTCTCCTCCGCCGTCTCCGTCAGCGCATGACAACACTTCCTCGTTGTCCCCTGATCCTTCTTCCCTGTTCACGGAAGCATTGTTTTGAAACATGGCTTGCTCCAGAGCGGCACGGAGATTGCATGCCATGGCTTCGTTGCTCTGAGCGGCGTTGAACCACATCTGGTTCTGCGCCGCTGCAAGCTTCAGCTGCTCCTCCAGCTCCGCCGTGCGCCGGCGAACCATCACCATCTCAGTGTCCAGAACCCTCATTCGTTTCGCCGCCTGGCCCTCCACCACCGCCACCAGCGCCGCTGACTGTCGCCTCTGTAATTCCTCCAGCGACGTCGTTAGCGATTTTACGTGACGGCGGACGAGAGAGTCGATCTCCATGTTCGTCTGCATCCCGGGATGACGGAGAAGATTATCCATGGCTGTCACGGTGGCTCTGCTACGCTTCCTAGACAAAACAGAGGCGTCGTGGATATTGGTAGTGGTAAATACATCGGTCTTGTGGTCTGCAGGGGCGGAGCAGATGAAAGGAGAGGGAGATGCTCCGGCTACGTACTGGGCATCCACTGCCATTTTTTTGAGAAGAAGCAAGTGTAAGGGTTGATGGAAATGTGAAGATTTGCATTCATTTATACAAGATGTGAAGGTATAAAGATGGAGGAGAAAAGGAATGGTTCAACGGATTAGGTCATCATCCAAGTCTCGTGGGGGGCCAATGAATTCTAATTTTATATTATTTATAATATTAAAGCAAAAAAATATTTTAAAAATATTTTAAATATAATTAACTAATATTTAAAAAGTTTTAATTAAAGTTATCAAAATATTATGCAATTTATATTTTATAGAAAGTTATAAAATACTTATTTTTTTATGGAAAAATTACTGTTCAGCCCCCCTGTTTCCCGTTTTTGACTGTTCAGCCCTCCGAAACGCGTTTTTCCGCCGAATCGCGCGACCCCAAAATTAGGGGGGCTGAACAGTAATTTTTCTTTTTTTTATTTCCTGAAGAGTTTTTATATAGTTTTTAGTTTAGATTATTTTTACTTATAGATTTACATTTTTTATATTCTTTAAGAATTTTTTTAATTATTTTTTAAATTTTGATTATAATAGATCAATATAACTGAGAGAATTAGAACTATGTTTTAAATATAAATTAAAGAGTTTTAAATTTTTAGTAATTATAAATTAAAAAAAAATAATATTTTATTATTTTTTGGAACACGAGTGCGACATCCGCCAATAATAACTTAATTGACACGTTAATTGTATGAATACGAAAATAAATCTTACGACCTTCACTGCATTAATGGAGGGTTGAATATTGAACAGAGAAGGAATATTTGGATTTTTAATGTCCCATAAGTTAGAGTTATAAAAATAAATATTTAATTAAAAATAGTATTTTTAATTTATTATTAAGTGATCATGTATGAATATGAAAATAAATCTTACGATCTTCACTGCGTTAATGGAGGGTTGAATGTTGAACGGAGAAGGAATTTTTATGTCCCATAAGTTAGAGTTATAAAAATATATATTTTATATAAACATAGTCTTTTTCTATCATTTTTACTGTGTAAAATAATGTGTATCAAGTTAATTGCCGTTATCTTAAAAAAAAAAAATTTTATAATTTTACGAAATTAAAAGATAAAACTATAAGTTTAAATTATAAAGATATAAAAATATAAATATTTTCAAAAATGAAATATTAATTTATTAGGAGAGCGTAGGGCCGGCAAATGGAGATCAGATGGCCTGTAGTTATTTGACCATAGCAACTTCCTAATCTATTATAAATACCCATTTTTAGCTATGTTTGAAAATTTTTAAATAAAAAAGTAAACTTTATATATTATTATGTTATACTTGGAATTTTTTCAAAACGAAGTATGCCAAATGGATCTTAAAAATATTGTAATTTTGATAAATTTATTTAACAAATTTTACTATATCTTTAAAAAAAAACAAAATAATAAAATGATTAAATATAATACTTATTTAAATTTCTCCAAAAGTAATATCAAATGGATTTTTACAATAATATTATATCATTTACTACGAGGTAATACTAGAGATGATCTGATTACACTCGCTGCATTGACGAAGCATTTTAATATTGCAAACATCAATTAAATTTAGGAAATTAAGTAGCACTTCAATTCTCACGGTGTGTTTATGGCGCTAATTAAGTAGCACTTCAATTCTCAACTATCATCACATGCATCACGAGATAGATATATGTATGACCCACATTATTTACCCACATTATGGGTAAATAGATATTATTATGCATATATTCAAATATTAGTTTCAAAGAAATTAGTATGAGCGGGATAGAAAAATATCAGAGCCAACCAATAGAAGGGTAGAAATTTAATTGAATGAGTGGGCTAGAAAAATATTAGCTAGCCAAGCGTGGCTAGTTCGATGGGATGAGGATATTTTAGAAAACGTTATTATGGCTCTATGGAATGAAATCTCACAGACTCTATGGTATGAGCCATCCGTTCATAAAAGATCTATAGTAAGATTTCATGGCATCGGTCGAAACTGGACGTAAAAATTTTTTGCGAATTTGAGTTTCCAACGAATACGTGCGTTCGTATTACGAATTTTACCACAATAATTTTAAAAAAAAACAATATTAAGTATAATCTAGTATACAAATATACAACTAAAAAACAACTCGACTCCATATAATCGATCAAAATCAGCTGGCATAGAAGTGGCATCGGCACCACTCGGTAGAGACGGATTAGGAATATATATATATATATATTAGAAAGAGACGTAAGCTGGAAAGATAAGCCTGCATGAAAACCGTAGATGAATGAAAGCGTTGTGTGAACGGCGGAAGCATAAAAGGCTTTAATCATCCGTTTCATTTATCACAAAATATTATCAGATTATAATTACATCCGATCTTTTTCTACATGGAAAAATAATAAATACCTATATTTTAAATTTCATTTTCAACATGAAAGATACGTAACAGTGACTAATAAAAACGTCAAAAACATTATATACTCCAGGGGTTAGGATTCATATGAACCGCCTGTGTTTGATAGCAACTACGACTCCGACTTATCGTTGTTATTGATCATCACGTTTAGGACGGCAGGCAAAATTCAATGGAGTTCACAAGTCATAGTCAATAGTCAGCTTCGGTGAACGCACGAAATATGTCGTGATTAGCGTTCTCTGAATATCTCGATTTGTGTACTTACGTATTGTTAATCTCACTAGTGCTCATGTCTATTCGGATGCTTCGGTGATCGCGTCAGTGACGATAACGGCTACCAGAATCGTCCCATATCATATTTTTCAGATGCATTATTTCAAGAGACTCCTATTTGGGTTTGGCTATCATTATGTACTTACACATCTCAGCCTCTTATTTAGTTTTGATGGATGCTTGTAAGTATATATGCGAACAGACTCTAATAAGTAATAATTGTAGTATATACAAAGGAGCAGATTCCTTGGTATAATTTTAAGTTCAGCTAAAGCCATAAGAAAGCAACATACTCCTAATTTTGATACCTTTTTTTTTGGAGGATATGTATTGCTTTCATTAAAAAGAAAAGACGACATCTTCGGCTAATTTTCAGAATCCTGGACTTGATATATATATATATATATATATATATATATATATTATATATATAATATATATATATATATATCATAGAGACATGGTAGAAAAAATTTGAACATGAACATGATGGATTTGCATTAGGTAGCCATGCAGTGACCGGAACCAGTCTTAGAGCCTACAAATCAAAATTTTAATTAAATTTAGATTGAAACAGAAAGCATTTAAACTCCCCATATTCTAAGTTCTATTATTTGAAAATTCGGTCATTTTCACTAGAAGTTTCCTATGAACTTTCAAAATCACTCACTAGAATTTTTCATAAAATAATTCATTAAGTTATCCGGTGATTGTGCCATCTTTGTCCTCTATTTGGATTTTTAGGGATTTCAATGTCTCTTTTCTACAATTATACCCATCAAACCTTTTTTTTTTTTTAAATTATCAAATAAAACAACGACCATAGTGGTCTATTTACTATTCATATCATCATCATTATGTTGTTCTTTCTTTTAGTAATCTATCTACTCTTCTCCATGGTGGTTGCAAGCATTTGTTCACACCTATATCGGCGAAGTTATGGATTTGTGGGGTCATGTATTACTTTGACAAGCATGATATGGACATATAACTATATATATATATATATATATATATGGTTATGTGCTTTTTTTTTTTCACAAATATGCATTATTTTCGTCGGTCACAAAAACAGCTATCGAATAGTCTTTCATCAATAATAATACACTTGCTATTGATATAACATCATTTTCCTGGTTGGTTTAACCTCCTACGCATAGTAGTAGAGTTATACGGCATTGACAAAATGCACGTCGCCATGCTTCTCGTTGGCTTATTCTTTTAACTTGAGGATTTTAAATGTTTTGCCAAATTATTTTAAAATATTGCTTGTTATTTGTGGCGTCTAGAGGAGGTGGCTTGACTTGTTTGATATATACTTGCGATAAAGAAAAGAAATACCAACAGAGAATCTATATCGTATAAATCTTTGAAATGGACAGTTATGCAACATGTTACAAACTACCAAGGTTCCTTCCTGTACACTTCCATTTAATATCATCTTTTGATGAGGCGGGATACCGACAAATTCGACTGCTTTTTTATATATTACGCTATAATATTAATGTAGGATTCTAAAATTATGGTTAATACAGAGTGAACACGTTTGTCACAGACAATGACAGTTCCTTCGACATGCATGCCGCTGCTAAACAATGTCGACATGGAATCTTAGGTCATTAGCATTTTTATTTGTTGTTTAAATTTATTAAAATATGTGTTTCCTAGGTAAGTTTATTAGTATATGTTATTTCTTGCTTCGACTTATTTATAACTTATTATTATGAGTGAAAATAATTCTACAAGTTATAGAATGTGAAATCTTCAAAATAAATGGCAACAAATTAATGTTAAAAATGAGTGTATAGCATTTACCATTAAATGTTATCAAGGTATTCAAATATGACATGATATCGTGCTAAGTTTCGATATGGATGAGATGAAAAAAATATATCGCCAATCATCATGCATGGGAGTGTTTGACGCGCGTCCAGAGGGGTTCTAACATTTACATCATTTTTTAAATGCAAAGGAAAATAATGAAAATAAAGTTAGTTCATTTATTGTTTCATAAAAATGTCAGAAAATAGTCTAAAAGCCTCATGGTTGCAGATATAATTAACTATGCATTTATCTTAAAATAAACATTCAACGCTAGCTAACTATGCTTCTAAATATTATTAAAAATTTTAAAACTAAATAATTGTAGGAAGCAATTAACTTTAAAACTTTGATAATAATAATTTCTTAAAAATGTTCTAATCTTTCGGCTGATCTATGAAAGTTGTTGTAGAACGATGAATTGAATTTCTTTTCCGTCGATAGATACTATATACATGAATGAACAAGGAAAATACTTTGTATCATCATGTTTATTACTTATTTTGAGTAAGTTTTCTTTTATTGAATTGAACGATGCACCATAAAATTAAATAATTAATAGGTCAAAAAGTTAAATTTTGTGTTAGACAGTCCTGTATCAGTATGCCAAATTTAAAAATATTATGAATTGTAATAAAATACAGTGTCAGTTAACTATTCAATTAAGAGTAGTCAGCAAAGAAAGACGTTGAGGGTGGCGTTCTTGGTGGCCGAGCAGACGGGGCAGCGGCTGAGCTTCGGCTCACAGCCACTGCATAGGCAGAGATGGCGGCACGGCAACAGCAGCACGCTCACCTCATTTTCCATGCACGCCTTGCAGTACTTCTTCTTCTTAATAATACAATTAACTTGTTTAACATCCATATTGCCGGCGTAGCAGCATGACTGCGCATCATCGGCGCCGCCTTCCGGCACTCCGGCAGGGGGGAAGTTGTGGTGGCGCAAGGCGTGGAGGACTGTCTCGCTCTGCTTGACGGCTTCGATCCATTTCTGGTGCTCCTTGCTGAGCAGCTTAACTCTTTCTTGCAATATTAAGTTGATCTCTATAGCCTTGTTCATCTCCGCCTCCTCCTCCCTCAGACGCTTCGCAGCCACCTGCTCGAAGGCCGCCATCGCCGCCTCCAAGCTCAGCCGGCGAAACTCCTTCAGCTCGGCAATTAACCTCTCACTCTGATTATGCACAATGGTGTCGATGTCCGTGCCACTTCTATCAAAGGTGTAAGAAAAGACGTCTGCGGCGGCGGTGCCATGGCCGCTGGCGGAGGCGGCGGCGGAGCTGAGCAACCGGCTGACTTGGTGATAATTACCTGATGAACTGAGCATTTGTGGAGGTTTTTGATTAATCATCGCTGTTTGCTGATCACCATCTTCTCTGCCACGCTTGCTTGTTGGAGCTAAGGCATTATTACCAACATTATTACTATACTGCAAAAGTTGCAGAATTTCCATTTTCTTCTCTCTAAAGCTTCCTGTAAGTGCTCCAACCCCGTATATATAATGAAGAAGGTTTTATTGATGATGCAGATCTAATCTAATATAAACAATAATAATAATAATAATAAAAGTGGGTCAAAGAAAGGAGGTTGTACGTCTGTAGAAGAGATGAATATCGAAGGAAAGCACGAGAAATCGATTATATAACATGGAAAACGATGTGTTTTGTCAGCAGCAGCAGCAGCCTGCAGATCGCTGTTCTTGGTCTTATCCTCATCACCGATCTCGAAAATTTTGACACCTCTCACAACAACCACAGCAACAAAATATTACAAATATTGTAAAAAATTATTTTCTCCATTTAATCGTACGCAAGCATCATCTAAACGAGGACAAATGCCGAGTTAAAGTGGGTGGCAAATTTAATTAATTTTCGTAGGGATATTTGTTTAAGGCTTCAAAGTGGTGTATCCAAGCTGCTAATTTCTATCAAACGGATAGCTTAATAGTTTTTTTTTTCCAAACGGATCTTGATTAGTCTTGCAAATAATTCTTAATGAATTACAGAAAATCTACGAATTTTGACAGTATACTGAACATAATTAAATTAGTACGATTAAATAAAAAAACCCTGAAAAGCCAAAACTGGTTGCAGCAAAATCTGACAGATCGGATGAAATTCGGATCTATGATATGTTCATGAGGCAGATCCATCCTAATGGCTTTTGAACATCAACATTATTATGTTTTCTATAAGTTTCTCTTTTCTTAATCCTTAACCTATGTTTGGTTGGAATTTTGTGGGATATATGAGTGACAATCTGGCAATCGACTGCACCAAACTACATAAGAGAGTATTTTTTGAAAATCTTTTTTACTATTTTTATACCAACTAAAATTTTAGAGTGCTAAAAATATATATTTCGGAGCATATGCTCCGACCAATTTTGGAGGTATATATATATATATATATATAATTATATGATGGACGTTAGAAGGTTGAGAATGGAAATAAAAAAAGGAAGTAGGAATATAGTACTATAATTATTGTTTTCGAGACTGGTTTGGTGGACGATAAAAGTAATTTTTTTCCTATATTTATAGCTTAGCTTGTGGAGAATGCGACGAACAACCATCAAAGTTGTGGGAGGTACAAGGCAGGGTAGATCTCGCCAACTCCCTTTCATATTCGTTGATTCATTTGAATTGAATCATCCAACGCAAAAAACAAGGAAGGAAAATAAGCAAACTCATGAATTTGTAGCGAAGTAGTTGATAGCATGTGATGTAATGCGTGCATGATTTCAATACGGTGGGCCGCGTTGGACAGATCCAGTTGGGTGTTCGGTTAAGTCATTGAATTTGATCCTTTTAAGCCATCTAGAATCTTGTCCTATTAATCTCGAATTTCGTCGAAAATTTCAACGCCCGTCCAAAAACACCACAATCTGAATCCTTAAAATAATAATAATAAAAAACTGAACATTAAAATCCAATATTTTAGATTTTTATAGAGACTACTTATTTGAAGGTTCTTACCATAAATTTCTACCGTAAATAAAATTATCGAAATCTATCGATTGCATGCGAAAATAGATCGCTGTATTGCTCGTTCTCAAGTCCGTTGAAATAACTCCGGCGATGAGAATGGCTACCAAAATTATTTTCTGCATCACTAAGTCCTATGGTTCATTCACAAGTGACTTACTATATAACTTATGATGTGTATTTATACTCTATTTTTAAGGATTTTGATTGGATACTTACAAATATTGAAGTTGATCTAAATATACCAACAACATTCATATAGAGTTTCGATTCACATTTTTCCAATGGAATATTTTTAACTTTTGCTATATATAAAATTCTATATCGAAAAATAAATCTTTTTTATTTATGATGGTAGGCAACAAATTGACGTGGCATTTTCTCATTTATTTAGACAGAGTTGTACCAGTGGAGGCCACTGAATTGGGCCTTTCTAAAAGTAGTTAATCAGTCTACTTCTTCCTATTCAATGGGGCAATCTTGGCTGGCTGATTCAAAAGCAGCCTAACAAACTTGGAATACTAACCAATATTAATCCAATTAGTTAGTATTACTGAATATTGAAAGATAATCATGATGGATAGATCAAGTTTGAACTACAATAAGTGTGAGTTTTGAGGAACTACCATACTGCTTTATTTTTTTGTCGAAATATAGGATAAAAATTGAATTTGACGGTCGAATAAAAAAAAAGTTTGGAATCAAGTGTTGACTATTACGTCTCTGCTACAATTATCCATTTTGACAAATTTCAATAATCTAGGTAGTTAGGCGCCAAGCTACTACATCAAAATAGCCAATTTTCGCTGAAGTTTTTCTTTAAAAAAATATATATTACTATAATTTATCATGCAAATTTATTATTTAGGTCCTTTCTGGTCATAATGTCATAATTTTTTACCAGAATGTCACAGGTTACATTACGTTGTCACCCGATTGAATAAGGTATTGTATATTGAAACTAAAAGTTAGCATCAAATGTGTCACTGACCCCATGAGGTTGAGATTCAAACCAAAACATGTTAGGTATCACGAATTCATGTAAATATGCAATTTCATATGGAAAATGCTTAACATCACGCCACGCGCCCAAGAAATTTATCAGAGACGCACGTGAAAAATGCGTTTTCCCGTGTGTGAAACGCATTTCACGAGCGGAAAAATATGTTTTCCATGCGTGTCTGTAATAAATTTCGTGCGTATGTGCGTGAACTCAAACATCACCCATTTCAAATGGAGGTGTCATAAGTGTAGTGGAAATTTTGTTTTGGGATGTAAGTGATACTAACTTTTACCAGAAGAGCTGCATTGAAATAAAAATTTTTCCTACAAAGAGTTATATAAAACATATCATGATAAATCTGTGCATATCGTTAACCAGGAAAAAAAAAAAAGAGAAGAAAGTAAGCACATCCATTTTGGGTACCGTAAAAGTACCTCTTTGAAGTATATTGGAAAACATTTGAATACAAAAATAAAGTTTATTGTGCTTTACATCCTTGTTATTTTTAAATGTTTCTAAAAACTTAATTGAAGCTTTTGAGTCAAAATATTTAATTGAAGTATTTCTAAATACTAAAATTATAGATCGTATTAAAATTTATAATTTTTATATGAAATATTTTTCTAATAATGCCTCGGGAGTTTGGTATATTCAATTGTATAGTCAACTATTTTTTCTAAAAAAGAAAAAACTGTACAGTCAACTGTACTGAATAGTTTCTTTCTTAGCAAGCCTTTTTTTTTCTACAGTAAGTTAATGTGTATTGGATCATTGCTCCGTGTAGCTATGCTTCTTTCCTTATGGCTCACCGCTGCATCATCTTTCGGTTCTTATGTTCTTCTAAGCTACATGTCCGGGACAGATACATGAATTGCTGAACAATAAAGACACTGGGAGTTGGAATAGGATGGCATTTGAAAGCAGAATCATGTTTAGTTATATATTAATTAAGAATTATCCGTACCAATTAGACCTATAAGAATAGAAACATTTATCTCTTTTATCTTCCTATAGGAAGCACATAGTCACAGGCGGCTAGTTCTGTCCAAAGCAAAAGATTAGGACCCTATTAGTGAAATATTTTGGACTATATGAAATTTTATCTGTTATTACGATCGTATGAAAAATGAGCTGATTATAGAGAAAAAAAAAACAAAGAACTGTTTCACCAATTAAAGTGCTATGCTGAAGAAATACATCTTTAGAATTGGTGTAAAATTACTGTAAGCATCTGGTTGGGTCGAGATATTGTTCCTTGCTGCAGTAGAGATGAGTATGATTTATAGGTCTCGAATAGAACAGGGCACTGCAAATAATCTTGGATTAATGTCAAAAAAATTTCTACTTACACGAGCAAACACGATATAGATGAACAAATACAGTGTTGTCAGTTTGTACCATGATATTTCGGACGACAAAATATGATATTTTAGATGAACAAATAAAGTGTTGGATGAGAAAAAAAAATGAATTTAAACAAGATATCGACCCTTCAACAAAATTAAGCCTAGCTCCCACAAGATATAATCCCAGGAACGAATTACACTTGTCCACGTTGTAGACGATCAGTCTACTGTAACTCACTCCGGTCAGTAAAAGCAAATAGGGGAGTTTATGTTAAATGTTAGAAGTTAATGAAAACATAGCATGTTTTCTAAAGAATAATCTATCGACAAACATCTTCACCAAAAAAAAAAAAAAAAAAAAAGAAAAAACGAAAGAACGATGACTAACAACTGAGTTCCAAAGAATCAGAAAATAACTTCACCTCAGAATGATCAATACGGTTTTAAGAAAAGCGCGAATACTGCTACTTATTATACTTATGATATTAGAAAATTTAGGCAGGAATTAGAAATCCTAAAAGATAGTAGACAATTGAAAAGCACTTTATTTCATCCACAATTTTGATACAAGAAGTGCAATTACACAGCAGTTATAATACAATACTTAATTAAAAAGAAAAGAACAAAAGTGTTTGCATTCTCATTAGAATTTCCCTGAAAATTGGAAATGAAAACGGCATAGATGATAAAGAATCAAAGGTTACTTCCTCTTCAGGTAGTTCTTCCACTTTACTTCCACTTGTCGGCAACAATGTGAGCCAAATCTACGACCCTCTGTGAGTAACCCCACTCATTATCATACCATGCAATTACCTTAACCATATCATCACCCATAACCATAGTCAACGATGCGTCAACCGTGGAAGACACATCGGTGCAGCGGAAGTCAACGGAGACTAAAGGCTCATCGCATACTGAGAGAATACCGTCCAATTCCTTCTCTGCAGCATCGCGGAATGCAGCATTAACTTCCTCAGCGAAAGTCTTCTTAGAAACTTGGACAACGAGGTCAACGACTGACACGTTAGGAGTGGGAACACGAAGAGCAATTCCGTTAAGCTTTCCCTTAAGACTGGGGAGGACCAGGGCCACTGCCTTGGCAGCACCAGTGGACGTCGGGACGATGTTGAGGGCGGCAGCTCTTGCACGGCGGAGGTCACGGTGGCTAGCATCAAGCAGCCTTTGGTCACCAGTGTAGGAGTGAGTGGTGGTCATGGTACCCTTGATAATGCCTGCATGGAATTTAGAAGTTCAAACTAGTTCCAAAAAAAAAATGAAAAACTTTTTGGAAAAAATACATAAAATGAAAACGATGCAGGAACGAGAAAAACAATTCATCACTATCACCAGTAATTTTGTATAGCAAAGGAAGTTCAGGACTTTTACATGGACTACCTAATGAAAATAACTCAAAAGTCTTTCGTTTGAACTACAAACTATAATACAAATGTCAAAAATATAATAATTTATGTATATAATCAAATAAATGTATTAGCATTTGCATTAAGAAAGCAATTGCCTTGTCAAGAGCCAAAACCACTTCCATTTGCATGCAAGACTCACCCAATAGCCTGAATCTTAAGTTTTAAAGATAAAGAATGTTAAATCAAGACGAGTATGGAGCTTTTTTATTCCAAATAAAAAATATAATATGAACAGAAGATTCACATCATTGTATCCGCATAATCTGTTGGTGTTGCTTTACAGCTTCAACATCAACACTTCACTTGAGAGTTCTTGAAATCAATGAGACCCGGCTTCTTAATTTATCCTACTCTCTTCAAAAATCTTAAATACGGCTAAAATATCTCCTTGGCAGCTCACAATAAGCATTTCTTCAAAAAAACGAGTTCTAGCACAATAATTTATCTTTCAAAGAACAGCACAAAGACCAAATGCAAAAGGATCTGACAGAAGCTGCAGTTGGCAGGGAAAGAAGGGCATTGTATTCCAAAAAACGTTTCTATAAGTACTATAGACACAATTACATGTGCTCGTAGTGAATAAAATCCACACATGGTCCATATTCTTAAGATCGACATCCTAATCGACGATGGTCGCAATGTAGAGTAATAGAAGACTACAGTTGTAACTACCAATTTTGCATCTCATGTCCATGGATGGAGCAACAGAGACTATAAATAAAGAACTGGCTCATTACTCGTTATGCAAATGTAAATTTAGTTATATCATCGTTATCACTAAACAGCTAAGGATACGAAATTCTGAAGAGTTCATAACAAATTGCTAATATGATATATCTTGCTTGAAGCTTCCACAGATACTACAACGATTGACGATTCCACAATATGCATAACATAACGTACAAATGTATAAAACAACTTGGACTAAGTTTCTTAGCGTCGTTGGCACACGAGTAACTTTTGATGAATCCGAAAACATCAACTCCTTACAGAGAGAAATTTGTGAAAGAAAGCTTACCAAATTTCTGGTCAAGGACCTTGACGAATGGTGCAAGACAGTTGGTAGTGCAGGAGGCATTGCTGATAATGGCCTCATCCGGATTGTATGCATCTTCGTTGACACCGACGACGTACGTTGGGATGTCGCCCTTACCAGGGGCGGTGATCAGAACCTTCTTTGCCCCAGCCTGGATGTGCTTCCCTGCACCCTCCCGGTCAACAAACACACCAGTGCCCTCTATCACCAAGTCGATCCCCATGTCTCTGCAAAATCCCAAAAAAGTGTACTATACCAAAATTCTTGTATTTTCATGAAATGCCTAAAAAAAGAAGAAGAAAAAGATGTTTGATGAATTTCCTTGAGCTAGAAACAGTTCAACAAAACAACGACATGCACAATCCCAACCCTTGAAAATCACTATTGGCAGACTAACCAGACACAAAAGTTTTATTTGAAGTATTCCTAAGTTCGCAACTATAAAGTCTAAACTTGGTAAAGTATATTTTGGGTTGAAACACTTGAAAATACTTCACCATGATGATGCTGAAGAGTTCTGAACAATTAATAGTCGACTTCAGACTTACCGACGGTTTACTTCACTCGAAGTTTGAAGAAATGTAGATAGTCCGAATTTTAAACTTCATATATAAATTGAGTGCTTGAAGTTGTTAATTTATTGCTTACTTTAATCCTATAATTTATTGCTTACTTTAATCCTATAATTTATTGCTTACTTTAATCCTACAACTATATGTCCAATCCTCATCTCATTAAAGTACAGTGGGGCTTGATTGTGCGAAAATAAGTATGTGTTCGACAAAATGCCGCAATGAGAAGAAGAAGAGGAAGAAGAAGAAGAAGAAGAAGAGACTGGACACAAACACTTACTTCCATGGGAGATTGACAGGGTTACGGTTTGAGACGACCTTAATGACTTTGCCATCGACAGAGATGGCGGCATCACCCTCGGGCTTGACGTCAGCGTCGAAGATGCCGAGAGTGGAGTCGTACTTGAGCAGGTGGGAAGCCTGCTTCACGCCTCCCGTGTCGTTAATGGCGATCACCTCCAGCGGCGAGTTCTCACGACCGTGCCAGCATCGCAGGAAATTGCGGCCGATGCGACCAAACCCGTTGATCGCAACCTTCAGCTTCGCCTCTGTAACCCCTCGCCTGTAACCACTGCTGCTCCCCGCCTGCACCAATTACAATTTTGCACTTCACTAAAATTCATTAATTTTTCCTAAAACCCAATTAGTAAACCCACTAACCGGTCCTGCAGACACGAAAAACAGCACCTAAATTGGACCTTCTAAGTTCGACGGCCTGCTATAAGATTTTTATTTTTCTTTTATTTTTTTGTTTGTCAAATATTGGGTCTACCAGCATAAGCACTTCTTATAAAAGATGACATTCACATGTTTTCGTATCGAAAAATATTTGAAGTTTTTCTATGGCAATACTATTGTGTTGGTGGGGAGCTTCTTTAGGCCAGGATTTATTTGAAGTTGTCTAATCTTTCATTAACTTAAGTATAACGCTAATTTATATTATTCGCTAATAAGACATCTTTTAAACTTTTTAATACCAACGTTGCCTTGGCCCTTTTAATCAATCACAATATTTGGACCACAATTTAAATTATGCATCATGTTAGGGCCACTAGAAGATGAGCTTTTTTCTAGATTTTTTTTTTAAAATAAAATTGAGTGTATTTTTTTTAAACATTTCGGATGACAGCGCTACGTTATGTAGATAGAGATATCGCACTGCTTCATGTGGTCAGGTAGTATCTTCTATAAGCATACTATTTTATAATCTATTAAACATACTAATTTATCTAATACTTCATTTAGTGTTTTTTCCGATATCTAAATGATATTAAATAATCTGTAAGTAAGCAAACGTTAGTAAGGATAAAGATCTTGTGCCCAATAATTTGATGTGTTATTCATATATTGCTAATCAAAATATTATATATATATATATATATATATATATATATATATATATATATATATATATGCATAAAAAAAATATGATATATATTCTGACTATCCATTTTCATATCACCAAAATTAGTTAATTTTTTTTACAGGTGTCATATTTGGGTAGCCGCACCGAATGAGAAGCCAAATAATTGGCAGAATATCTGAATCCCTTCAGTAATACTTTTATATACTTCAGTAATAATTCTTAGTGGCTACTATCATCAGTATGTGGGTGGTCCATATATATATGTTCCGAAGTAAGTTAAGCCTACATGCTATTAGATGCACTATGAATGCGGAGTTTTACGTACCGCAGAGGTCTGAGAGGAGACTAAAGAGATGAAGTCATCAGCAGTGGCCTTGCGGGCTACTGGAAGCGCAGCGGATGAACCCCTCAAGCCCGAAAACTCGGAGAATCCCTTACCATTTCCCTACAAAACGTGCACCAGTTCACTCGCTAACATAAGTATAGAGCTTAGTTAGCAAAACATATAACTAAATTGCATGGGGGAAGGGATAAGAACCTGGAGGGAGGCATTGGCCACAGAGAGAGTAGCCGAGGCCATCGTCGGCGGCGGATCGAGAAAGAGGTATGATGAGGATCAGCAAGTGGAAATGGAGAGAAATGGCGGAGTATATATTTTGTTGGTAGGAAGATAAGAGAGGCGGGTTTTGTGGTGCATGGAAGGAGTAGTGAGTGAGTGAACGGAGACAATCAATGGTGTAGTGGAGCGTGAGCGAGTGATCAGACGGAGAGGACGAGATTGCGGATAGCGTAGCGTCTGAATGAATGGCTGCTGGAGTCTCATCACAATGGATTGCGAGGCCCACAGGACGGTCATCATTGGGCCAATCCTTGTGGGTTCCACTCTTGTGTCTCCTCTACACGTGTCTCTTCCTGGGCCTCTACGTACTTCCTCCGACTGCGGGACCCACTCCAAGAAACCACATTTGTGTGACGGTAAAGAAAATGCTACGAAAAATTACTCTCCGCTCGTCCAAGTATCCCAGATATTCCGCATGCTTTTACTTAAAAAGGTAACTTTCATCACTTTTTTTTGGAAAGTTCGTAAATTTCAGATACATAAAAATAAGTTTACACAAGTTTAGAGTAAATGACTTCCAAAGTTCCAATCCAACAAAGAAGTAAATCAATTATACATTAAATTTTAATAATAATTAAATTCTCATATAGTATTACCTTAATATAATATTATTTTTAAAATTTTATGATAGTTATATTTAGTGAATAATTTTTTAAAATTATATTAGTAACATTTTAGAAATTATTTTTACTAAATCTTAAAGGAACTTTATAATTTTAAAATTATATTTAGAAAACTTAACATAGTTATTAGAAAAATATAATAATATTTTTGAATTTTAAGATAATCTAAGATAAACTATATTTTAGTAGATAATAAACTTATAAAAGATAACAAATGCGAATATTTAATTTAACTTTTGAAAATACCAAAATGTGGCAAATAATGCTCATGAATTATACCTTTGGCAGTGAATAAGATCTACCTAAAAAAATCAAATTTAGTGGGATAACAACGAAAGAACATTATACTCCAGCTTCTTATTTCAAACTTTATAGCCCAAAATAAATAAGAGAATTATATTCAGCTTCACTTATCATATTTCCTAATTCAAAGTAAACAAAAATAAAATTAAACTCTTCTTTCCACTTCTTCTCAATTTTTTAAAAACTTTTACCATTCCTCAATCCACCTTCACCATTTATACACTTCGCAATTATCTTTCTCGAATTAAATCCGAGTTTTTAACTTGTGAATACTGATTAACCAATCACAATGCTAGAGGCGTAGAGTAAGAAAAACAAACTGGAAAAAGATAATATGATTATATGCTACATAGTAACATTAAAATAAGCTTTTAAAAAAAGAAAATAAATGTAAAAAATAATTCATTTTGAAATGTTTGAAGTGGGCGCCATTGTCCATTCCTTTCCATATTCATTATGGTGTGAGCAAGAACCAAAGCTAACTACTCCATTTCCTGGTCAAAAGGAGTACATTAAACTGATTTTAATAAGAAAATGGTTGTTGAATTAATTATATGTGATGCCTTCAATATTAAGTTTTAAAAGTATATGCGTGCAACACTAATGCATTAAGTTAAATCATGGTGTGAAATGATGAATCTGCTCTCGTTAAGTGAACTGCTTTTATTTCTCAAGAAAAAAAGAACAATGATAATTTTATCATTTCATATGATCAAGAAAGAATAAAAGTGCTATTTCGAATTAGGGGGACAAAAATATAATTTTAAATTATGTATAGCATAAAAAACGCAGATGCCCCTACTAAGTTTTTTCTTTTTCTTTTTTTTTTTAAATAATTTTTGACTGTCGAGTTCGGCTCTTATCTTACTTTGGACCGGATATGGAGTGATACCATAACTCGCTCCCAACTCATGCCTGCTGGGATTATCTATCTTTCATAAGGGCAAATCGTAGTCTACTCTGCCCTCTAACAAACTGGACTAATTCTAGCCGGTTAGTATGTGTATACAACACTAATCCTTTGGTTAGTGGACAATAATAAGAGAAAGTTGCATGATTAAAAGTTAATTACTTAGTTAGAAAATGGAGCTCATATCAGCTTTTACCAATTAAGTAATTTGATTATGTGACCCACCTGTATGGTTCCGGGCGCACTAGCAGCAAAAGCAATTCCCCTCAAACCATTTCCAATCGATCGAATAATCATTAAATAGCAATATAATAAGCATTCTAAGACGCATTAAAACGACATATTATAATGAAAATGAGGAGCGAACGACTTGAAGCAGTCGACGATTTTGTCGTCATGTTAATCACTTGTACTGTAAGCTTTTGCCCAATTTTTATATTTATTTAAAAATTTTCAATAAATAAACCAGAAAGAAAGGTAATTTGAGAGGGAGAAGCTAGGGGTATCTCATGTAACAATCGTCCATTTATCACTTTTACGTAGCTTCATGGGTTGTCCCAATATGCACCCATAAATATATAAACTATATCCCCGATCATTCCCAAAATGACCCCAACTAGCTACTATATAAATCCCTCCTTCCGCACCAACGTCTTTCTGCGCCCAAAACAAACAACTAAAACACTTTCCCTTCTCTCTTCTCTCACATCTACTCTCCTTCTCCTCTCCCTCTGCTTCGTTCTTCTGAAATACTAATCGAGATTAACAATCTATAGATTTTATTAATTCATCAAGCATGGCCGAGGAAGAAGACTTGAAGGTAATTATTAGTCGGTCCATTAACTTATATTTATTTTGATTGCTAATCATTTGCTTATGTTATTGTGCTTTTGCTTCAGATGATTGAATTAAAAGTGTCAGCTAATTGCTGCGAGGGTTGCAGAAGAAAGGTTGTCAAAGCATTGAATATTAAAGGTTTGAATTTCATTAATTTATGATGAAAATTATATTGTACGTACATAGAATCTTAATTAAAGCATATTATTAATCTTTTATAAACATAAATATATATGTGAAGGAGTTCTGAAGGCGGAAATCCATCCAAGTCTTCCGAGAGTCACTGTCGTGGGGAGCACCGACGTGGTCACTCTCGTTAAAAAGCTCGCCAAATGCGGCAAGTCGGCAGAGATCCTGCGGTTGAACAAGCAAAGACTTCTTCTTCTTCGTCATTATCAAAATCAAAACCATCAGAAGTTACAGAGAATACAAATGAACAAGAAACAAAAAAATCTAGATCGTCTGAGAAAAGGGAAGCCATTCATAATTCCAGTGACAGCAGTTGCAAATGTGAAAAGGAGAAGAAAGGTAGCAAAGGTGATTCAAAGGCAGCAAATGATTTTAAACCGTCCGATGGTCATCACGATGATGATCTTCCAAAAACCATCCATCCTACGGTGATGACGTCGTCTGCGACGCCGACTCCCATGGCAGCTTCTTATGCAAGAGTTTACTATCCTACGGAGCCTTTGCCCATGGTGTATAACTATGCCATGAATCCCTACTCGGTGGCAGCGCCGCCTCCGCCTTGTTGTCCCCAGGATCATTGCTGCCATTGCATGCGACCACCACCGCAGCAAATGAATCCACCCCAACAAGGTTCCTCCGGCTTCGGCGATTACTTCAACGACGACAATGCTTCTGGATGTCATGTGATGTGATTTCATTTTGAAATTGTGGATTAGGGACGTCAGGTAATTATCTATACCATGGGCTAAGTTAGCAGACTATTTTTTATCTTACATTTTATGATTGTATCCAATTAATAAATATATCTAGTTGGGATATTCACAACCATGCAATAAATATATCGAGCTTTACCCATTATGACTTCTGCAATGTGCATGTAAAATTATGTGTAATGCAAAAGAAGTGAGAGATAAGTTATTCGGTTCTTCGAATTATGTTATAGTTGAGCAGACCTTTATATATATATATATATATATATATATATATACTGGCCTGCATTCCATGAATTGGAGCTCCGTTATGTTGTTGGGGCATTTTTTTTCTGAAAAATATATATGTAGATAATACAGACGGGTGAGCTAAGATCGCAGCTCTACCACTATGCAAAAAAAGTATGTGCAAAATAAAAGTAATAATTTTATTAATATGTATAATATGAAGGGTATTCCCCAATTTTATAAAATTATATAATTTGTTGGTTTAAAAATTATAAAAAAATTAGATAGTAAGAAATTTTAAATATAAACCTTCCAACGTTCTTTGTCTCTTTGGATTTTGCACTCAAGAGTCAAAGCAAATCCAATGCATGCATGACAGCCGAATGAACCTTTACTACGATATTCTCTTTTCGTGTATGAAAAGAACTGAGGCCACCAAAACTTGAACCTTTCACCTATAAGTCGCACAACTTTGCTTTTTTTTTTTTTTAATATTATCGTGAAAAAATTCTATCTATAATTGGTCTATTTTTGTATGATCGTCGTAACAAAAAATACACGAATAGTGTCGTTCCATATTTCACTAATCGAAGAATCCTAACCTTCCGATCTGGACAAATCTAATGATAGGTCTTATCTTCTACAGAGTACACATAGTATAAATCTTCTAAATTCTTGTGGGTGCACAACTTTGCTTTTTATTGCTGGGAGTCTGGGATTAGGCATCTTTGAACAGCTGCAACTACAGTATATTCCAGAGTAGTTTATAATGGAACAGAAAATGTTGTTATTTCAACTCGTAAGTAGCAAATTCAAAGAAAAGTTTGAATTAATATTGGAATTACATCGATGTTCATCCATATAAGTCAAACAGAGATTTTTTGTATGGACCATGTATGAATTCGAAAACAGCAACAGGCGTGCAAAAAGTGATTCTTCGAAGCCGTTAGTGCACGAATATAATTAGTTTGGACAACAAAGAAAGAAGGCGATTACAAATGAGAAGTATCTTCTTTGTAGGGTTTGGAATAAAGCAGATCGTTAATGGCTTCTGCTTTTACATTGGGACGCGGCTTCCGTGATTTGGCCGAATTAGGAATCACCGAAACGGACGGCCAAAATCGGTCGGTCCGAAAGAATACGGATTTCGAAATTTCATAAAACTTTCGACTTATTTGACCTATTTTTAAGTATTTTTTGAAAAAAATTTAACTACAAAATTATAGATTTTGATAAGATCTACAATTTTGTAATTAAAATTTTTCAAAAAATGTCAAAAATTATACCGAAATGATGATAAAAAATTTTGATCATCATTTCGATACATGTTTTGGCATTTTTTTTTGAAAATTTTCAACTACAAAATTATAGATCTTATTAATATCCGATCATAATTAGCCATATCTTGAAAATACATAATATATAGCAATGCTTCAGGAACAAATTTATCCGATCAATTTTATCTATCAAGGACTTATCATATGATTAATAAGTTTCTATCCTATTATAGCAGGCAAATTGGTCCTACTATATCATTATCACAAGATGCATACATCTATTTTTTATTGATATAAAATAAAAAGAGCTACAGTACTTATCTACCGACGCATGCACATGCAGGACATTCTACTCGGCGGTGAAGACCACGAGGAGTTCATGCATTGCTACACCTACGAATACTATATATTATTGTAGGAAAAAAGATAAATAACCGACATTACATATCCTACATATAACTGTGCATCAATCTAGTTGAGGTAAGACTTGGCGATCTGTCCCTGAGCTCCGGCGGGGTAGAATCCACCAGGCTGCTTCTCGTTGCCAGAGGCGTACACGATCTTCAAGATCTCCTCCGGGGTCCGGCCGTAAGCGAGAGAGTCCTCATTGCCGGCGACGATGTTTCCGGTCATTTTACCCTCAGGGCCGTATTTCTTGTTGACGATGATGCCCTCGTCCTTGTGCCCCTCGCCGCCGAGCTTGTTCCTCATCTCGGAGATCTTGTTGGTCATCTCTGCGACGGTGACGCCGTAGGGCTCAACCTTTTCATCTCTTATCTGGTAAAGCAGAGTTCTGAGGATAAAAGTTGGCAAAGAAATCATGTTACTGTTAGTTATTAAAAACGAATTATACCTTGAAATAAAATAACTCAAAATAGTTCCTTGTAGTTACCTGAGGATGGCGTCCTGGGCAGCCTCGACTCCCAAAAGCCCGGCAAGAAGCTTCTTGGACTCAGGGTGCTGGATGTGGGGGTTGCCGCCGACGTAGCCGGTGAGGCCAACGTAGGGGACGAGGTAGGAGGCGAGGAGGTAGTTTACGGTGTTAGCGTAGGGGTCGAAGGGGGGGTCCAGCTCCTTCCCGACGGCGTCGTTCATGATCTTCGCGAAGTGCCTGGCGCTCAAGTCCAGCAGCGGCCGGGGAAAGCCTTCAACGTTCTTCTGGATCGCTCTGATGTGACCCACCTCCTGGTATCCGAACTGTGCGATGATGTCGCGCACAAGGGGCTGGAGGTTGGCCTTTTGGACGCCGACCGGGGACGGGCCGCCCCTGACAAGCTCGGGCGCCACCTCGTCGAGGCCCTTTCCGAGGGCTCCCCACAGGAAGAACTCGGCTTCTAGAAACTCGAGGTTCAGAGGGAACTCGGCCAGCTTGATGTCGGATTCTGGGAGGTCAAATTTTTTAGTCGGCCTAATCGATTCGGGAAGAATCTTCTCCACGGGGTCCGGAACCACCATATCGATCACTCGCTCTGAGACCGTCGCGAATGAAGGTGCGAGAAGAGAGGAGAAGAAGAGGAGAGAGACGAAGAACATGGCCCTCGCCATTGTTATTAGCTTGCACCAAACTCACTCTACCAGAAGAACCTATATCTTGATTTCAATTTTCAAACAATGAACTAGCTAGTGTATTTTGCTCTCTTCGATGGTTTGAGAGAGGAGATGGTGTTGGGATTATATAGGCGGAGGGAAACTCGACATCGCCAAGCTCCGGTGCGCTGGAGCATGAGGAGTTGTACCAAGTGTCCATGGTTTTTGCCAGAGAAATTTGGGTTAGTTTATATCGGGCCTCCATCGGTAAACATCTGTATGACTCCATCTAGAGAAGCTGTGGATCATCCCCAAGTATGAGGCCAGGGTTAATTTTGGTAGCTCCAGATGAATGAGAGATGGAAGATGGCAGAACTCCACCGGGCTGCGTCATCTCATTTCATCGTCAAACTGTACAACTAGTCTCCCTTGGATCAACCCACAGTATCTCGACGTAAGCTTCTAGCTGGTGATATTTATTATCAGAAAATTCGCGAAACAGTGTGGTAGTTTTCGATCTAGCGGACAAAATTTTCCCAAATTGCTATCTCGTGCAGTACATAACAAAGTCGTAGCCAGTTTGGACCAACCACGTTGAATGCTGACAGAAAGTCTCATAAACTGATCCAAAGAAAAGTAAACGACGGAACTCGACATTGCCACATTGCTAGTAACTTTCTCAAACTTTCTGGTATAAGGCACCCCTATGCGTTCAAGTGGCCAGCATTATTCATTCGGTATAGATCAGTATTAATTACTAAGGTGAGGAAATGGGTTAAATGCTGATTTGGCAATTCAATATATTAAATAAGCAAAAAAACGAGTTATTTCTTAAGTTATTTTAAATATGAAAATATTTTTATTAATGTTTTAAGTGAATAAAGAATTTTGAAAGATTTTTCTAATATATATATACTTCTAATCTAACTTTTAATAGTTTTTCAAGGACAATTACTTTAATTGATATATATATTTATTAAGTGAATGAAATCCAAAAAAAAAAAGGTTCAACAAAAATTCAGTTAATATATATTTCAGTTATACTTCACTTAAAATATTTAAAATATTATCAATAAGTACTTGACTAGCTATATTTAATCGGTGTTGGGGAATAATTTATACTTATATATTGAGTACATACATAATGATTTTTTTCAAAAGCACAATATTTTATTTGAGAAAAATTATCATTTCATAGTATCTAATGTGATTAACTTGATGTTGATGTATATGTATGTACATAGATCGGTTTTACATAGATTTTTTATTATTTTATTAAATATTATATTTTATTTGTCATATGTTATTAAAGTAATAACAAATAATATATATAGTACTATACCTAAGAGTTATTTGAAGTGTGGCATCAAAGGATGGTGATATATATATATATATATATATATATATATATATATATAAAATAATATATAAATTATTATTTTTATTAAATTAGCATTTTTTAATTTAATCTTAGACCATTCAAATTTTTCATATTTGACGGTATATAACTTATAAAATTTCTATCAATATACAAATAGCATATGTATTATTTAGAAGCAAATGCCATATAGCATATCTAAATATTATTTAACATTATATATAATGGCATTACGGTTTTGATAGCTCAATTTTATAGATATTTTTATACATATTAGTCATCGCAAATTTTCCTTAATACCATATATCAAATCCCTTCCTAGTACTTATAATTAAGTATCAATTTAGTGATACCAAAAGATAACACTGGAAATCGTTATTTTGCCAACCACACAATCCATAAAGCATGACAAGCCCAATGCCACAGCTATGCCCTCGACCGTATAGAATTTGGTATAAGTGGAGGTTATATAGGAAGCGTGGATGTAGTGTGAAGCATGACAAGAGAAGAGGAGACACGACTTTAACATGGTTCAGTCAACGGGCAATACATCCGCGGAAGAAAAGCCTGCCAACTCTATTTATGATCTCTAAAGTTATTACAAACAAAAATATAGTTCAAAGTAAAGAAGAATAACGGAGTCTCTCAAAAAAAAAAACAACTATAGAGAAGCTATCATTTGGATGGAATGTCTTGTGAGTGGTCTCTTTCTTGTGATATCTTAGAGGTCGTCCAGGCCGTTCTGCCCCTTATATGGCCTAATCCCTCTTCTGTCCCAGGAATAGTGCGCCAAAATGATTCTCGCCAGGCCACCGCAAGGAAGCCGGTCACAGTGGGTTGTAAAGAAAGCCGAGGTTACATTGAGGATTAATTTAACCTATGTGGACTTCAACGGCGTGCTTTTTATTTTTATTTTTATGGTTATGCTTTAAACTTGATATTAGAAAAATAATTTATTTTTTGGTGAGGTTCCTTCCCTTTTCTTTATTTTGTCTTTCTATAATATCATATCATTCTAATCTTTAAATGTAATTCATATCATACTACTTAACATAATTGATAATACAGCTGCAGGACAAGATGTTGCCTGTGCAACCTGCAACTATTACAAAAACTTCATCTTTTTCTTTAAATTCTATCTTATAGTGAAGGTTTTTTCTTTATCTTTCTCCTAGTGACAGACCTCGGGCCTCTTTGATCTCATTCTTTTAAACCAAGTAGAAATATAACTAATATTTGATGCTTTTCTTAAAAGACATCATGCCGTTAGAAGCAAGCAAGTATGACACCAATTTACTCCCGTACTAAAAAGTGAATGGGGAATGGAATAAATAAATTGTTTTGCATGTGTCCCATTATTTAAAAAACAAATAGTGCTATGTACCCCACCAGTCAGACTTATTAGCACTTCCGCAAAGAAAAAATAAAATAAAATCTTGGTTTCCATTGCCTATCTCATTATTGATACAGGAAGTAAGACACGTTTGTATGTTGTAGAATTCAATTGTGATGAATAATTTGCATGCACTCTGTATAGTAATATGATTTTTCATTTTCACTTTATGTAAAGCATCTGGTTCCTGCACTCATAACAGGTTTATCTTAATCCCTTTGATAAAATTATAAATCATAAGAACTAAATAGATGAAATTGTTGATATCTGCTTAATAAAAAAGGTCAACAATATGGTGCTCTAGACCAGTGGTTGCGATGATCTTCCTTAACCAAGCACATTAGTTAGTTCTGCTCTATATTACATAGTCAGGTTAATTAAATTCATAAGGCTTGGAGTCAATACCCTCTCATCTATTTATTTAACAACAAACGTGGATCAGACAGATTGCTGTATACATGCAGGCAATACAACCATGTGAAAAAACATCATTTTATGTAAAAAATATATATATACAATTTTGTGTAAATAACTATACAAAAGAATTAGCCTCGTGGAAATGAATTTTTGGGAGGGGGAGGTATAACACTATACATGATGAATAAAACTAAAATCTACCATGTTGATGCTGCATCCGATAGCTGCACGCTGTGATCAGAGAGCTGGGTTATAAAGGGGCTCCCTGAAGAATTAACGTCGACGAATATTGTATCACCAGGCTGGTAGTCCCCACTAAGAAGAGCTTCACTTATGACATCCTCTATGAGATTTGTTACTGCTCTTCTGAGAGGCCGGGCTCCATAGCTCTTATCAAAGCCTTGCTCACAAGCCATGTCCATCATTGCTTCAGACACCTCCATGCTGATTCCAAGGGACGAAAGTCTCTGTTTTACTTCTCGCAACATTATCTTTAGAATCTCCAACATCTGTGGGGAGGGGGAAAGGTAATTCATAAGGAGATACTAGTAAATTATATAATTGTATGCATATAACAAAATAACAGGAGAACAAAATTCATAAAATATGTGAGGCAGTAAATGATGTAAAATCTAATAGCTAAAATAAGAAATGTACTGTACTTCCCATTAAACCTTTACGGTTTCTATAACATAGTTCTTATGATTAAAAGGACCTCAAAAGATCACCGGGGATTTGCTGCTAAAATATCCACTAAGCAGACATGCACCATTACAAAATGCTGTATAGCCTTTCCTTGTATTATCGTGAACAACTATACTATGACATTCAGTGTAAACTATTGCAGCAAAACCAGTTGAATCAATTGGCACTGAATTTCAACTAATCATCATATTAGGAAAACAAAGACTGCTCTCAGATTCAAACTTTAACTATCTAATATTATATAGATTTGTAAGTCATTTGCATCCCTTTCGTCAACTTAATCACAAAAAAAGCTACACAATGAGAAGTGTAAAAATTGAGTCTAAAATCAAAATCAAGAATACGAAATACCAATATTTAGCATTATCCAAAGGGCAAATATCTGTTCAATCCTTGCATAAAACTTTATATCCAATCAACCGTTAATGTTTAATTGATCTTAGCACATGCCAATATAAATGATAGTACTACAGTGCTATAATTTCAAATTACAACACGAATATGTGTATCAGAACACTATGCTGCCAAATAACAGTACTCGAGGATTGAATCACTTAAGACTTTGAAGTGCTATTGCAATACTATGGGAAACATTCCATAATTCTACAAATATGTATATAAGTGATTTCAGGTGCAAAACGGAATGCATATATTTTGATGGGCATAAATAATAAACCAAACTCAACTAGCGGCGACAATGAGTTTAAGTCGTCAACATCATTTCAAGATTTTCCTTTTAATGTAGTATCAATGTAGTTAAGAAACCAAACCTGAGTCTTTTCAAGAGGACGGAATACAACCACTTCATCAATCCTATTGAGTAATTCCGGACGGAAATATGCCTTCAGCTCTTCCATTAGCAGAGCCTTCATTGAAGCATATGAACTTGACTCGCGGTCTTCTGCAAGCATGAAACCCATGCTCCTTCTGCCTTTGGAGATAGCTTCAGAACCAATGTTTGACGTCATGACAATCAATGTATTCTTGAATGAAACTCTCCGACCCTGTTTTGAAAATACATGTATTTTATAAATCTAAAAGACTTGAAGGTTTGCACAAATAGCATAACCCATTAATTTAGTCCAGCAAGTGAATTAGATACTGCTGAAACACACATATCAGATTTTGCTGACTTGCGTAGCATGAAGAACCTACCTGAGAGTCAGTGAGGTGACCATCCTCAAATACTTGGAGGAGAATATTAAATATATCTGGATGGGCCTTTTCTATTTCATCTAGCAAAATAACTGTAAAAGGTCTTCTCCTGACAGCTTCAGTCAAGGTACCTCCCTCCCCGTAACCCACGTAGCCTGGAGGGGATCCAATCAACTTGCTTACGGAATACCTTTCCATGTATTCGCTCATATCCAGTCGTAACATAGCGGATTCCTGAAAATCGATCATGAATGGACCAAAAACCCTTAAAACATGGTTCACAAATTGTCTAAATTTAGCAAATGAAAGAACATTGTATTCAGCAAGGAAGTCCAATACGAAATGGAGAACGTTGTATTCAACTTAAAATACCAACTGGAGAGCTAAGTAGCTAACTATTCATTGTAGGTTTGGCAATGATAGGATAGAGGAAGAAGTAGCTACTGTGCAATGTAGTTTGGCAAAGGAATGGCATAGAAAAAGGAGCAAGTCATTCACTAAATGTAGAATAACAAAAGCACAAAAACATAAGAGTTACGCATTCAACAAGTCTAAGACAGCCCAAAATGCAAATACTCAGAGGCACAATGCAACAAATACCAAGATGCATTAGTTTGTTGATAAGAGTACTACCGATCCAAAGTATGTCGCAGCTAGAGCTTTTGTCAGCTCAGTTTTGCCGACTCCGGTCGGGCCACAAAAGAGCATGGCAGCGATAGGCCTGTTCGGGTCCTTCAATCCCACACGTGATCTTTTCACAGCCCTTGAGATAGCACTTACAGCCTCATCCTGACCAATAACACGTTTCCTGAGTTGTTCCTCCAGATCAACTAGAAGCTTAGTCTCATCTGCAGTTAGCTGCTGAACAGGAATGCCTGACCACAGGGAAGCAACTCTAGCTATATCTTCACGATCGACAGAAACCGGTCTGCAAGAACGGTAAACTCAGAGAAATTATTGGACGAACAGACCATGCGCAACAAAATATGCTGACGAACTGAAAATTTTCTTACTCTTGACTGTCAACTGTAGAAGATATATACGGCTCTGATATGGTCGTCTCACCTACATAATTTGCTTGACTTACTGCATCTGGAGACTGTTCCACCTTATTTGCCAATACCTGAATAGGATAAGCATAAACTTCTTCAGAACGAATAACAAACGCTGCATCAAGATTAACCATTACTTCTAATAACATACCACTTCATGCATAGCTTGAACAGCTCGTATCTCTTGCCAGTACTCCTCAGGTGACTTTGCGAGTACTGAAGTCCGTTCTTCCTTCTTTTTCTTAAATGCATCCATCCTTGCTCTACTACCAGCTTCGTCAATTAGATCAATTGCTTTATCAGGGAGATATCTATCAGGAATGTATCTTGCCGAGAGATAGACGGCAGCATTTATAGCATCTAATGTGAACCGGCATTTATGATGATTTTCGTATTTGTCCTGTATGCCAAGCAATATCTTCACAGCATCTTCCTGCAAATAAAAGTCCATAAAAGCAAATTTCAATACATAAAATGGATCTGGTGCATGAGAACTTTACTGAAGCTAAAGCTCCAAGTTACCTGGTTAGGTTCACAAATAGAAACTGGTTGGAAACGGCGAGCTAATGCTTTATCCTTTTCGAAATGCAACCGGTGTTCATCTACTGTGGTGGATGCAATACACTAGATGCATATAAAAAATAGAGTTGTTTTAGTCTGGGAGCACAAGACTGCTACACATACAAGTAATGCTTAAAGCATATCCTTTAATATCACATATCAAAGAGGCCAACAGCAAGAAACGTAGCTATTAACACAAAATAGAGATGAATAGTTGTTTAGTGAATGAAAGATAAAAAAGCAGACAGGAGGGATAGTTAAAAAAAAACTAATTAATTTGCAAATTAAGGTGAATGCAAGAGTAAGTAGCAAGGAAGATTTTTTAAAGGGGGTTATAACTTATACTTGCTATGCATCTCATACTAATATTCATTGAAGAGACCTGGCTCTACACTATGAGAGGTTATGCACACCAAGCAATATTTGCTATTTTGCTTTACTATTT
The DNA here is from genome assembly GCA_002076135.1 of Xerophyta viscosa. Classification (NCBI taxonomy): domain Eukaryota; kingdom Viridiplantae; phylum Streptophyta; class Magnoliopsida; order Pandanales; family Velloziaceae; genus Xerophyta; species Xerophyta viscosa. The sequence goes on from MJHO01000084.1 coordinate 248,259, forward strand.
TTGTATTAAAAACATTTCAAGAGACATCTTCGCGAAAAAATGCCTATGCAGATTGCAGAGTATCTTTTCGACAATGATAGTTGTTTTCTTAAACCTACTTACAGTTGCTGTTAACATCTGTGATGTTGCTGCAGTGCTGCCGCTGTTAATATGAATGCATAAGTGCTAGATCATTATTTTATATATGTAAGTATGTTACCTGCAATTCACCTCTAGCAAGAGACGGCTTCAACAAATTAGCAATATCTAGACCAGATCCCTTGTTTCCTCTTCCTACAGTACCTGATCCTATAAGAGTGTGGACCTCGTCGATGAAAAGGATAACATCACCTGTTTGGGCACCAACAAAAGTAACGTTTACAGAACTGACAACCAGATTGCTCTAAGAAAAGTGCACTCTAAACAACATGCAAATGCAATTAACCTGCTCTTTTCACTTCACTAATAAGGCCAGTTACCCGGGCTTCCAATTCTCCCCTTTCTTTAGCACCAGCCATTAGCAAGCCCACATCGAGGGCCATTATGCGCTTTGCCTATAAACACGTGACACAAGATAATCATTTCAGTTTCAATTTAAGTGTGTCTAGCAAATGAACTAGCAAAACGGGCATGATGCGCACCACCATAAATATCGGAACATGTCCTTCGGCGATGCGAAGGGCTAACCCTTCAGCAATGGCTGTTTTGCCAACTCCTGGTTCACCCAGAAGAATTGGATTGTTTTTTGTTCTCCTACAAAGGATCTGAACAACTCGCTGAACTTCCTTATCCCGTCCAATAACAGGATCTACTAGTCCTTCACTAGCACGTGCAGTCAGATCCACACAGAATTGAGCCAAAACACTTTTATCTGGAAGGACATAGAACATACATTCATAAGTATTATAACACCTATTAGCCTGGAAAATGTAAGCATGGAAATAAGAAATACCTTTGGTTCTGTCAGATGGCTTTGCAAGCGTATTATTTCTCCCAGTAGTAGTGGGTCTTTCCTGAATCTTTGGGGTGGATGCGGCTGGTGATGATGCTTCTCTTCCATCCTTGGCGAGCTCTCCCTGGATCCTCAAGATTGCAACTGATGCCAACTGACTGAGATCGGCTCCCAGGCTACAGCCAATAACCAACATGCTTCAGTGAGTTCTGGTATTTTGGATATTGATGCACTACATAAGAAAAATGCATACCTCTTTAGGACCTGGGCAGCGCTGCCGTCGTCGGCTGTGAAGAGACCGAGGGCGATATGCTCGGGAGCGATGAAGTTACATCCCATCGTTCGCGAACAATCAACAGCAGCCTCGAACACGCGCTTTGTCGTCATAGAGAACGGAACGTCCGTCGCTGGCCCCGTGTTTGCGCTGCCGTTGGAGTCCGTGGGCGCGACCCAGATAGCCTTTACAGCTTCCCTGGCACGTATAATGCTGATGCCGGAGCCGAGGAAGCCATCGGGCGAACGGTCCTCGGCGATGAGGCCTAGCAGTAGGTGTTGCGTGAACACCATGTCGCCGTCGAGCGCTCGCGCTTCACGCTGCGAGAACACAACGGCTTTGATCGCCCTCTCTGTGAAGCGTTCGAACACCGCCGAAACAGATAGCGGCCTCCGCCGCCTGCTGCCGCTGATAGATCTCCTCCGCCGTTCGACGATCAACGGTGGAGGTCGTAGCTGGTTTGAGAGAAGAGGAGGCGGAGACGATCGCCGGAGGATAGATCCATTGACGATCGCAGGAGGGAGGTAACAACGGTGGCTGTTGATTGGGAGCGAGGAAGAAGGGCTACTTAGAAGCACTGTTGAGCAGCAGGACGATGCCTCCATTGATGATTGATCTCTCAATAGATTATGTAGCTACTTTGTGAAATTGAGATGAGGACGACGATGTTTCAATTGTCCAACTAATTTAACATAGATTAAGAAGTATGGGTAATTGAACGGAAAGGAGAAATGGAAGATGAGTGAAGCAATTCGAATTCGAAATTTTAGAATAATGGGGCTTATTAAGAAGAGTGTGGAAGAAGGAGACAAAAATGGGAGGGAAGTGAACGAAGTAGCGAAGGAAGGAAGAAGCAAATTTAGCGGGCGCAAGGAAAGTATCGGCTGACGCGGCGCATTAGAGACGGTACGATGTGGCGCGCGCACGCGACGACAAAGGTTTAGCACCGCCCGATCATGCTGCCGTCCAGGTTGACCAGTCTAGCTCCCGCTCGGAGCTGTAAAATAATAATAGTGGCAGGCGGCCCAGTAGGACTGAGCGGGCCGCGTCGTAAGAACAGGGCACGTGCTCGTGGGATCGTGTGGCGTGGGTGAGGTTGCTTGTACTGGCGGGCTTCTGCTTCTTCCTGATCGATTAGTATTAGTATATAAGTATGACTTGTAGTGCAAGTCTAGAAGAGGGGAAGGCGTGACGTGCCGTTTTAGGGAAGGCTGGAGATGATGGGGATGTCTAATTTATCTGGCTTGAATTGGGGCAAAATTGGTGCAAGCACGCAAATTTGGTGCTGCACACGACAGGGGAGGTGCTGCGGCTGCTGCCGTGCTAGATATTTTTGGTGACTAGCAGTTGCATCCCAACCGTCGCAATCACGGCAGCTAGAAACAAGTGGGAAAGAGTGAATACTTGAAGACCGATCTTAGTGCTAGCCGAATATGAGATAATGGGTAAGGCCCACGTACAAGGGTTGTTGAGTGCTTAGATGTAGCCCAGTTTTGCTTGTAGCCCAACATGAGGTGCTGATAGTTACTGCAATGGAATTACTTTAGCGTATATATGATAATCAAAGGGTAACCACAAACAAAGTCATTGGTTTTCCTGTGATTTCTCTATATGTTTAGATTTAAGACTTGTAATGAGAGAATTCACAAAAAATGAGCAGCATGTGATTTAGGATCTGTTATTAACAAGTATTTGATGAGCCGTTTCAGATACCGTAAATATCATTCAAACTAAACATTCAAATGCCGCTGCTCCCAAATAGAGCCTTAGTAGACAAGATTGAACAACATATTCCATATTATCACTTAAACTTTGTTTACATCAAATTCTTCTGATGCAACACAAATTCTGCACAACTAGATCGTATTCTGTCTCTGCTGGATTTCCAAAGTATATATATTCATATATTTGGTAGCACATTACACACCTATTCATCTACTTACACTGTTACTGCATTTCTATAAATTGCACCAAATTTTTTATATAAGCGTAAAACATGGTTACATAAAGAGCTTGCTCTTTAGCATTACGCCAGCAAATGTGGAATATTTTTGTCAAAAGTTATAATTTTGTTGGAGACTCTGTTCAGAAGTATTCTTATTAAGGTACAATTTACATTATACAATTTCTTATTTTGGTAGAATTACGGCCTAGGTATGACTTTAAGTCTTCAATCTATTTATTGAAACGACGCTTTCCCATTATATGAAACAGCTTATATCAGTAATAGTGGAACAAAATACTTTTCATAATCGGTTTATCTTATGTAACTATTATAACAAGTAAACTTAGGAGTAGCACCTAATTATGCTCCAGTTTACTTGCTTAGAATGTATTTATATATATATATATTGAAATTATCATGTAAAAAAATATTGTCTGTAATTTGTTTATTCTATACAACGACTATAACATGTAAACTCACAAGCAGTAACAGGTCAGCTCTATTTTATTTTCTTATATAGTTATATTGTATCAATCAGAAATAGAAATATATAGTCACTATATACAATGTTGTGACAATATATCATACAAAACAGAAAGATATAAGTCTAATTTCCAGCTTAAATGGATCCTAGTAGTAATCAATGATAGATTAGTCCTAGTTACAGATTAAATACTCTATGCCACATTGCATAATAATTACTTAAATTAGGATTGTCACTTTTCCCTTGATATCAAATGTACTAATTTTACTATTTTATGATTGTATCGCATAGGTTTAGTTTACTCTCTAGCGTCTAGCGTATGAATTTAAGCAATTATATTCTTCAGTTACATTTCAAAGTCAATTGAAATATTATTGGTTTCCTTCCACACAAAGTATACTAACAACACAGCATTACATCTAGGAAGCATGGGCATGTCGAAAATCTGTTATGTGCACTGTTTGATATGGACACACCATATATACGGCCAGACATGTTAGAAAATTATCTAAAAAAAAAAAAAAAAAAAATTGGACACATATTTCAGACATGCCAAATAGAGTATCCAACATGCATGTCCATATATATATATATATATATATATATATATATTATATATATATATATATATATATAATATATATATATATATATATATATATAAGAAAAATATACTATATTACTAACGGTATATAGCAGTAAGTAGTATAATATAATTATCTATAAATATTGCATGTTTTTTTTTTTGAGATGTAATTGACTCTTGCTACTTAAATTTACCTTGTGAAATATTATATAATTATACATAAATTTTATTATTATGATATTTATATATGTTGAAATATTTAAAATAATTTTTTTTTTTTATTTATTTTTTATTAATGTGTCAATACTATAATCGTATCATATTTTTTAAAGATTATCGTTCCTCGTGTCCGCATAGTATGATGTTTTTGTAGCCGTACCCGTGCTTCCTAACATTACACATAAAGTCATTTAATATTTCAATTTCTCCAAATTATTACCAGATTATTGAACTAAATGAGATACCAAGAAACAGTACCAAAATCAGTAGATTTTGCTCGGAAATAAATCTAGTGTGCAATTTGCTTGAAATTAGGATCTGCATGTAAATTGATACAACCAAAAAATCTACGATAAAATAATAATAACCAATTAAATAATGGGCATGGATCAACATTATTATTACTTTATCATAAAAAGTTGAACTTAAAATACACAAAATTATTATTACTTTATCTTTAAAAATACAAATAGTACTATAACAAAAATAGTATACCAATATTTAGGAACCGATGGATAAAATTCTTTTCTATAAAGTATTTGATTTTAATTCTCCAAAAATGTTCTATGGATCAAAAAATAATCATATTTGTAATACTAATAACAATAACACCGATAATTATTGATCCAATCGGTTAGTAAAATTGAGTGCTGAAAGATAATTGAGTTCGAATCACAGCATATGCGAGCTTGAACTGTCGTACTGTTTCGTTTTCGATCAAAATATAAAATAAAAATCCAATTGAAATGGCAATTTAAAAAAAAAAAAAAAAAAACAACGAGGACAATAATAGAATATAAAGAAGTATGTCAAAACACGATGTGGTTCGTACACTAGCTAATCACATGCTTTATTGAGTGGCCATACATGAATTATGTTGTTAATAACAGCAGCAGATTGGATAATCATATGCTTCTGTCCAATATGTTTTCATTAGGTGAATTTGCACAATCGATCACCGATAATCAGTTATCAGCATGATCAGACCTTTAAATCGTTAGCGCTTAGCCAGCGTATGAGTGTGTTATGAGATGTTTTCAAATTCTCTGAACACCTGAAAACATGCAAAAACATCTCACACAGCTCGCGAATCATTTCATTATTATTAAGCTTGACTTGATTGAGAGTGATCGATTATGTAAAAAATATTTAAGATGAGGGGATCGTGCCATAATTAATATATATACATATATTTATAACATAGAGTCAGACGGTAATTGATCCAGATGGACAGAAAAATAACCGGAACTAACCGAAATGACCCGAACTAGTGAAATATTGATCTGAACTAAAATTGATCTAAACCAAACAAAAAATTAGGACTTTTCAGATCAATTCTTTTGGTATAAATGGGTATTGCTCCGCCCTAATCCCACTCGCCCTCGCCGATGCTTTGGTTAGGGACAGGAGAAAGAAAAAAGAAAAAAAATAGTGATCCAAGTACTGCCACAATACTACATTAACTAATTAAGCATCCATTTTCTATAAAAAAACTAATTTAGTATCCACCCGCTTTAACAAAAAACAAAAAAATTAATTAATTAATCAATAAGCCTCCACCCGCTTGTCCTTTCATCCGTGCCGCCAAGAATCAATTCACACTTTTCATTTGTTTTTTGTTTTTTCCTTTCTTTCTTCTTGTGCATGTTGCTTTAACGTCCGCCCGTCAAACAATTATTTTTTCGAATCATTTTTTACTTCAACATGGATCATTAAGGAAATCAATATGCGGTGATATTTTCTTTTAATATATATATATATATATATATATATATATATATATAATTGTTTTCGAATCATTTTTTACTTCAACATGGATCATTAAGGAAATCAATATGCGGTGATATTTTCTTTAATATATATATATATATTATATATATATATATATATATATATATATATACTAGCAGACGTACATCCGCAATATATATAGTTGAATAACTAAATATTTTTATTAAAATTTATAGTTAAAAAAATTTACATTTTTTTAATTTGGAATAAAAGAATATTTTTAATTCTCTCGATTATACTAATATGTTTAATATTTTTTTCTAAAAAAGATAAAAGAAATAAATTTAGAAAAATCTAATTCACAAATAAAAAAATATCTAATATGAAATCATATAGAAACTATAAAGAAGAAAAAAATGGACGGTTTATAACTTCCACAAAAAAATAAGCAACATAATATTTTTTATAACTACTTTATATATAATTTAAACTTACTTAAATTATTAAATAATTATATTATCATATAAGACACCACCAATGCGCTTTAGTACTATATATATATATACATAAAATCAAAATAAAGATACAATTCGTAAAGTCGTATCACTAGCCATTAAACTGAATAGTTTGGGCGAAATTAACAGTACAGATCTTATTTTGATTAATTGTCCAAATTATATATTACAATATAAAATTTGAAAAGTTGATCTCAATCAAATTGCTTCGTCCAATAGATGCTATGCTATGCTACTTAATGGACCTTATTGTAGTATATATAGTCATGGAGAAATAGTCATGCAAGGTTGTCGACTTATCTTAGTCTATTGTACCACAGTTAGGATGAAAAGTTGATCAATTGGATAGTTCTTTTAGTTTTTATTCTGAATTTTTTCTTTTCTTTTTTTTTTTATTTTCAGAAGAAAATTACCAATATTTTTGAAATTATTATAATAGAATCTATAATAAAAGTGCTCATGTCTGGAGGGATCTTAAATTCGAAAAAAAACTGTCACGTTCATTCTAATCGACGCTCTGAGATTCGAGTATATATTTTTTTTGCGAACGTGAGCTTTTGTCACGAAATATAGATAAATTTTCTCTAAAAATTTTAAAAAAATTTCACTTTACACAGATTTAAATCCAAATAATTATATTTTTTGAGGCGCTCCCAATTAGTTGAACTAACCACGCTCGACAAAAATCACCAATATTGTAAGATCTAACATCCACACGATACAAACCGACACATTACAATTCTTGAATCACATATATTCCCATCTCTTTCGCATATATTCCCATATCTTTATATTGATATCCTTTAGAAATTACGGCGGTAAAAAATTGTGGATGAAAAGTTAACTGTCTCCATCATTGAGCTATCATTTCAAGGTCTGAAAAATAGGTTGTGTCGTAACATTGATAATATCATTAAGCTACCATTTCAAGGTCACTGCAAAATAAGTTGTGCCATTACTATAACAAGGATTTTGCTATACTCATTCAAAAAAGTTGTATAATAAATCACATAATATATATATAATAATATTATGATCATATATCATAATAAATATAATTATAATTTTGATAATTTATACGGATCACGAAATAAATGTGCAGATCAAGAGACGAATGTGTGTTGGAGGTGAGTAATTTTTTCCTTACAATAGTGATAATTGGGATAATTGCAAATCAGTCTCCTATTTCAACAGTCGCGCGCATCGTCACGTCGTGTGTTTTCGCTTTTTTAGAGGTTGAAATTTAAACTACGAAATAGAGGGCTTATACACAAAAGCCCCATGATATAAATTGAGCACCACTATATTGGGTAATGATAAGCATAGCACACCATTCATTAAAAAAAATTCATCAATCTATATAAAAATATAATTTAAATATTTTTTGAGAAAAAATTCTACCTAAAAATTTATAAATTTGATATAATCTACATAATTTTTTTTTGAAGTCCGTTCCAAAATTATTTTAAAATCCATTAAAAATAGAGCACCAAAATATCTATATAGAAATTTTTTTAAAAAATTTCATATAAAAATGATAAATATTATCAAAATTTATAATTTTTATTTTTGAAATATTCTAAATTTTAACTATACCAATTGATGGTTTATTTGGTGAATTAATTGGGGGAGAAGTATTATTCACTATATTGTGACATCTTGTAATTCTCTTATCTAATACCCTCCATTTTTAGAGTGTGTATGACAGAGATGGGCGTAATATGCAGGATGATGTTGCCCTCGGGTCTGGTCTGATCAGTGTAGATGCCGAGTACGATCGGGTTGGTTTTGGTTCGTGGTCCGCGAAAGCGACTCCTTGTCTCGTGACAACCCTATTATTATTCAATATATTTTCGTTGGTTTCCAAATTTTCTACTGTATACAACCACCCTACAAAGAACACATATTTATTATCCCTATATTCGTACTCTAAACCTGCTCCACAAATTATAACACATATTTCTATAATATTTTCTTTTCAAATATTTTTATTATTAATTTGTATAATATTTTATATACAAAAACTAATATTAAAAAAGAACTTATTAAATTTACTGAAATAGTGAATAATTATAAAAAAAATTATCTATACACATATTATTATGATATTTGTGTAGTAGAATTAGGATAGGAGGACAGTGAATTCGCATTGCCCTACATTCGCGTATACTGTAAAAAAATAAATAAATATATATATATATATATATATATATATATATATATATATATATATATATATATATATATATATTAATTTCACAGAATAAAATACTTTCAGGAGTGAAAGGAGGGGAAAATAGGTTTATAAATAGTGGACTCTGAGGCGACGCTCATCATCGTCCACACATATTATCTAATTTATCATTCACTATCAATTTAAACCAGCGGTTACTCAAAACAACATAAAAAGCAACACCTCTTATTGACAACACCATTAACAACAACAGACAGGGAGGAAGAAGAAGAGAGAAGAAGAAGGAGAATTCCCTCTCTTTCTCTCTCTCCTTCTTCTCTTCTCTCTTTTCCTTTCTTGGAGTTTTTGAAGAAAGAAGACAGCAATGGGAGCGTACGAGCTCATCATAAACGACGACAACAAGCCGACGGCGGCGCTGCCGAAGGACGCCACCGTCGTACTCCTCGCACCGTCGGAGCAAACCCCGTCGCCGCCCGTCAAGAGCGTCCAGCGCAATCGTCTACGCTCTCTCGACGTCTTCCGCGGCGTCACCGTCGCTGTAAGCCCTCTGCATTGCTCATTAAGTTTTTCCATCCTGTTGAACCTGACATTATCAGAGTTCGATTTTTTTTTTTTTTTTTTGGTCAAATCTTTCGTTGTGAATCGTATTGAGAGATTTCGCATTAACGGCCTAGGCAACAAGCCAATATCGGATCATTAATTTTGTTATCGGCTGGGAGATTCATGGTGATTATTACTACCAAATTAAATAAATAAAAATAAAATAGAAAAGAAAAAAAAAAAGTGTCGGAGGAGAGAGGTGATGGGATGCGGCAACGAGCCGGTCCATTGATACTTTTTTGTCGGTGTGGATCGGACTGTTTGGGCTATGGGCTTTTCTGGGCTGCGGTGTTGTTGCTTCCACGCAACAGCATGTAGACTAGGCACGCGTTCGACACGTTTGCTTAGCTTAAAACTTTCAGTTAGTTGAGTTGTTCCCGCCCTGAGCGGGCCCCGCTGTTGATGCTTGGCTTTTAAGATGAGTCTTAAATCTGTTGAAAGAATTGTACAAACAGCAAACTTTACTTACCAACCTGAAAATGTTCGTCTTACCCACCAAATCTCAGCTTCTGGTTGAGTTTTAAGGGCTTTTGCTTTATTCTATGTCTCAAGATCTGATATTCAGCTGGCTAGGATTTATCTTTGATGTTTCCCCAAACCAAACCTCAAGAATTTCACGGATTTTGGAGATTATTTAGGATAGCCACATTCAAAGACGATTTGCGACTCCCCAAAATAGTATCGTTCGGGTCCAACCGTGGGCAGGCATTTTTTTTTTTTTTTTTTGGCGCTTGATGAGCCTAGGACCAACGAACTGGACGAGTCTGCCTGCACTGCGCCCCGGCTTGGCATGCAAGCTGAGCTAGGTGCACGAGCAATCTGATCCGGCCAGCCTGCAAAGTTGCAAGTGGGGGCCGGACCATATTAGCAGTGGGACTGGCCCGACCCTCTTGGCTTTACATCACTACTATGATCTGACAAGAATTCAAATTGTACCCGAATATTAGAGATTATGATTCCTTGTTTCTCCTCTTCTTTTTGTTTCTTGATAAAAACTTCTTTCCTTATAAGATACACTAAATCTCATCAAATAATCCAAACTGATTTCTCAAAGTGTCGAAGGGAGTAGAAATATGAATGAGTTTTCTTGGTATACTTAGGCTCACAATTACACAATTAAAAGTGTATCAATAATATAAACCATGCTTTTTGATGTAAACCGTTTGTTGTATTCTTACTATAAATTATGTTTATGCAGCTGATGATCTTAGTAGATGACGGTGGAGCTTTTCTTCCTGCAATCAATCATTCACCTTGGGATGGCGTTACAATTGCTGACTTCGTCATGCCCTTTTTCCTGTTTATTGTTGGTGTTGCTTTGGCACTTGCTTACAAGGTTAATAAATCAGAAATTATTATCAATTTATTGACTATTCTAGCAACTATTGAACGAAAATAATTAAATGTGTTGTTTACTTTGTACAGAGAGTTTCTAGCAGAGCAATTGCAACTAGGAAGGCTATAATTCGGGCAGTAAAGTTAGCTATTTTAGGAGTTGTTCTTCAAGGTACTCTTTTGTTATGCTTTAACCAATATGTGTTTGCTGCAATGGTATCGTGATTTCATCAAAACCCATTTGTTTGTGGTGTCTAGGTGGCTATTTTCATGGAATTCATGATTTGACTTTTGGTGTTGATATCCTACATATTCGGTGGATGGGTGTTCTTCAGGTAGATTTTTCATATTCATAATGCTTGTCATGTTTTTAATAATCTAATTGTTACGTGAGCAATTTAGAGTTTTTCTTTTGATATTTTGGTGTTTCCATATATGCTTACTTTTTGACAAATGAATTAAAATACTTCGTTACAGAGAATTGCTATAGCTTATCTGTTAGTCGCAATATGTGAGATCTGGCTAAAATGTGACGATGATGTAGACTCTGGTCATTCCTTACTCAGAAGATACAGATACCAACTGTAAGCCACATCTTATAACACTATGATAAACTGTTTTTGTTGTCGGGACGTCTCTTGAAGTTTATCTTCATATCAGGATTGTTGGTTCTATACTCACTGCCATTTACGTTACGCTGCTGTATGGACTGTATGTACCTGATTGGGAGTATCAGATGGTGAGGGACAACAAATCAGAAACGCTAGTGGTACGCTATCACTGTTTTATCCTCTTTATTTGGTTATGTTTTTTATTTCCTGCTCCTATGTGGATAGAGAGATATTCATGTTGCCTACTGAATATTACTTGATGTTATCTTCTTTTTTTTTAAAAAAAAAAAAGAATTTTGAAGAAAAAAAAATGCATATCTAAATGGATTTGCAATGGTAATAATGTTCAGATAAAATGTGGAGTAAGAGGTGACACAGGACCGGGTTGCAATGCTGTTGGCATGATCGATCGCCAAGTGTTGGGAATTCACCATCTCTATCAACGTCCTGTTTATGGACGCACAAAGGTATGCTATAACCTAGGCAGCACACTTCATTGTGTATATATATATAACCTAGGCAGGACACTTCATTGCGTATATATATAGATATATACATATATACACCACTGCAAAAATATAATACCATATGTACGTTTCTCCTGTGAATGATATTCGCTTCATATACATGCAGGAATGCAGCATCAATTCTCCACGAAATGGTCCGCTTCCTCCTGATGCTCCTTTATGGTGTCAAGCTCCTTTTGATCCAGAGGGTCTCTTAAGGTCCTATTCCTTGTGATTTTCTTTTCTTTTTTTTTAAAAAAAAAAAAAGATGTGTCGAACCATTCTGAAATTTAATTTGGTAACATGAATTGCTTATACTGTTTCCTGTTTGGAGTTGCAGTTCTGTGATGGCTATCATAAGTTGTTTGATTGGATTGCAGTATGGTCATGTTATTGTTCATTTCAAGGTACAAAGATATCTAACAGTTTTGATGTTGACTAAACTGCTTCCTGTATAAGCTCAAACTTATAGAATAACTTGCAGGAGCACAAGGAAAGAATAATGCAGTGGATGATACCTTCCTTTTGTCTTTCGGCTATGGGCTTTGCAATGGATTTTGTTGGTATATATGGAACACAAGATTCTTACTGAAACTTTAATTACTATATGGTTATTTGTATATTTGACGCGACGAAATCATCTTTACCTACAGGATTGCGCATGAACAAGGCCATTTACTCGGTCAGTTATACATTCATGACCGCTGGTGCTGCGGGGCTGCTCTTTGTTGGAATATATGTGTTGGTAATCTCTCTTGATAATTTGCTTCATAATGTAATACTCCTTTTATATTTCATTGCGAGAGTCGGTTATTTATGTCTATATATATAGGTGGATATTTACGGGTATAGGCGGCCATTCATTGCAATGGAGTGGCTGGGGATGCATGCCCTGATGATTTATGTGCTTATAGCATGCAATATTCTCCCTGTATTTCTTCACGGTTTTTACTGGGGAGAACCTAAAAACAACCTAGTAAGTTTCACTTGCTTTTTTACTTCACTTTTTTTTTTCTTTTATGTTTTAATTGGCATATATTATACGAGACAAGATATATTTGTTTATTAGGAATACTAAATTGCCCTTCGCGCAATTCCCTTTCGCAGTTGAGGCTTATTGGGATCTGATCACTGACCGTTGCGATTATGGGATCTCTATCTTGAGAACTGCATGAAGGCATATACGTGCAGCAATCCTTCAGGAGCAAGAACAGAGCTTTAATTGTGTAAATGCGAGAGCAGCAAAAATATGTTTTATTGCAATTTGCTGTTCTTTTGTTTAATGTCTATAAAAGTTGAGGATGCGAAGGAAGGAAATACATCCGAGAGAAGTATTTAGCATTTTGTTATGTATATAAGACATAAGATTTATAAGGAGCACAAGGTTTAATTTCTTTTTTCATGGAGCATTGTCAGCGATTCATCATCGCGCATCTTCGTCGGAAATCCTTACTCGTCTCCCCCGGCTGCATTGTCGTCTTCCCCGGCTGCCAATGCAGCCAGCATCAAAGAGACACTATTATCAACTAAAGACTTTACTTTTTTTTTTTTTTTTTTTTGTGTCTAGTTTGTCGTTGATGGATTTCTTTCCATTTTGAGTTCACGTGGTCTGTGCAATTGTTGTCCAAACTAAAAAAAATATTATTAAAAAATTTATTCAAGTTTGATAAGTTATATGTGTTGTCTTAATGGACCTTAAAAAGCAAAACCACACTTTTTTTTTCTTTTTTTTTTTTTTGGTCAAAAAGAGGGGAAAGACCCCTAAGATTTTATTAATCTAGTCGATATAATACCCATAGCATCCCACAATAACGGAGACAGAACCTCCATAGGAGGTGAAAGAAACATATACATTCATAAGGATAAAGAGAAGGCCGTGCTAGGAAGTGCGTCAGCTACTTTATTCCTCTCACGATAAGTATGATGTGCAAGTACCTCCCACTTTCGCTTGAGTATATCCTGACAAGCTATAATAAAATTACAATAGCGGTTCTCTGGAACTCGTAAGATATTGCACCACCGGCTTGAAATCTACTTCAATAATGACTATATCACGATTGCCAAGCAAGCTCCAACAACTTCAAACAGGCCCATAACTTTGCTTCTACAATACTATAAAATCGCAAGTTGCAGCAGAATCCTTTCAACCATCTGCCCTTTGCATCCCGAACTATCCCTCCATCGGGAGCTTCTCCTGTGCTGGGTTTGAACGCCCCATCTGAATTCGCTTTAATTTATCCTGTGCTAGGTGGCTCCCATGCTCACTGTCCAAGCTACTAACAAATGTCAAAAATTCACTGCCATGCACAAATTCTAGCCAACCAACCAAGATCACTGATACCACCATCTCAAGCTCAACAACTGCCAAAAGCTAGCCAACCAAGCTCACTGATAATCGTCACCCGGTAACCAGTAACCAGTAATTATTATATTATTATACTATATACTAAAACTCAACACTTGATTTTACTGTTCACTCAACAGTGCCACATAATTTTGCAAAAAAAAACCAAAATTTTTTAAAAATTTGATTTTGCACCGGCTAAAACACTCATTTATAAGCGTCTTCTCGAAAACCTTTCAACATGAAAGTCGTAGATCTCGATGAGAGCTACAACTTTTGTGTTTTAGGTTTTTCGAGAAAACGCCTCTAAATAAGTGTTTTGTAGGTCCGAATTTTGACGGGTTAAAATGTAATTTTTAAAAAACTTTGGGTTTTAGTGCAAAACCGCAATTTGCCACCGCCTCTGCCGGTGACTATACAAGGGGATTTTTTTTTTAAATATTTTTAAATTCGTCAAAATTTCGAACATCCGAAACACTAATTTAGAAGCGTCTTCTCAAAAAAATTTCAACATAAAAATCGTAAATCTCATTAAAATTTACGATTTTTATATTGAATTTTTTTTTAAAATTATCTCTCTCTATATATATTTTAAACATTTATACACATCGCAATACGATATTATTTCATTTTGAATCCGTTAGATATTCGGAAAATCCGAAAACACTCATTTAAAACTATTTTTTTAATAAATTTTTAATATTAAAATTGTAGATTTTATCATATCTACGATTTTCATGTTAAAAATTTTTTCAAAAATTATCTCTAGATAGATATTTTATACGTTTCTACTTACCGAAATATCATTTTATTTTGTTTAAATCTTTTAAAATTTTATTTATGTTTTAAACTTAATAAGATTTCGAACAACTAAAATATTTATTTAGAAATATCTTTTCAAAAAATTTTCAAATAAAAGTTATAAAACTAATCAGAATTTATGAATTTTATATTGAACATTAATTCAAAAATTATATATATATATATTATACATTTGTACAAATCGAAATACGATTTTATTTTGTTTAAAACTATTAGGTTTTCGGAAATTTGGAATAGTTTTTTCAATAAATTTTTAATGTTAAAGTTATAAATCTCATCAGAATTTATATTTTTCGTGTTGAAAGTTTTTAAAAAAATTATCTAAATGTATGTTTTATAGTGTACAACGAAATACGAATTTATTTTATTTTAAATCACATGAAAATTTTTTATCAATTAAAATATATAACTTTTAATTTAAGAAATTAGTTTCCTTTATATAATTTAAATTCGTTAAGATTTTGAAGTCAAAAAATGCTCATTTAGAAATATTTTATCTTTTAGATTTCATCATAATCTACAATTTTCATATTTAAAGTTTCATCATAAAACATTTATTTTGTAAGTAATCTCTTCGTTTACCATCTATTAGATAAATAAATAATTTATATCACATATAAGCAAACTTTAATTATTCACTCTATAAAGTAGAAAATAATTCTCAAAGTTTTGATGCATTTATTTAGAAATATTCATTTAGAAGTATCTTTTAAAAAAGTTTTCGATATAAAATTTATACAACTCAACATAATTTATAACTTGATATTGAAAGTTTTCGCCAACGATATCTCTAAATATATGTTCTTATTCATACATACCAAAATATAATTTTTATTTTATTTTTTAATCCATTAAAAGTGCAAAGTCAATAAAATTTTGTTCTGAAGCATTATTTTTAAAAATTTTAATATAGAAATTGTAAATTATCAAAACACAACATATTTGGTACGCACCTTATGAATATTTTTTTAAAAAATTTTGACACAACGAATATGAATATTATTAAATACAACATAATCTATATTTAGTTATGACGGTACGATAACGCAGCATGACCGCGGCAACGCGCGGCAACAAATGCTTGTCACTAATAACAGAAAAACAAGCTATGTTGATTACTAATAATCACCAGTAGAAGTAATGAATATTAGATTGTTTAGAAAATAACAAGAATAAGAACAACTAACCAGCAAGAATAAAAATAGGAACAACAATAACAGTAATACTAGAATCACCAATAATAACAAGACGACTAACGAAAAATATCATCAATTCTAGCACACAATAGTAGCAAGATCAAGAACTGAGTAGCAATGCAAGAACAAGATCAATAATTTCAAGGGGTTAGAGATACCATAGTGTAGGCCAAACAATAATTTCGACTAGGTAAATGCTAGACATGACCTTACTCAAGAATCGAACATTTTGTCCAATCGATTTCAGCTAGGATATTCAACCCTCGGCCATCGGTCAACCGCTTCCAAACTCGGTCTACGAAGAATCAATTTTAAACAGAAATCACATACAATAATTTGAAAGAAAATTTGAAAAAGTAAGAAATTCTTTTTGGCGGAGAAGTTGGAATCTAGGATTGGAAGTCGAGGATGAAGAGAGATTGGAACTACAGAAGGGACGAGTGTCTGCATCACGCATTTGACAGCCACAGTGAGAAGAAATCCCTCGTCGATCTTGATCCTTACCGGTGATGAGTGGGATGACTAGGGTTGAAAATCAAGGAGGAAGGAGATGGAAACTTAGGACACACGCATCGCAACTATTAACAAAAATGAGTTAATCCAATTTCGCAGCCTCTGAATGGGAAACTCTGTGAACTCATTTCTTTAGATACGTTAAGTGCTGAAAATTTAGTTCGCTCACTTTTCTTGACGAAGTAAATAGTAAAATTTACTTCTCCTTTTTTTCTTTTAAAAAAGAAGAAGAAGAATAGTAAATTTTACTTCTCACTTACGAGTTTTTGAACATACAGTACGGCGCGAGAAGTAAACAGGCCCTTAATTTAATTTGGGCGGTTGGATTTTCATCATCTCATGTGCTGCGTGTAGTCAGATCATCGTCCTCGTGTCCGTCAGCGGGGACGACGACACAACCTTCCCTTGATCGAAATCGAATACCTCCTCCACCACGCCATTTTTTTCTTAATTCATTAATTCTACCCATCACCGGCCTCTACGCTGCCGTCCGCCGACGAAGGTTAGCTCTCTATCTCAAATTGTCTTCAACTCGCTGCTCAATTTAATCAGATTCCTAAAATAAGATTCAGTTTTGAGAGCCAGAGCTGTAAATAATTTGAAGACATGGTAGTCGACATCTGAAGTTATTCAAGCATGTGCTCGCATTCCCAGGCTGCTGCCCAGGTAGAGGCTCCTCCTCCGTTGCCAGATGGGAACTGTGGAGCTCCTCCACCCCCTTCAATCGCCCCAGATGCAGAAGACAAACCTGGTACAGTATCGTTTTTCAATGAAGGCTATTTGGTTAATTCTATTTTGGTAGAGAATGGGATCAATTGGGTTAATTCTAATTATTATCAAAGACTTGTTGACATTTTTGAGCTTGTTTGCTAATTGTACTGATATAGTACTATGAATTGATCAATGATTAGCCAAAAAAGGTACTCGGAAATGGGCTGCTTGGACAAGGCAAGAAGAGGAGAGCTTCTTCAATGCTTTGCGTCAAGTTGGCAAGGTCAATAATAGCACTCTATGTCTTACCGCAAATAACTGGTTTTGCAAATTAATAAAATGTTGCTTGTTGTTAACAGAATTTTGAGAGGATCACTTCGCGTGTTCAAAGTAAAAACAAGGATCAGGTGAATACATTTCCTGCCACGTATCTCTTTGAGTTGCAGAATGTCCTAGAAATGGTGAAAGAAGAGTGGTAAATTGAACTGTTAGTAGTTATCACTTGCTGATTAAATTGATTAAAGGAATTGGTTTTGTATTGTGTCGTCATGCATGCTAGTCGAAGCTAATAGTCCGCTAATGCTTCTCGAAGTACTCTATTTAAGTTGCTTGCATCCATCTTGCTTTTACAACTTGTCTAAAAATTTCGTCCATGTTTCACCTCTTTCATATAATGCTTATGTGAAGCAACATTCTGTGGTTTAGATTTGTAGCTCACATCCTGAGTTCTAGTTTTCTAGTTAATGGGACAAATGCATCAAGTCCAATCTCCACTTGTGGACACAGTTCCTGTCTTTCTAAGTAATATGCTCATACAGCTAATATAAAGCAAATCCTTAACGTTCTTATTTTCTGTATCAAAGTCTATGATCTTGAATCTTTAACTGAATACAGGTTAGGCATTATTATTATCGCCTAAGGAGGCGTATTAACAAGCTTCTTGGTCCTGAGTTTTCCCTTGACGCTAAGAATTCAAAAGACACCAATGCGGCTATGTTGCGATGGTAAATGTGCTATCTGTTACTTGAAATGCATGCATCTTTTCAGTTCCAGATTCAAATTATAACTCGGCCTTTTTACTTTTACTTTAGCATCCGTGCTTTTGCGCTTAGAAGTTCAGAATGACTTTTGTCAAACAAGAAGTTCATAGTAGATTCTCACATAACTTTGTTACCCCAGTTAGGCATTCTATAAACCGCTATTCTGTATTGTCTATTTGTTCAAACTGCTCACCTGAGTAGTATTAATCTGGAGCTTCTAGCTGAGTAAAATTTATGTACTGAACAAACTTCATCTAAAGGCTTTATATTGTTTCCTGAGGAGCATGGAGCTGCCCATATAGATACTAGCGAATAGGGGTTGTCCAGTCTAGCTCTTGCCGGTTTTTCATTTCAGTAATTGGTGTTACTGATATCAGATATCCTCATAGTGGTGCTTTGTTTCTCTTATAGGTTTGTTGTTGAACCTTGTTATGTGTTATGGTGTTCTTTATATAGTGACTCCT
Source organism: Xerophyta viscosa (assembly GCA_002076135.1). Lineage (NCBI taxonomy): Eukaryota > Viridiplantae > Streptophyta > Magnoliopsida > Pandanales > Velloziaceae > Xerophyta > Xerophyta viscosa. The sequence continues at coordinate 267,280 of MJHO01000084.1, forward strand.
CTAGAAGTGGTTTTTAGCTTGTGTAGCACCAAAGACTGTCCTTCTACTCTTATGAATCCACTTTTCCCCCCTAACTTGGTTTTCATCTAACAGTAGGGTTACAATTCGTGTTGGTTGATCTATAGTTAACTAACGAAATTTAACCAGCATGTACTCGCTAAGAGCACGCTTGTTACTTGAAAGAGTTTGCTGGTAAGGTAACTTAAATTTGGTCTTATGTGGTGATATATAAAGCCAATGTGTATAATGCCATGGGATGATCTCAGACGGTCCAAAACGGCCCAAGAAATCCAACCGAGGAGGGCAAAATGGTCACACTAGGACCTACAATCTGCCGACGTTATCATGCAGAAGGACGAGAAATCTGGTGCCGACCCTGAGGACCAACACCCATGAGCCACGTTGAGAGTTGATAGGACCCTGGGCGTGACGTAGCTCGCAGGCAGTGCGAGCCCCCACCCTCGAGAAAATAGTGGGCAATGATGGGCAAGGGGTTTTTTTTTTTTTTTTGGGGGGGGGGGGGCTTCGCGTGCGGCTATGAAAAGACGCACGACCCACGACAGCACTGACACCAACTAGTCATGAGTCGCTACCTGGAAGTCAATGCGCTGGTGAGGGGCACATGCTCAAATTGCATTGAATGCAAGTTACCTTGATCTCCGAAGAGACCATCTGCCCGCCCTCACCAGCCATATTCTAGCCTCAAGAATCAGGCGAGGTTTGGCTATAAATAAGGGAAATCTGAAAGCGGGTCGGAAAAATGGTGAATGGAAGTGCATTTACTCGACAAACATTCAAGGCAGCGGCAACCACATTAACTCCTTCCCAAATTCAATTGTAATCTTATCATCATTTTCTTCTTCATCTATTGCCTCATTGTAATAGCTAATCAAAGGAGCATTAATGCAGTTTGGTAGGATTATCCTCCGTGGACGTAGGTTACTTGATAACTGAACCATGTTAAATTGCTGTGTTTTGCTGTTATTTTTGTCTCACTAGCTTCAGCTGTTTACTACCTGTTAATTGCACGCATAGCCATAAATCCCATTGTGAATTAGTCCTTAAGCCACCATCAATCATATTCTAGTAAGCCCTAGCCCAGTCACGGACGTTGGGAGGCAGCGTGCCTTATCACATAATATAGTACAAAGTACAAACTAGAAATTCTTTTTCGTGTAGGAAGAAAAGAAAAGGTGGGTGCTGTTTTTGTATTATTATGACTATTATCTGTTCGTCCTTTCATACTTCATATCTTGAATCCTATTGAAGGCTTCTTCAATTTAAATGCGTTATATAAATGCTCCTTTGCATTTGAATTCTGTCCATTGATTTCCCTGTACTGTTAAGTCAATGCTTTATTTACATTTAAAATGCAGGTGGGCTTTACTCGAGAAACATAGCTGTACTGCTTCGAAACTTCACCTGAAACCTCGGAGGTTTAAGTTGTTTATTGAAGCGCTGGTTAGTTCTTGATTGACTTACACGCTACTTCTTCAGCCCTTTAGTTACCTATGCATGCGTGCATCTTAGTGTTGATCATTTTTATAGCCATATTGTCAAAGAGCAGACACCTAGTAGCCTGCTCATTTCTGTTTGTATTTATGAAGAAAATGTATCCAGTATTGCTCGTTGGCAGGATGGAGGTGTACATTACTTTGGGATTACTCCTTAGATATATCTTGAAGGACAATCTCCCTATGAGCATACCATCTACCTGTTTATTCCCCAGTTTATTTTCTTGCAGGAAAACCAGCTTTTGAAGGACCGTAACAAGAGCAAAAGGAAGCAGCAGTCTCCTGAAGAAAATTATGCATGTAACCCATCGATGGCAACAACTCTAAGCAGATTTTCAGGGGATGAGGGCCATACATTCAATATTGTGGAAGTTGAAGCACTCAATACTCATAAGACAGGGACTAATAGAGGGCCATCCAGGAAAAGTAAAAGTAATTTCAAGAAAGGGAATTTGACCAGAAAATCTGCAAAGCAAAAACATAAAGGAGGTATACTAGCAGTTTGATATCTCAATTGTAATTGTATTTTCTTTTGTTCAAATTTGAATTTCTTAGCTGGCTTTATAGCTGCCTAGTTCTTTCGCATTCATCAAAAATTTCCACTCATATCTTTTTTGCTTTTGATGTTGAATGGGTTCTATAGTATCTGCTGCATATAGACGATGGGAAAAGGCTGCAATTGCTGGGGTTTCATTGGTTGCAGATGCTGCTGAGCAGTTTGAGCTAGCAGCCAGAGGTCATAACTATCCTTCTAATCGAACTGTTATGAGTATGATTGAAGCTCCCTTTATGCGGTATGAATTCTTTTTGACAGCAAGCACTTATGGGCTATGATTGTTTCAGGGCAAAATCTTACTATTGGAGCAATTGCATGTACTCTTCCACTGGGAACAGCTGCAGGAAATTGTGTGCATCTTGTTGGAGAGAAAATTGTTCATCCATCTGCTAAGTTGAAGCTGCAGTTGTTTCCAATTAATGAAGACACCCGCAAAGCACTAGAAAAGGTGTTCCGTAGTCTTCAAATTACTAACTATCCTCTGATTGTGAGGCCTACTTTGGAAGTTCTATTTTATGTCAAAGATGTGTGGGGTGCCCTGATATTATTTTATTGGTTTGAATTAGGATACACATAACCCTCACTTGGAGCTAACCTTGAGTGCTCGGAAAAGGATATTGTCAGTTCTAGAGCACCTACACCGCAAATGGGGCAGCTCAAGCGTAGCATCTGGGGAACTTATGCTTTTCCCTTATGATGCTCAGCAACAAGGCATAGAATCTTACAAAAGATGGACTATGAAAGATACCATTTCTAGTGCAGCTGATGTATATACTACTATTGGCTGTCCTTCTACATTTAGATTAAGGTATTTGCTTTACGCTTTTAGATGTTAATAACTTTCTGGGATTTAAGAAGATGATTATGCGCAATGCTAACTTAATTTTTCTTCTAGGTATGGCTGGTTTTCTGCACAAGATTTTGTAGCTATGCCAGTAGACGTATCTTCTGAAGCTCATCTTGTGAATAGCTCCCTGCAATTTAATAACATCTATGAAAGTTGTGTTGGCACCGAATGTGTTTCTGGCAAAAGCATCAGTCATGATGCAACAGGACCAGGTTTACCAATCATGCAGCTTTCTCAGCAATCTTCAGAACCCTTTGAAGAACGAGAAAAAGCAACAGCAATTCCTCTATCTGTTATCAGCATCAGTGAGGTTACAATTGCTAATGATGCCACAAAATGTAATGGTAGCAATTTGTGTCTTCAAGGTGACATACCTTCCTTCTGGCTTTCTGAAGAGCATGGGAGTCCGAGTACTCACATGCAGCAGGATGATGAGGTAATTATTAAACAAGATTGGATGCATCATGTATACTATGAGTCGTGGTACATTGTCTGAATGTCAATTTTTGTAATACGGAGGTCTTGCAGGGATTGAAAGGTAATGTGAAAGCACTATCTGGGGAATGGCCTGATAGTTCTACAAACATGAGCGTTGGTTTTCTATTATCAGACGCTTCCAAAGTTTATGGTTGTGCTGAGGTTGGTCCAGAAAGAGAAGAAACTTCTTGTCTTCAAGACGTGCAAGTGAACCCTGATTCATTTAATGCTTCGGTTGCTGCACATGCATCAGAGTTTGAGATGCCAAGTATGTTGACCCATGTCTCTCATCCATCTATATTAAATGATGAAGACACTTGTGATGGATTTTCGTTTCTACGGAATTCACATTGCAAGCAAAGAGACTCGTGTTCATCGAGTATGCTTAGGGCGTCTAGTCATATTGGTGGCACAAGTTCCTCCAGCTTTCGTGATCACCTCAAGGTTAGTCTCGTACATTTTTATATAATAAATTCATATTCTACATTCAGAGCTTACATATTTGTACAAACTTCTATAGCTGTGAAGACATGTTTATCTTGCAGGATCTTAGCAAAACTAGCCCTTCAGATGAGCCATCTTGCAAAGCTTTGAAGGCTGAATCTGAATCTACAGAAGCTTCAGCATCAGATACCGAAAAGGTTGATTCTGAGAAAGATATCTGTTTGACAGATATTTATTGGGTAACAACTAAGAACGCTTCTTTTCTTATCTTTTTTGAATTAAATTTTATATAATGATTAATTTGATTTCACAATTTGTGCAGTCTGATTCTTTAGGACTGCTGGATTTGGACATTCCTTCCTCGAGATACAATGGGGACTGTTTCACTTTTGGTGAGAGCATGAGTCTCAGCACCTTTGGTCGTATATTAGCAAACAGCCAAGGTGCTTTGTATAATTACTCATATTTCGGTATGGAATAAGTAGCATCCAATAACATTAGGAAAGGTAAAGATAAGCCTTCACTTGGTGATAGGACTGATCATTTCGGCTCTCACGGTATCTTTTGCTCATAGAGGCCAGTTTTAGCCGAAACGATGAACTAATTGAAAAGCATCGTCACATGCCTCTGTCCAATCGTAAAGATAAGCCATCGCTAGCCTTTAAAAGAAGAACTATCAAGCTGTTATTCATCTGGCCAAGGACAGTCAATGGAAGTGTAGAATACTGCTAATACGAAATGCCTATTTGCCGTTACAGTCGTCTCCTTTGTAATTTGTATTGTATATTGTCATTTCATCTGTATTATCTGGACATTGAAATTAATTTTCTTGTACCACATAACATGGTGTAAATATAACTAGGATTTCTTGATCCATATAAAGCTTTAACACTGACTACTGCTGTCTCCCGTATTTATTGTTTTCTCATGCACTTGTACCAAAGAAACCCCAGTTTCTTTGACCGAATAAGGTCAAATATGTTACTGTTAATTACCATGTTCAAGATCCACGCATTCGGAAGAAAACTTCGACTTTGCTTGCGTAGGACATTCAAAAGCAGCCATGGAGGTCTTACTGCACCTACGGTTGTACTTTACAATTCCTTCCTTGTGAGTTTGCAAAGTGGTTTATAAAATCTAATACTTTTATATATCCAGAGTGCAACTTGCAGGGCATGCAGTTGTCTAATACTAACCCGCAAGTTTTCTTATTTTAATTGAGATAATGTGGCAAAAATTCAACTAAGATATATATCCACAGCTCCGGTGCTCGCACTGGTTACTGATTTTATAAGTATTCTTTTAACCTTATGTTAAAATGTACAATGGCTGTATCCTAATTTCCTCTCCCTCTAGAATGCAACTCTCATCCTGTTTTATGTGTGACAGGCTTAGGGCTTTACCAAGTACAAGTAACAGAGAAACCTTCCACACTGCCTCATATGGGTGTATACGAGTCCTGCCGTTCATGAGCAGTTCAAGTTCGGCTCCAACTCGGTGTAAACCATATTATGTGGTACAAGAAAATTAATTTAAAATAAATGACTAAAAGAAAGAGCCATTCGAGCAGTATTTTGCTCAGCTCTAATAGTTTAAAAACATTAAAGTTTGACTTTAAGTTCGAATTGAACTTGATTCGAACCCATCTCGAACTTAATAATAGACAAGTTATAAATATATAATGCTATTATTTTTAGATTCTTTCACAAATTTTATTATGATAGTACGTCTAGATATTAAATTATATTTATTTTTTGTAATTTAAATAATGTTTGCACGATCATGAGCAGTTTCACGGGGGATTCCCTCCAATCTACTCCCATCTAATAATCTATTAATCAAGTTGATTTCGATCGCTGCCATGTCGTCCCCCGGCAATCACGGTGCATTTCCTTTTGCGCATTACGCAATTGTCAATCTATACTTCGTTTATATGATTATAGGATTTCTATTTGATGAATATTCTTCAATTACTAGTCTCGATAGAGATGTTTCTCGGCCATATGCATATCATTCGGGGGCTATGTTTGCTGATTGATTTGTTTGCTTCAGATAGAAAATGGAGATCGGAGGAGAGAAGAGGCAGTGTTGCTTCCCAAGCAGGAGGAGGAAGCGCTTCTTCAGTGCAGCTGGTGGTTCTCCCCGCCGATGCCTTCTACTTCTCTTCCATGGCTGGTTTGCTTATTGTAATTTCTTTGCCTTTTATGTATATATGTGTCTATCAAACTATGTTGACATTGGGTAATCAAAATGGATATTGAATAACTTTAGCTGTGTTTGAATATGTGTACATGGTCATGCTCTCTGTATGCTTTAAGAATTTAAATTGTTGAATAAATGAACAATGAAGCACTTCTAAAATGGGATATATTTGGCTATAAATCCTTTTTTTTTTTAGCAAGGATGTTTCATGTTGACATTTCATAGTTCTTTAGCGATAACTTAGAGATGGTCATTGATTGTTGTTCCTAAACAAATTACAGCCATGAGTCTGATCATACAGTTGTGATGTGTGACCTATTCCGGGTACACCTTTAATATAGTTCACAGCTTAAAGCTTGATGAAAGCACTGGTCTCCTGGTTGTCCCTTTTACTGCAAATTGGAATAGATGCAGTAGAGCTATTACAGACAAACAGCTATTACAGACAAAGTAATGGTATGATTATCATTTGGCTTAATTTACAACGAATTCTAGAATCAGCAATAGAGCATTTTGTGTATCTGGTCTTTGAGGGCCCTTTATCCATCCTCTCTTAATTTGAAAAAATGAATAGAGATCTAGATTCTTCTCTTCTCCTTTTTGCTTATGTCTGTTCAATGAGTTGTTATCTCGTTATGTTTACTTGCAAAAGATAGTGATACTCACATTACACGTTTTGATTATGCTGATTGCTAGATTAAGACTTGATGCGACTAATTTATTAGTTTAGTAATGATATACTTAAGGAAATAGATTTTTAAACTTTGTGATCATGAATAGATACGCCAATGTCTGTTTCCAAAAGGAAGAATGGCTTATTTCATATTTTCATTACATGAAGGTCATGCCACTGTGCATGCATTCATGAGTTTGATGTTATTTTTAATCTTTGCAAGCGATGCAGCACTATGGCTAGTGGCAAATTCATCCATAAGGATGCTTTTGAAGTTGTTTTCTGGTCTATGCTTTGCATCATATTTGCTAAACATCAGTAATGCTAAACATCATATTTGCTAAACATCAGTGACTCCTCATCTCATTTATCTCGTTTATTACGGCTTGAAAAGGCAGCTTGCATCTAGAGGAACAAGGATGAAATGAGGAAGGAAGAACAGCTGGGTCTGGCAACGCATGATATTTTAACAAATTTTTTCATCATTATTTAGATGCATTACCTTGGTGATGTTGATGTATTTTTTTTCTTATGGCCAGCTGAAATGTGCTCAAGTTCTTCAAAAAGCTGGTGTGAAAGTGGATGCCTTGGACAAGAACAAGAACACCCCTCTTCATTACGCTGTTGGTTGTGGACAGAAGGAGTGCATTGCACTTCTACTGGAGAATGGAGCAGCTGCTGTAAGTTATTTCACAAACTCACTTAGGGATTGCTTGGTTAGATATAGTTGGAAGTTGTAGTTGAAATTGCAGCAGATAGAAGTGCTGGGAGTTGGAAGTGCAGGAGTTGAAAATGTAGTATGTCTGTTTGGTTTGATGCAGTTCGAACTACTGCAGTTTGAAATCTGATGTTTGGTTTGATGCAGTTGAGCCCTGCAGTTCCAAATTTTGTTTTGTTTATTTATTATTATAAAATATTTTAATGTGTTATATTATAATTTTTCTATATTATGGAAAACTTTTAACGATTGCAAAAGATTTTAAACTCTTCAAAATCTCATTTTTTGCTCTGTTTGAGACAATCGTTTGACTTAAAAATTTTATAGGACGAACATGAAAAATGCGCGAATGAAACCAATTTTTATTACTAAATTTAGTATTGTGAGGGGCTAACTTTGCCAATTTTTATGATGAGGGTCAAACTTTTCGCAAAATTCAAATAGGTTTATTCTGCAAATTTGGGAAAAAAAACATTTGTTTCTGCAAATCTAAACTGCAGCGGTTGCAATTACGGCCGAAATCACCGTATTTTCAACTGCAGCAATTCGCGGCTCAACTGCAGCACACCCCACTTTGCAACTGCAGCGCGAATTACAACTGCAGCCAACCAAACATATGTGTTCACACCCCACTTTGCAACTGCAGCCAACCAAACATATGTGTTCACACCCCACTTTGCAACTGCAGCAGTTACAACTCCAACTACGGCCAACCAAACACACCCTTATTGAAGTTGCTTTGAGAAGGATGCTTTCTTGTGATTTGGGGTTCTTAGTATATATGGTTCTGTATATCGTTTTGCGTCAAGATATAGTATCATGATATTTACTTTGGCTTTTATTGTTTTTTTATATTATGGTGTTTCAGTGTAGCATGGATCATTTTGGTTCAATATAGCAAGAATTATTTGATTAAAACTGTCAGAGTGACAATATCTATTTAATAGTTGTAAATGGATCATGTATCTGATAAAAACATGTTGGTTACGTTGTCTTCTTTGAATGACTTGACTGAGGCCGACTACTCTATGATTTTTTGTCATAAAATGGCCCAACAGACCAGACAATACCTATAGACTAACAGTAATGGGGTACTCGCATATCAGCCTTGCACTGGTTAAACTTTATAAATATATTTTTTATTTTAAACTTGTTTTTTTTTTTAATGCACCAAAACACTTATTACTTTTTTTAAAAATAAAAAATACTTTTAATACAGAAGCCGTAGATCACGTCAAAATCTAATTCTAGTATTCAAAATTTTTCAAAAAAATACTTCTAAATAAATAGATGTTTTAAGACTTCAAAGTCTTAACGGGTTATCCACTAACCCATTAAGATTTTTAGTCTTAAAATATCTATTTAGAAATATATTTTTTAAAAAATTTTTGAATAGTAAAGTTGCAGATTAAATTAATATTATTTTTTAATTCAAAATTTATTTAAAATATATTTATTTAGTAGTTAAAATATTTATGATAAGGGGCTAATGTGAAAAATGTCTTACATAAAGGATTGATTTACACAACTTTTTATAGATAGGAGCTGATATGAATTTTTTCTCATGGTATTCTAACTTTGCATTATGTTCATGGTGATTATGATATGGTATACTTATAGCACGTACAGGACTCGAGCCTAATTTTGTTAGCTGGGTCGGCCTTTGCCGACCCAGGTCACCCAACTACAATTTAATATGCTGGTTCTAACTTCTACTTCTACATAAATTTACGGCAAAAGAATTCATGTCAGAGAAATATGCTATTCAAATTTGAAGCTACCCGAATTCCACCTTTATCTTCTAATTCGAATCTATCGAGCTGGGGAATACAACGGTCCAGGATTGTAGGATAACTTCGTTACTTTTGCTGGCTGCCGTGGCCGTTTCTACTCTTGAGTGTTCATTATTTTTTTTTTTAGATTATTACGGTGAAATTAACAATATGAACGTACATCCGCAACGATCTTAAATATATAAAAATATATGCTTAGTCCCGACTAATATTTTAATATCTAAGTACAGATATTTTATAAACAGAAATTTCTGCCACGAAATTTAAATTTTTTTTTTTTCAAAAATTCTAATAAAATTTTATTCCACATAGTTTTAAATTCGAATTAAGACGCTCCGCTGATCTAACCGCGCTCGGCGAGTGTTCATTATTTAACCACAAATAGATGATGAAATTGCAATTTGAGTCCTCGGAAAAGAGTCGACTTAAGCTATAGATAATGTTATGGTTTTGTCAGTTTAAAGCAGATTTATATGGGCTTTTGCGTATCAGCCCCTCGTTTCTATTTTTCGCGTAACCTCCGAAAACGAGTTTTGAAGGGACGATTTACGAACCTCTATAAAAATATGGGAGACTGATATGCAATTATCCTGATTTATAAAGAGAAATTGCAAATCACCTTAATGGACCTTCTACAAATTAGTCCATTAAAATAAGAAAACGCACATGAGCTGATTTATAGAAGGTCATAAAAAATAAGGGCTGATATGCAATTTCTCCGATTTATAATCATCTTCCTTATTAAATCTATATACATATATATAAAATTGGGTGATGAAAGTCGTTATACCACATAACATTTTGAATAATTTTGATGTGCCATATGGTATTTACTCTTATTCTAAACAAGCCATGTAGCATTTATATTAATTGATAAAAATTTATAAAATCATGTAACTTATTGAAGAATATGAAAAGTCTAATATTATAAATAAATACTTAATTAAAATACAATTTATAAAAATTATCTAAATGTAGTATAAAAATTAGTATTTAAAAATTTTACCATTTACAAAAATTTGAAATTATATACATATATTATTTAACGTCAATTTTCGAATAATTTTATGTATGATATTTGATATTTTTTCTTACTCTAATAACACATTACTACATAAAATATAAGATATTTATATAAAAATAATATATATATATATAATTAAAATATAAAAAAATAAATAATTAAATTTCTTAATATTATTATTTAAATATATAAATATATATAGAATTTAAATCGTATATATCGTACGGTGTAAAATTAGTTTATGTTAATAATTAATAATGAGGAAAATGAGGGGGGTGGTGTTGGCGATGCAGGCGCAGAGCACTACGCTGTCTGTCTTGGTTGTCTCACATAAATTAGTCGTGTATCCACGTGCCTCTGCTTCGTCTCTCTCACTCGTATTCATTTATTCATCATAATTTACTTTTTTCTTTTAGCATTATATTGCTGCATAGTTGCAACAGTGCTTAGCTTCTCCCCTCCTACCAAGAAACAAAGCAAAGAAAGTGCAAACAAACAGAGAAGACTAAATTACCATTATCGTCTTCCTCCTCCAGATCTACGCTACCAAGGGAGAAAACAAAGGAGTGCTTCTTCCGGATATCCACTGTATGGGAGATAACAAGATCAATATACTTGCCGGCGACGGCGGCAGAGACGGAGGAGCGGCGGATGACCTCGGCTGCGGCGACGGCGGTGATGGGATGCAGTACTGCATCGAGCACCCCTACAGGGGTGCCAGCCCCGGTGGCATCTGCGCTCTGTGCTTGCAGGAGAAGCTCGGTAAGCTCGTCTCCTCTTCTAAACACTCCACACCCTTCTTGTCTCCTCAAATCAATTCCTCATCCTCTTCTTCTCCCTCCTTCCGCTCCTCTTCCTCCTCCATCTCCAACGCCGCCGCTCCTCTTCCTCCTCCTCCTCCTCCTCCTCCTCCTAACACTACCTATAGCAATAGCACTAGGAGTCGGCGGAGCCAGAATAGGATCTCATCCTACTTTATCTCCCCTTCTGCACACCGCAAGAACAGGATCAGCGGCGCACACAAGCTTGATAAGGATCACACTTCAGCAGCTACTGCTGTTAGTACTACTGCGACAGCACAAGCAGCGCTGACAAGGAGCAAATCGGTGGCTCCTCGGCCAGCCGTGGGCGAGGCGTTGATGATGGATAGCCCGAGGAAGAAGAGATTCTGGTCTTTCCTCTCCCTTACCTCTGCTTCATCTTCCTCTTCTTCTAACAACAAGCCCAAAACCTCCTCCTCCGCCGTCGAGAGCAACAACAGTCTTGCTAGGTCTCATGATGCAATGGCCGAGACCCCTCGGAGGGATCCTGCGATGGTTGTGGTGATCGAGGACGAGGACAGCCAGCTATCCACCTCGTCATCCTTCGGCCGGAAGGTGAGTCGCTCCAGATCCGTCGGCTGCGGAAGCCGCTCCTTCTCCGGCGACTTCCTCGAGCGGCTCTCCACCGGCTTCGGCGACTGCACACTCCGCCGCGTCGAATCGCAGCGCGAATCCAACAAGAAAACCTCCACCACCTCCGCTTCTTCTAGAATCCACCACCACCATCAACAAGGAGGAACGATGAAGGAGCGAGTCAAGTGCGGCGGCATCTTTGGCGGCTTTGGGATGATTTACTCCACCTCTTCGTCTTACTGGCTCTCCGCCGCGGCCGGTGATGAAGATGATAATGGCGAGGCGAGCTCCGGCGGGCCAAATGCGAGCACTCCGCATGCGCGCAGTAGGATCTGGTCGTGGACATTCGCCAGCCCTATGAGAGCTTTCACTAGACCCTCGCCCAAGCCTACTACGAGCGGTACTATCCACGCCAGCTGCCATAAGACACCTACTGGTCGTGTGATCGCTGCCACCTCCAATTGGCGGAGATAGAGCAGTGAGAATGGAGAACAGGAACGGCAGTAGGATCGACGGAGTTCCATCTTTGTTAGCTGTTGGAGGATAATATAGATAGTATGAGGATATACTAAAGCTGCATCTCCATCTTCTGCTGGTTGTAATTTCTTCTCTACTTTTTCTTTAGTTACTACTGTTATGTGATATCATTGTTTACTGTTTTTTTGGAAGGTGTATTGAAACACAAATGGGTAATTAAGACCATGAAAACAAGATCCAGATCCCTAGCTTTAATGAGAATAAATTGTGTACAATTATTGACATTGAATCTTTCTAAATATGCTTTATTGATGAATTTTAATCAATTCTTTTTTGTTAAAATCTGTTGACAAATTCAGTTGTTCAAGAGTGTTATGGGGTTGTGTTTAGAATTTATGATCGATTAGAACGGATTTTAGAGAGTAGGGTGTCTGGACAGAAGAAATAAAACACCTGATGATGGGAGCTGCTGTATTTTGGCTCTGGTTTCTGATTGACAGCACGATATAATTACAAGAGTCATCTGATAATGCTGTGGGCCATTGGTTTACTGGGTCAACAGAACACAACAGAGAGCATCACATCACATCACATCACATTACAAGAGCAAACAAAAAAACGCTCATGAATCGATTTGGTTGGTTTGGTGTTTCGATGATGAGGAAACCGACTGGGAGACTTCCATATCATCCCCTGAAGGATAAATCTCTTTTATTTTATTCGTTAATTTTGACATTCTAAAATATTTATTTAGAATTATTATTTGAAAATATATTCAACATGAAAATTATAAATTTTGATGAGATCTATAATTTTTATGTTAAAAATTTTTTAAAAAAATACTTACAAATATATATTTTGAAGTTTTAAAATTTAGCAGATTAATGGATTAATTTTAAACCCATTAAAATTTTAAAATCTCAAAATATCTAAATTTAAACATTTTTTGAAAAAATGTTAAATATAAAAATTATAGATATCATCAAAAGCTACAATTTTAATGTTAAAAGTTTTTTCAAAAAATATTTATAAAATGGTCAAAATAGTTTTAGCGTGAATATCGAGAGAAGGATTTAAAAGTTTAAACAGTAACTAAAAAATTTAAAAATTAATTTGATTGAGTAGGAAGAATTTAGGAACTGAATTGGTATTTGTTCAAACCGACTCAGACGTTGCTTGCCCGAACCGAGATCATAAATATCATCATTGAAGAGATGTGGTGACAAATGATGAGCGGGGTTGTGACTTTAATACTAAAAACTTTGTTAAAAGTGTGTTGGTGTGGTGACATGTTGTTGATCAGCGGCAGCGTCGCACATGCCCTTCCTGCCGTGCATATGCATTTGCAGATGCCGACGGACGCCGCTGGCCGGTCCCCCCTCCCTCCTGCACCCGATGTATCATTCATTTGTTAATCTGTTTATACTGTTAATTATTGTTTGTTGATAATAAAGAATTTTCTCGAGTGGTTAGCCGATTGTAAACTGTTACCTGTTTGAGCTTGAGGTCATGCTAACGTAATTTTTACCTGCATAAACTCTGATGCCACGGTCAAGTAGGTCAAAGGTCAAACAGGGTTGCATCCCAAATTTAGTGGTTCAGGAGACCCCAAGGTGGTCTTGTAAACTAGCAGAGAATAGGCATGTTCAATTTCTTTCACTTACGTGAACGAGCTCAAGTTGGAAGGTCAAATACTAATCGAGCTTGAGAAAGCTTTATTCAGACTTAGCTCGTTTAAAAATAATTAAATATGAAAACTCTTAACTTTTTACTATACATGAAAAACTCATTAAGCTGCTTTCAGGCGAGCTTGTTCATATCTATAATTGCTTCCACGTTACCCTCTAATTCGCTTTTGTGATGCGCGCTTCTTCGTATTCTAAACATTACCAGACCCTTCTTTCTTTAAATGAGACAACTGAAATTGATGTAGGATAGGCTTTAGATCGGACTAGAAGTTTTTTAAAAGGAGGCCTATCTGGCCCTGACTCGACTTGCTGAGGTAGCATAACCTACCAATTAATGGCAGATCCATAACTAAATCCAACAATAAATAATAACACAACACCTCACATCTGGCCCACATCAAATCCTATGGCCGATCGCATCTGTGCTTGCCCAAGTGCGGAGAGAATTACAAGCAAATTTGGGATGTGGGCGACATGGAGCTTTAAAATTGGCCGTCAACACTTTTTACGTCATCTTCTATCATGTTGTATCTAATGGATGTAATTAATGAGGTGAAAGTCGGATGAGGCATATATACAGCGTTATGGCGATGTAGAGGGGCAAGATCAAAGAGATTATACTATAAGCAAAAATGGAGACCAAGGCACACATAAAGAGAGTCCAAATAAGGAAAAAGAAACATTCCTTTCATAACCATGGGCTCACTAGGAGGAATTCGGACTTTCTTCTTCCTCTTAACTTCATCATCAACATGTGCAACTGTTATTAATGAAGTTAATTCATTTACTCCTTAGACGAAAGTTGCATAGACGAGGACTATATAAATTCTCAATCTCTTACGTATTTTACTACATCCAACTCCCCGAACAGCGTATCCGCAAATGTTATTAAAAAGTATTGTTTTTTTCTCAAAAAAACAAAAAGTATTGTTTGCTCCAAATGTCAAGCTTTATAGATTCTATCGAAATCTAGTTCGTAAACCTTGATGCTCAAATTTGGTATCAAAAGATGAATTGTGATTGTGAGATTTGTCGGGAAGGTAGCAGTGTGGTCTAAGAAAATAAGGACAAATATTAGTAGACTAGATGGACAAATCCCTTTGTCCTCTCTCCGACGCTTTTCCCTTTCAGAAATGAGAGGAGAGACTACTTTTTTCCTTGGTCTTCACTTCTTTTAGAGATAGTATATCCATCCATGGTGGAGGGGAGGGGCTACTTTTTGGTTGGTCTTCTATTCTTTTAGAGATAGCATCCGTCCGTCCATCGTGCAAGCAAAGGTGACTGTATTTTGTCCATCAAATAATTCACGTCTTCTTCCCTTCGATGGATGAGAATAAGACAATCATGAAAAGGTGCTCGGCCTTTCGGACATTTTCTCTCTCATCCCCCCACTATTCAACTTTATTTACTTTACTATATGTATACCAGTGATTTTTTTTTTTTTAATAAAGTAACTGCTCAATTATTGAACTATAGTTTATTGGACCGTTTAAAAAAAAAAATTTCCGTTTGTGCAATAGAATAAATATATGGTTAAATACATACACATATCTACTATACTTTATAAAAATATCTATATTATATTATTGCGGATGATACTTGAATTCGTAAGTGATAGTTCATAAACCACTTATATTATCGGTTAAACTATCTTACTAGAGCTAATAACAATGAGATCAGTCAAATCAACAAAATAAGTAGTTCTCAAAATATTTTGCACATAAAAAATTAGTTTCACTCTTGAAATATTTTACATATAAAAGAACTAGTTCAAAAAGAACATTTGTATTTTTATGTCCTCTCAATCTCTTAACTATGTAAAATGACGGAATAATTTTTATCATTTTTTTTAAAGACAAAAATAGTTAATTTGATAATAATAAATTTATTATTTATACAGTTAATAAATTATTATTTTAAATTAAAAAATATATTTTTATAATTTTAAATTATTTGGAGCATAAAAACTTTATTCCCCAATTCAAAATTAATTTAGACATATCCAATAACCAAAATGTACCATATTATGACCTACAATTAATCTTATATTTGTGCACAACCGCGGTTGTGGCATCGTAAATGAATTATTATATATATTATATTCATCGTAGGGAGATTCCCGACGTGCATCTGAACGGCTTCTTCTGGACGGACGTGCGCACGTTCTCAATCCAATTACCCAATTAAATAAAAATTATTAAATTGTATGGGAGACTCAGAGTGTCCCCTCGTTATTATTATTATATATACACAAATACATCACTATTATTGACCACCGAACACATCCAAATAGATAAAGAAAGATGCGACAGAGTAGATGATAAAGGAGAGAACTGAAGAATGAGGAAAAAAAGGAACACAAAGAGGACCTTTTTTTTGTAAATTCTCAAAACAAGATTAGCTACCGGCTATCACAAAAGTTATTGGCACTGATTCGAATATTAATATGGACTAACCTATTCTAGGCTTCTAGCCAATAGCAAGTGAGATCGATCTGGCTATCTAGCTCTATAAGCTAATTTAATTTAATAATATTGGTTAATGCTAAAAGTTCACCGCTCACCTTAGATCATAAACGAACAGGTATTCAATCCAAAATGATAAAAATTTGAGACTAAAGTCTCCAATTTATATATTTCTGTCTTTTCTCTAATTTAGAAACTAGTATTCAATGAGCTCATTCATAATATAAGTAGTAATACTTGAAAAACTTGGCAGATTCACTTTTAGTTTGAAGATGTACGTACTATTTTCTAGTCAGCCAGTCTCATTTAATTTGAAAAAAAAAAATTACTCATCCTCAACAAATCATACACAATTAATTTTCACCACATACGTATTTTGTGATCTTCATAATTTTTTCGTGATGCGTAAAAATATCAAAAATATAGATATATCCATCATAATGTGTTCTTGATTATATATGTCAGTATGTATAATTTTTTAGAAGTACATAGCAAAATTTTTTGATTTGACAAGCAATAATTTTGTTATCTAAGAGAGAGAAGAGCTGGTCCTTCTTTCTGTGTTGTGTTATGTCTGTGTTAGTTGATGGTGCAGAGAAAGGACACAAAATCAATCAGTAAGTCTGCAAATATACATGCCTGCTGCACTTTGAGTCTGTATGCGTAGCGTAGAAACTGTTAACCAGCCAGCTCACCTCATCTGCTGCATTTCTTGGCTGTTATTAGGGGTGTTCAAACTCGGGTCGGGTCCGGGTCCAGCTGGACCCGGACCCGACCCGAACTATGTCGGGTCTGAACGAACCAGACCCGACCCGAGCTTGGACCCGACCCGACCCGACTAGTCGGGTCTGATCGGGTCGGGTCCGGATCGTCGGGTTTGGTCGGGTCCGTCAGAGAAATAATCTGTGAAAAGTTTTAATCACTGACTTCTGAATGCTAATAGTCCAATTGCATACTTTGAAGTAATGCTAAAATATTAGCAAAAAAACAATTCTAAGAAGCATGAAATACAATGTTGAAGATACAAAAGTTCACCAAATCACATTTGACGAAGATTCGAGACTAAATACAAATACAAAGCTTATCAAAAGTAACTACTCTTGAAATAAACAGTTGGTTTGTCCATCCATTCACGAGTTTCTGATTTTTGAAAATCTGGATCATAACGAGAGTAACTACCGTTGAAGACAGGACCCTGCAAAATCAATACTAGATAAAAAATAAATGAAAGAGCAATCAATACAAATCAAACCATAATAACAGTCAGGAGAGCATACGAGAATACAGTAACAAGTGATTACAGAAGTAGTAAACCAGTAAAAGTACAGTAATAAGTGTTACAAAAGAATGACATAATGCTATTCCTAACCAGCTCATTCAAACGAACATGGAAATTTTCATTGATAACCTGCACTGTATTCTCTTTGAAGCTAAACATGCAAGGAAAATAACAATTAAGGGCATATTCAGAGATGGACAAAACACAACTTGATGATATCAAAATAAAGTGGCATGCTGGCATGAACTATGACAGCCACTGCTTCTTCTTTTTTCTTTCATTTGATAACCTGCACTATTTTCTTTATTTTTTTCAGAAAAAAAAAAGCTTTACCCATATATACGATCAGAAAACTTTGCTATCAACCAATAAAAATTGCATCTGATGTATTATGAATATTATGTCTTGATCAATCGAGACATTTTTTTTAAGATACTACTCTATTTCTTTTTTTTTTTGCATAAATGAAAAAAATGCTAATAATCTGAGTTAGATTAGGTCGCAGGAGTGAGAAGACAGAGATGGATTTCTTACTTTTCTTTGGTGACGAAGAATCGACGAAGGGAGCACTGTGCAATTGCAAACTCGCAATCGATTCGGCGGTCGCGCGAGTGGAGGAGCCGCGACAAGAGGTGATTGCTTGAACGGGTGATCCAGACCTCGGCGCTGATTGACAGCGATTTCAGAGCAGCGGTAGTACGGGCGGTCCGACGAGCATGGTAGATGGAGAGACTAGGGTTTCGGGGACGAAGAATCGACGAACGAGCGGCGCGGCGCAACAGGGGAGACCAAGATAGGGTTTCGGGGAAGAAATGAAATGAGCGGCACGACCTAGGATTAGGGTTGATGAATCTGTGAAATCACTGAAATGGGCCAAATGGCTAATGCCTAATGGGTTGGGCCTAATGTTATTACATATGAGGGGTTTTTATCGGGTCCGGGTCTCAGCGGCTGAGACCCGGACCCGACCAGACCCGATATTCGGGTCTAAAATTGGACCCGACCCGACCCGCATACCCGATAGACTAAGTGATGGTGAATTCAAACACAGATCATAGTTAATTGAGAAAATGCCATACCAATTTCTATTTTTAAAAAATTATACAATTCACCGGTCATCTCAATTTTTTTATAAATCAACCTTTATTTTGAAATTCATATTAAAAATATTTTAATTAATATATAAATATTATTTTAAAAATTTGCAATAAAAAATATTGATGTAATCTATAAATTTTTATTTAAAGTTTTTTAAAAAAATATTTTTAAATAGATATTCTGATTTTGCAAAGCCTTAATAGTTTAGTATCCATCCGTTAAATTTTGAATCTTCAAAATATCTATTTAAAAATAATTTATGAAAAATTTTGAATAATAAATTTTGATGTTATCTATAATCTTTTGTATTCAAAATTTCTACAAATTTTTTTTTAAAGAATTATTTTGTGAAGTAAAAATTAACGGATTTAAAATAAAATATTATTTGTAAATAAGTAAACAGTGCAGGAGCTAATATTCGACTCTATCAAATTAATTAGTATACCAAAATTTAAACAAAAAATTTAGTGCTGCAATGACTCAGAAGTCAGACCTACTGCAGAGTTCTTTCTTGGTTCTTCAGAAAAGGGGGATCATGAAGAACACTAGGTTCTAAGCTTTTGCCGGTGATATCATGAGCAAACAATCTCAAAAGTTGTGTACATAAACTTAGAGGGGGAAAAAAAACATAACTCGAATTCAACATAATGCCAACAAGGCGGCCAAAATTAATGAACAAACAAGATGAAAATGCAAAATTAAGGAAGTAACTGAAAGGTGCATGATTGAATTGGGCTGAGGTAAATTATTCGTCAGCGAACAGCAACAGCAAACTAAACGAAGTAGACGAAGAAAGTGGCCCCCTTCTATGAAGTTGATCATCAATGTTATATAGTAAAATACAACACAAGTCTAAGAAGTGCCAGATCCTCTCATAACTACAAAGTACAGACTTCATAGCAAGTTCCCAGGTCTTGGTATCAAAACTGGCAGCTTCTGCATACTCCAACCAGCTTATATATTGTTAATGTTAGACGTAGTGCTAATCCAGTCACTATTATATAATGTAGCTTATTGCACAAGGCACGTAGCCCGATGGTAACGCCTAGGCTTTTTTAAAAGGGGGAGCAAAGATTAAACTCTCATTCGCCATCACTTAGTCTCGGGGAAAAAAAAAAAGGAAAAAGAAAAACGAAATTCAGCAAATTACTCCATGGGTGAAGTAATCCTCAACTTATGACTATGAGAACATTGCCCACTCATAGAACAAAACACACCACAGCACAGCAAAACCATAATCTTCCCAAACTTTGGAATGTAACCAAAGGTAAAAGTCCCGCGCCCCCAGCGTGAGTGGCCCGGGCGCTCGCCTCACGAAGCGAGCGTCCCGGGTTCGACTCCAGGGGGCGTCCCGCAAGGGTGTGGGGGTCGAAGACCCCCCTGTACCTCGTGGGGAGTGAAATGGGCCCTCTGGGTCTGCCCTACCCGCAAGGATGGGACCCCTCGATCGGTGGAACAGGGATCGGTGCCACCCGTGGGTTTACCTGTTACGACGGTCGCTCGAATGAGGGCCGGTTACGGGCAGGGTTCCCCCACGATAATCTCAAAAAAAAAAACCAAAGGTAAAGTTTAAAACTTTTCCATATATCTTACTGTGAAACAGGCAGCAGCCTGAAGTCATCGAAATGTGCAATTGGTAATATATATTTGAAACTTCATTGGGATTTCTCCTCATATGTTTGACTCTTTGGCCTTTCCGATCCCTTTCCTCCTTGCTTTATCATATTTTCGTTTCCTCATGTGATATTAGTATGTCATAATCCAGATATTTCGCTATCTGTCATCTCTCCAACGCCAAATCAACACGATTGAATCAATAATCCCCACAGAAGCAACCACGTAAAATAGAAGTCGAACCGATATAAAGGAGAGAAGATACACATTCTGAGAAAGATATCCATATGATATGCCTTTATCAGATCTCGGGGTAGCCATGTGCCGTTAGCAATCTCTATTTGAAGGTTCCGAATAATGTGAAGTTGTTTCCTCAAATAATACAACACCAGCAACGGAACTGATATGAAGCTTTTTACTTTTAACACTTTTCTCAATGACAATCTCCATCCAAACCTTTGACTCGCGACCACGGGTCCTGCTGATGAGATGAAGAAGGCTTCACGTACACGCAAGGATTCGTAACTCCGGATTTGCATGCAATAGAGCAGATTAAAACAGACATCAGCTAACTTGGTAATACATGTAGATAATTCTTCTCATAGAGCCAGAAAAGATTAGTATGAAGTGATGTCTTTGTATTTTTATTAAGTAATACGTATCACATTTCTGAAGCAGAAGGCAAATGATCCGAATCCAAACCTTGTAGAAAGCAAACAGTAAAGAAAAGTAGACAGATGCTGCTGAACTTATGAAGATAAAAGGCAATGCTTTTGTTATTCAAGAAGTGGAATAAAGACGAATGTCCTCCAGATCATCTGGATATAACTCCAAGCTCGACAAGGAAGCAACATCAATAATGGACCATGATATTAGATGTTAAAAAGGATAATATCGTCATTTGAAAGATTTATAATGTGTAACAAAGTAGTCGCGGGATCATTCCACTCACTTTGCTTAAGTGAAACATCCTTATTACATGTCATACTTGGCTATCTAATGCCCCCTGCAAGCTGAGGAGCTCGAGTTGGCGATATGTAACAGATATAAATTCCAAGCAAAAGCTGTAACTCAAGGTAGAAGAACTTTATAATTGTAGTAAGCAACTGCTGGCCTTTCCTTTCCACTAATTCTATGAATATGAGAGTCTGTGTTCCATTAATTTGAGAAGTAGGCTTTTAACAAGGTAATGAACAAGTCAAAAATCAAAACTTTGGTTCATTGCAATTTCTACTTGCAGAACAAACCGATCCAACAACTCCGGTCTGGTTCCGTAGCTGTTGATGGTCCGGCCTAGTCCGTAAGGTTGAATTTTAGTCCAATTTTTAGTATACCATAGGAATGCTTTTAAGTCTCTGTTCCGGACCGGACCAGTTGACCCCTAAAAGATAATTTTAACTAAGTGAACAACAAGGTAGTTCTGGCCAACGGAAGTTGGGTTTTTGGTCGAATTGAACTGGCTCGTCCGTTATAGTTTACAACTATGTGCATGAAAAGTATAGCTAGAACTAAAAAATATTATATACTTTAACGTGTTCTCTGTATCGAAACTCAGATTGAGTTGGAATTGTTCGATTTATAATAAAATTGAACTCAAACTTAAGATTTCCTAACCAAGACAGGTTGGAGCACAGAGGCTCCAATTCAATTCACTTCCCTTTCCACAATCTACTGGATTTATTGTTTTGGAGGTGCAAAATTTGATTAGTATTTCTATCTTCCATATAAAGACCAACGGAGCTGTAACTACAGGCCTAAGTCCAGCTTAAAAAATATTATTTTTAATGGGCTATTGACCCATGGGCTTGTTGTTAGAAGAGGGGACTTGCATCCAGTTACGCGATCGGTAATACCGTAATGTGCAGGTGCAGGTGGGAGTACTGCTGAATCTCGAGCTGGGTCAGTAGTCTTCGAACGACGAACGCGGTGGCGGAGCTGAGCTACTACTGTTCTTTGAAATCTATTCTACTCCAGTAACTATCTCATATTCTTTGCAAGAAGCGAAGCAAAGATCTAAGCGAATAATGGTGATTACATCAATTATGCGCCTCTCCGCTGCCATCGTCTTCTCCATCTCCTTCTTCACCGTTCTCGTTCCGGTATCACAAGCATGTGAGTTTTCTATTCGCGAATTGCTACAGCTAATTAATTCGTATTTCGATTTAGATTATTTTTGCTTCAGGAATATATCTGAATTTGACTAGGAAAGCCTACTATTTGTTTTCCGTATCCTGATTTTTACCCTTGTCGTTTGACAGTGTCATGCCCTGATGGCTGGGAAATTGGCCCTAATAAGAATAAGTGCTTTACAGTATTAGCCGGTTCCCAACCTTGGGATGCGGCCGAGGCTCTTTGTCAGGAACATAACGCTCACTTAGCGGCTGTTACATCCTTGGATGACTTGAAATTTGTTCAGAATCTATGCACGCATAAGATTGAAGGATGCTGGGTTGGAGGCCGAGGGTATAATTCGACTCTTGGTTTCATTTGGAAGTGGTCTGATAATACATCACATTGGAATGATTCGGTCTTTCCTGGGGCACCCTTGCGCTTCAATTGTACTAACAGTCCGTCCTGTCGTTCCAACTATTCATGTACTTTGGTAACAACTGGTAATGCTGTTCTCGTTGGTGAAAGGTGCAATACGTCTCATGTGCCGGTTTGCACCATTACCAAAGGTAGAAACCTTCATAGCACTATTATTTATTTTGTTCTTTTTGCCCATCATATAACCATGGCTTAATAATCTAATTGTATTTTAACTCTGATTACTAGGCGGGTGTAAGCTACCTGTTTTGTAATCTGAACATCTCTTACTTAGATCACTAGAACTTTACTGTTTGCTTACCAAGCAATATTCCATCTGTTAGATTTTAATGCTTAAAAAGTGATGGAAAAAGCAAAGAGGTGATCATCAATATGTTAAACTACAGCTTAAGTCCCTATTGTGGTTCACATGTATATAGCATGTCAATTCTGAAATATGAGCATATTGCTACTAACCCAACAAAATAACATATGAAAAACTTCGCTGTTATGTGCCTATTAATAGTTTCAATTGACAATAGGCCTTGCAACAACAACAACATCACGATCATGAGTCCCGCTGAGACGGGTCTAGGGAGGGTAGGTATACACAGCCATTATACGAAGGATGCTGTTTCCGTAGGACCGTCGGCCTGTGAAGGTAAATATAAGACACACAGACAAGTAAGCACATAATTTCATAGAAGAAAAAATCACACAAAGCATGCCCAATACACACAAACCACGCACATATAATATAAAAAAAATAATGATAGTAGAATACAAAGGTATACAAACCACGCACACATAATATAAAAAATGATAATGATAGTAGGATGCAAGTAAGGACAATAAAAGAAAAAAAATAAAATAAAATGCGCTATGTTATCTAAACCGCGACGAGCTAACACGAATTTTGCACGCCACTCTGTTTGATCGAGAACTAGGTCTTTGTCAACTTCTAGTAAAGTAAGGTCCTATCAGTCAATTGAAAATAGGTCTTTTTTTAATAGATTGAATAGACATTATGGTGTATCTGTTCATACGTTGTTTATACCAATTAGATAGAATCTTATCTTGCGGTATAACAGTGAGACTTCTACACCATCACTGACAGTAACATCTTTGTCACCAATGGAATCTTACGCAAGGTTTACCGTGCCATGGAATCTTACGCAAGGTTTACCGTGCCGGGCGGCACGTGCGGTGCCACCCGGCAAGTGCCTGAGCCGCCAGAGCTCGGCACCAGTACTCGTCTCTCTCTCTCTCTCTCTCTCTTTCTCCTTCCTTCTCTCTCTCTCTCTCTCTCTCTCTCTCTCTCCCTCCCTCTCTCTGTAATTTTTTTTTGTTTAGTGTCGTCTTCCTCCTCGCGAGAATTTTTTTT
The DNA here is from genome assembly GCA_002076135.1 of Xerophyta viscosa. Classification (NCBI taxonomy): domain Eukaryota; kingdom Viridiplantae; phylum Streptophyta; class Magnoliopsida; order Pandanales; family Velloziaceae; genus Xerophyta; species Xerophyta viscosa. The sequence goes on from MJHO01000084.1 coordinate 291,453, forward strand.
TTTAAATGCACAGGCGCGCGACGGATTACCCGCAGGCGTGCCACCTGCGCACGCCTAAGCGTGTTGTTTATTTATTACTATTTTTTTAAAAAAATATGATAATATTTAAAAAAATATGAAATTTTTTTTATTATCGCAAGTTCAACACATCCCGAATTTTAAATTTACCGAAATTCGGCACAAAATAAATTTGTATTATCTGCTTTTGATATGTAATTGAGTTATTATATTTTATTTTAGCCTTTTTATTTTATTTTTTAAAAAATAATTTTAATATTTAAATATAATAAATTGTAAGGATCGGCACAGCACGGTCGGCACGTGCCGAGTTTCGGATTTACCGATACTCGACTCGGCACGGCACGGAAAACCTTGATCTTATGCATCAATTTGTGTTTGCCACCATCACTGACAGTTCATATATTTTTCATCTACCAAACTTTGTGTTTGTTTCATCTAACAATAACAAACAAAATCTGGTCGCCTGCTAAGAGTTAAAGTTTGCTGATATGGATGTTTATTGGCAAAAGTGCACAGGCAATAAAGGCAGCGTGAAGCCTCAGGGATTAAATTGACATCATTTTTAGGGATTAACACGAAAAGACCACTGAATCCATGTTATTCTACATGAAGTCCTCTGAGTTTAAACGTGTGCTGCTATAACTACTACCTTCTATACTAATAGAATGGGAGAAATGGGTCCATTTGATCACCAAATATATGGTTGATGCAGTATTAGTTATTATTTTGTAGTTTAGATTTCATTTCGGATTTGTTCGAGGAAATAGAGGCATTTCTGGAGCTCAGCTTGATGATACTAATATATTTTTTCCCCTTGTTGTCTGGACTTCTTTGTTTTGCATTAATGATTCCCATTCCTTGTTATGTTCTCTAATGGCTACGTAAAGAGGGTCTCATTCCTTAAACATTTTCTGTAATAGCAGGTAACAAATGTTACAAGAACCACTGCCATAAGGAGTATTTCATAATCCTTTCAGCTGTGAGTGGATTGATTCTCTTGACAACTCTGGCTGTTGTTATTTGGCTTCTAGTCTATAGAAGGAGCAAAAAGCGAAGAAGATCTCGCAAGGTGTGTAGTCCTTCAATTGATGCTTCAGTTACTCCTTCATGGAAGGTATTCACCAGCGAAGAGCTCATATCAATAACAAAGAACTTTAGTGAGGGAAACCGACTTTTAGGGGATGCAAAGACAGGTGGAACATATAGTGGGGTTTTACAAGATGGGGCTAGGGTGGTGGTTAAAAGGTTAAGGAGATCTAATTTTCAAAGGAAAAAGGAGTTTTACTCTGAGATCGGGAGAGTTGCAAAACTTCATCATCCAAACTTGGTTGCCATAAAAGGCTGTTGCTATGATCATGGAGATCGTTATATTGTATATGAGTTTGTTGCTAATGGACCTCTTGATAGATGGCTGCACCACACTCCAAGAGGTGGTAGGGTCTTGGATTGGGCTATGAGAATGACAATTGCAACAACTCTTGCACAAGGAATTGCGTAAGTATTTATACACACTATCAACTTTTGATGGTATACATTGTGAAGTTTACTTTGAATTAAGTTCAAGCAAGTTTCTATCGTTTGACATAAGTTCAGTTAATAATTATATTTTATTGGTACGTAATTACTATATTCCATGTTTGGTGAGGTTGAGAATTTGTATGCGTAATAAACTATTTTCAAGGACTATTTTCTTTTCCTTTTTTTTTCTATATTAATTTGCTGTCCTATACCTATCATGATCTACCAGATTACAAAATTTTTTGCTAATTCCATGACTTCGATTACATTCAGAGGAGATCCTTGAAAAATGTTTTTGCTCCTTCCATGGCATTGCTCTGTTCAGATTTCACTAGATTGTTATAATGGATGGCATGACACATTTCACTTGCTGAACTTCAGCAACACTCATTCTGTCATTTCCATAACTTGGACATTTATTAGACTTAAATGTATCTATGCACGATTATGCTGAATTCAATACCTTGGATTTCAGTTTCCTGCATGACAAGGTAAAACCACATGTTGTCCATCGAGACATCAGAGCTAACAACGTTCTCCTTGACGAGGGATTTGGAGCGCATCTAATGGGAGTAGGTCTCTCCAAGTTTGTACCTTGGGAGGTAATGCATGAAAGGACTGTCATGGCAGGGACATACGGATATCTTGCCCCCGAGTTTGTATACAGGAATGAACTCACAACAAAAAGTGATGTATATAGCTTTGGGGTGCTATTGCTGGAGATTGTGAGTGGACGTAGACCAGCACAGGCTGTGGAGGGCATGGGCTGGCAGAGCATATTTGAATGGGCAACTCCGTTAGTCCAGTCTCACAGATACCTGGAGCTTCTTGATCCACTAATCTCAGATATCCCAGAAGCTGAGGTGGTGCAGAAGGTCGTTGATCTTGTATACTCCTGCACGCAGCACGTGCCCTCTGTCCGTCCGAGGATGTCCCATGTTGTTCACCAGTTGCAACAGCTGGGCTTAAGATCAGCAGCAGCAGCATCAGAAATGCAGTCCAGGAGTTGGATGAGCAGCAGTGCTTCCTCACCCATGCTTCCCTTGGAGATGGATATGGCTCTTTGACCTCTTTCTTTTCCCAAGTTTTTGGTGGTTTTTGTGAAGTGATTGTATGCAAGGATGAGGGTGCATTTTTTCAAAAACAAATAGGAAGGTAAGAATTTGTACTCTGATGTATGTTCTATTGCACCTACTAATATGTATGAAAGAGTAGTACCTAATCATTAACGTTTTACATATCCATATGCCATCATATATATATAATATCAACCAGCGTATGGTTCCATTTGATGATGTATGGATTAGATTCACTCCAAATTTGAAACGGAGCAACCATATTGCAATTTGGTAACCATAATTTTAGTATCTAAAGCAGATATTAGTGCACCCTGGCTTTTAAGACAGGTGAATAATTGTGCTGTTATTCGCTTTTTTACATGTCAGTAATGAATATTTTGTTTTGGCTACATTTACAGTGAAAAGTAGTATTTTGACCACTTGTAATGCTAACTAAACTAGATGTCCGTTCGATAAACTGAAATTGATGCTAATTCAATAAACTAAAATTGCTTTTCTACGGTTTAAAACTATAAGTATACTTTAATGTCCCCATAAACTCATAAAAGACTAAAGATGCATTTAATCCTTAAAATGTTAACTGGTTCACTATCTTGGTAGGCCTTTGTAATAAGATACACCTTGAAGTAATATTAGGTACATCTAAATTTAACTCTAACTTGGTATCTAATATTAAGACATAGTGTCCTTTACTGACTCATATTTAAAATATGAGACAAAACCATTTTTCCACTATATTGAGAGACAAAAGTTAGTTTTATACATTATATATAGCTTTTTTCCAAAATATGAAAAATAATTTTGATCCAATTCGTTGCCTACATCCAACATTTTTAGATATTTAAAAAAAATCATAATAATAGATTTAAAAAAGTTAAGTAGTTTTATGTTAATTTTAAAAAAATTATTTAAATAAATATTTTAGGCTCTATTTTAAGCAAATTTTAAAATTATTTTAAAACTAATTAAAAAGTTTAGAGCGCAATTAGAAAATTTAAAATATTGATAACGTATTTAATTTTTTATTTTCAATATTTAAACTTTTTATAATGTTTTAGAAAATATATTTGAAGATTCATCGGAGACGGTCTCGGCCGCCTGCGAAAAAAAGAAGATGCGCCAAACTGCACTCTCAGGCCCAACACCAGTAATGTTCACTTTACAGTACAGCCAAAGCTAGATCCAGTTATTTTACTAATTAGATTTGCATAGTACGATAAACCGATATATATATATATATATATATATATATAATATATATATATATATATATATATATATATATATATATATATATATATATCAAAAATGATATTAGTAATATATTATTAGAGTAAAAAGATATATTAAAATGCTATACACAAAATTATTTAAGGATCGACGTTAAATACTATATATATATAATTAAAAATTTTATAATATGATAAAATTTATTTTTTAAAAATTAATAATATATAATATAATATAATTATTTTATACTAATTTTTTTGTATGTATTTAGATTATAATTATATATTATTTTAATTATGTATTTATTTATAATTAGATCTTTTATATTTTTTAAATAAATAATATAATTTTTATAAATTTTTATCTATTAATAAAATAGTAAATACTTTTAAAAAAATTAAAATAAGTTTTATATAATATAGTAAAAATTATAAAATGTTATGTGGTATAATAATTTTTATCATTTTATATGAATGTAAATAGATGGGATGACAAGAGTGGGGTGGGCGTGGATCTGAAGTGAAAAAAATCATAATCATCTGTGACCGTCGGAGGTGGATTCCGTGGTTGATCTCCACCGTCGTGTACCTGAGCACTGAGCTTCTATCCCCCACTAAATCCCCAATTCTCTCGCTCCACTTGCCCTCCTCCACAGCCGTCCGATCGCCAACCCTCCCTCCATTTCGATTCCCTAGCAACCTCCCGCCCCGCCCCAACCCAACTCCTCTCCTTTTTTTTTTGAACGTACTGACCAGAAAGGATCTCTACCGATCGGTTGACCATCGGTCAGCTGTCTGATGGAGGAGCTCGGAGAGCAGGTGGCGCGCGCTGTATACGTGCTGAACCACGACTCTGAGTCGTACAACCGGGTGGCCGCCAACCAGTGGCTGATTCACTTCCAGCAGTCTGACGCCGTCTGGCAGGTCTCCACCTCCATCCTCACTTCTGCTCCCCCCGTCGACTTCGATCTCCGTTTCTTCGCCGCCCAGATCCTCCGACGCAAGGTACCTCTAACTACTGTACACCCCTCACACACACTCTCTCTCTTGTGATAATATTTTTGTTGCAATTCAATTGCATCTTCGAAATGTGAATCAGATCCAGAACGAGGGATACTTCCTGCAGCAGCACGCCAAGGATGCACTGCTCAATGCCCTCCTCCTTGCCGCCACCCGCTTCTGCATCGGCCCTCCCCAGGTCACTCTCTAATGCAATACCATCCTTGTTGCATTCGCTACTTTCATTGTATATTATTGATTCGATTTGAGTGGTATATGTGGAACTGTCAGCTCTTGACCCAGATATGCCTTGCTATTTCCGCACTCATGCTGCGGTCAGCGGATCACAAGATGCCCATCGAGCAGCTCTTCTCCAGCTTCCAGAAAATACAGAGCCAGGAGAATGGCGATCTCGCTGTCCTAGAGATGCTCACCGTCCTCCCTGAGGAGGTCCTTGAGGATCATAGTGGCGACCTTAATGTTGACGCTGCCAGCAGAAGCCAGTTCACTCGAGAGGTTTGTTTGGCAATAACATCCTCTCTCTAACTTGTGTTTTCGTTTAACCTCAAATAAGCTGATCATCTTTGTTATAATGTACTCCTAGCTTCTATCTCACACCCCCGCTGTTCTCGAGTTCTTCATGCAACAATCTCAGCCAACCCACAACGATGATTCTGTCCAAGTTCAAGAGAAAAACAAAAAGATATTACGATGTCTTTTGAGCTGGGTTAGTATCCCTTATAACTTTTACTACTATTGTTGTTAGTAATAACTTTGTTTGTGTAACTTTTCCACATTGCTTACTTGTATTTCAAGGTGTAGAAGAAAAACTATCTCTGGACTGCATAATTTCACATTAAGTACTTCTATTGGTGAATCTAACATACCCAACCATTCACTCTGCTATGATAATTTTGAAACTAAAAGAAGGTTGTATTGTAATTAAACCAAGAATAATTGACATTTGAAATCTTTTCTATATAAAAAAAAAATTAGCACCTATATGTAGACTACCCTGATTGTTAATCTGATTGTCGTTCACTAGGGATGATGAAACCGATAAAGGAGTTATGGTCTTATACTATACAGTCGGTTCACTGCATTTGCTTCTGGTATCTGACTTCACATAATATTCATGATTCTTAGGCTAGGGCTGGATGCTTTTCAGAGATGCCACCCATGTCTCTGCCAACACATCCCCTTTTGAATTTTGTTTTCAATTCCCTGCAGGTAGATACTCCACGCACATTTTTTTTTAATATCTCTTTTGCTTCTTAATTTTCTTTATACCCGTTTACTCGTTATTTCAGGTTTCGTCTTCCTTTGATGTGGCTGTTGAAGTTCTTGTCGAGATTGTCAGCCGACATGAGGTAGTTGATCATTTTGATTGTAGAGAAGAAAAACTTACCTATTTTTACCTTTTGTACAAGGTTCAGATCTCTCAAAGTGACTTACTACCTATAGATTCTTTTATGCGCAATAGCAGTCGAAGCTTGACTATAGGGTATATTTCATAAAAGAACTAGGAGTATGAGGAGCCTATTACCATACATCTTCATAGGATCAAATGTCAATGTAATAAGCATGCTTTTTCTTTGATACAATCACAACAAGATATCTTTCACTATTTGATCTACAGTTAAGAATTCTATTGTGGTTATCATCACAATCCATTGTGTATATCTTCTCAAGAAGTTCTCTACTTTTTTTGTCCACCTCTATTTGAACAGGGGTTACCACAAATGTTGTTATCAAGAGTACAATATATGAAGGATACCTTGATTCAACCTGCTCTTGTCAATAAAGACGAGAAAGTTATTGGCAGACTAGCATGCTTCTTGTCGGAAATTGGCCAGGCAGTAAGTAAGGAGTCTGTATATGTCTGTCTCATTTCCAGTTCTCTTTTTCTTTGTAATACCAAACAAGTCTTACGAACATTGGCATGTATTTAAATTCAAATATATAAGCACTAGCATTTTGGTGCTAATTTGCAAGTAGACCCCTAAAAACTGCATTTGACATTACTTGTCTGCATCAGGCACTGGCTCTGATTGCAGAAGCAACTACAGAATCTCTGGTTCTTGCAGATGCACTTCTGAGGTAGTAGCTGTTATGCATCTTAATAATGCTTCTTCAATAGCAGTTCGATATCAATTAAGGAGCTTCTTAGATGTTAAGTTACTTAGTTTATTATGAGTTATCTTGATGATTGTGCCATAAGTTTTCTGAAAATTTGATCTGTTTCATTGCAGTTGTATTGCTTTTCCAAGTGAAGACTGGGAGATTGCAGATTCCACGTTGCAGTTCTGGTAATAGTCGCATCCGGTGAACTAGCTGGCCTCTATTACTTTCATTCATTCTAAAACTTAGATTTCCAATGAGATAGGAAAGGACATGCTGTTGGTTAGATCTATTCTGGTGAAACTCTAGTACTTTAGTGCTGTCAATCAAACATATCTTTGTGTGGATATATTGTAATTTTTATTTTCTCGTGGAATTTTGACTTTCTTATAATTGGAGTTCCCTGCATATTATTGGTTTTCATGGAAGCACATATCTTGCCAAACAGCTCTTTTTCACTTTTTCTCCTCTGCAGTAAATATTTCACTCACCTATGAAAGCTACTTAATATGCCTTTGCTTTTCATCTGAAGATAACCTGATTGGCACTCTTCTTCACTTCTTCTATGTGGTGTGGGCCTCTCTTTCTTCATCTAAAAACATTTGATTTCAATGCACACACTTGTGCTATCCTCTTCAAGCACTCCTGCTTTGCAAGTTTTGTATGACGGATTCTATTTCATCTAGTAACTGTTAGTGTGATCCTATGATCATTAGCTTTTTCTTTAATAGGTCTATCAAACTTTTTATCGCTGTCCCGTTTAGGAGTTGACAATAAAATCATGTGCATAGAGTAGCAAACAAACACCAAATTTGATCACCCATTCAAACAATATTGAAGCACTGTTCAAACTGACATGCATTTCTGCTTTTATGTAAAGCTTCTGCATGTTACAGAAGTAATTATTGCCTCGATTGCTGTCTAAGAATCTTGTATTGTTAGTTGGTGCTTTCAACATATGAGCTTATCACATAGACATAAGATAACAGATCAACTTCTTTGGGTGATAATGCCGTTCTTATGAATGAAAGTAATGTGTCAATATTAAGCTCGAGTATTGGAAGATGATTTTGGTTTCCAAAGGTTGCGGATAAGAGATCAAAACGGATAATATGTTGCAAGTTCAATAAAGGAAAATTCTCAAAGGAGGGACATTTTGAGAGTTGATGGGGATGCGGCTCTGGGGATACATGTAGACTTACTGAAATAGCGGTGCAGATAGATATTCTACTTGACCAAGATGTAGCAACAAAGTTGGAAAACTGATAGTTTACAACCTGCATGCTTCATGGAGCAATATAGAGCAGTTAAACACAACAACTAAAAGAGCAAACGAAGCATTAATGCTATTGCAGCAAAAAAGGTAGAACCGGTAATATGCTTGGGTGGTTCGGACATATGAGATCAAGGTCTACTATGTACTATTATGGAGATGCTGCTAGAAGTTACTGGTGCCAAAAGCTAGGTTGCGTGAGCGGGGAGCTGAGAAAAAACAAAAAGGTCATGCAGTCGTGACGGCATGAGTCTGTGACCGCAAACAAAGAGTTGCAGAGAGAGAAGAGAGCACACGATCTAGACGAAGATGGCGATGGCTGCAAGGACGGTGTCGGCGTCCATGTTCCTTCTTTTTCTCCTCCTCCTCCTCCATCTCCTCTTCCGTGGTCGGAAACATAGCAACAGTGAGGAGGTCCCGTGTGCGATCCAGTAACTTCGCTTACGCACGTATCCGCTACAAATTGGAAGCGCAGGAGCATGGTTCGAAATGAACTTCGGATGGTTTCATGAAGGCTCCTTCAACTATGGTCAAAAGGGATAAAGGAATGTCTAGAACATGGTTAGATGTTTCAGCTGAAATGTTGCACTTTTGTAGAAATGTCATGGTATCTAAATAGACTTCTGCCTGTTCTAGGTATAGTTTCAGCCGGTATTGGCAGTGTTGGCCGAGTCGACTAATGTTAGGTCGTTTTCTGCTGATATTTCGGTAGATATGGCCGAAATCGTTTTTTTTTTTAAATTTTTCCAACTTAAAAATAACATTTAATAAATACTTTTGTAATAAATAAAACATTAATTTGTGCTGATAATGATACGCTGATACGTATTCTTTGATACTGGTGCTGATATCATATTTTTCGAAAGGCAGATATTTTCCATACTGTACATCTTCGTTGACAAAGTCTTTTGAAAAGTTTAGGTATAACCAAGGAGAAGTTTATGGATGGTTCATTGGAGGATACCATCTGCGACCGTGATAAAAATGAGGGAGCAAGTTAACTAATGTCCAAAAAATAAAAGGAGAAAAGGCATGGCTAAATCTTAAAACAGAGATACAGCTATGCTATTTTACGTAAATCTGCTATTTTGAACGTGGCATGTTGTCCTCTTTATCGCTGATGTTGTTCGATTAGATTTAAATACTTGTCCCAGATGTCAGAGATGAGCATTTTTTATGCTACTTTCATGCCATTAATTTATTTCCATAGGTTTCACAATTTCTTCTACCAATTTTCTCTTTTATATGACACAATAATAGCTCTATTCAAAGCCTAGTTATGCACCAATTCTTTGTCATAGTTTCACATACTGTTAAACTATCATCTGATTATAGTTCATCTACAGGTGCAGTCTAGCAACTTATCTTGTTGAACCGGACATGATCAAGACAAAAAATAAAGATATGTTTCATCCCGTGTTCTCTGCATTGCTGGACGTTGTTTTGTCACGTGCGCAGGTTTAGATTCTGAGTATGAATTTTTTTTTTTTTTTTGTCTAATGTGCTAATGTTTTTTTGCTTATACATAAAATTTTTTGTTGGTTTGAGAGCTTCATCTTTGCTTTGTTTGTTTCGCTGTCTTGTAGTTTTTCTTGCTTATGCCACCACTTCTCAAGAGTTTCTTCATAACTCTGGATCTTTTGCCATGTAAACTTTGATAAATCTGTGAATGCCATTCACAAAACTTTGAAGCACATAGTGGCATCCCTGTGGACCATCCAGCAGCCTAGATAAATCCCTTTTTCAGTAACCTTTAATGCTTGAAGTGTAGTTCATTTGATGAAATGTTGAAAGCTAACGATCTCGTTATAATCAAGAAAGCCTAGTAACCAGAAGCAATTATTTGGACTGCAGAGTTATAATTCAATAATTTGCGAGTAATTTTTAGACAGTATTCAGTTGTTTTTGGTCTATGCTAGCAAGGAACCAGAATGTAATTTGGCATGGAGAGGAAGTGGGAGGGAAATATAGTTTGTTAGGAGGCTGAATAAAAGGTTTTTTGGGTGCTTAATGTAATGAGTCGTTGCTTTGGGAATATGTGGAGAATTGAAACTGATGTTACTGTTTGGATCTAAAATGGCATTTTCCCCCTAACTTTTAGACAGACGGTCGATTTTGGTTCGTGGTAGCAAGGAACAAGGATTTAGCTTGGATGGTAGAGGCAGCACGGAGGGCAGAGTTTGTTAGGAAGTTGAATACAAAGGCATTTGGGTGCTTAGATGAAACGAGCCATTGCTTTGGTAATACGTGGACGCCGGGGAGAATTGAAACTAAGGTTTACCGACCCGTGCTGTTTCGAGTTTCGGTAAACTCAGATCTCGAGACGTGCCGACCCGTACCGTGCCGACCGTACCGATCCGTGTCGTGCCGAATTGTACAATTATCAGAAAAAAGTTTTAAAAAATAATTAAAACTTATAAGATTTATTATATAAATGATAATGAAAAACTAAATAACAAGAAAAAGTCTTATTTATTTGTCAAAATTCAAAGCATAAATTACATAAATTATTACCATATTGAGTGTCGGTATGGTTGATAAATTGGATCAACGAAACCTAAAGCATGTAAATCTATTCCGTGCGTTGTTTGAACATAATATATCCACCTTTTTAGGTTGGCCAAGCTTTAAAAAGGCTGGCCAGCAGAAAAGTAAATAAAATAAAAGAGAAGAAGTGCCGACCGTGCCGACCGAAACAGCCGAAAAGTCAAACCATGATTGAAACTGACGTGACTGTTTGGATCTAAGACCTTATGTTTTGTGTATTCTGCTTGCTCTAACCTGATATTTTGTTAAAAAAACCTTTCAATATTTTCTTTTGGAGTCACTTATGATGCCAGTATTGTGAATAATGGTTGGGTTACCCTACCTTGGGTAATGGTTGGGTTAACCTACCTTGAGTAATGGTTGGGTTAACCTACCTTGGGACTGGCCTTCGTTGCGTTACTTTGCTATCTCAATTTTACTTGTGAGTAAAATTTATGGTGCTTAATTTGCTAGTCCAAATATGCCCTAGTCGGTGCTGTTATTTCCATTGTCATCATGAAGTTATGAACTGTGAGGTGAATCTTTCTTTTTATTCAGGTATATTTTTGATAGAATACAAGTTTCTTGTGCATGTTGTCACATTTTGATAGGAACATCGTTTCCTATCATCACGCAAGTGAATTTTCTTTTGCCTCGTTGCTTAAGAGATCAGCTAGTTATCTTCCCCTACTTTTAAAATGTCCTCCTGCTTGAAGAAGCCTTCTTTATCTTCAATTTAATTTCCTGGTCTTCTTTGCTTAAGTTTTGAGAAATGGTGGTTACTACATTTTTATGCTCGCCTAAGTTATTTTAGGTTTAATGTGTGGCATTGCAGATGGGCAGTGTTTATATCTCCTGAAGCTTGAATTACCATCAATTAGCGCATGAATGTAGGGCTGTATGAGTATTTGTAGTTAATAGTGAGCTTTATGGCACAAGCACAATATGGTTTACTACTTTTGGGAGATGCAAGTCTGGATGAACGTTTTTATCCGGACTTACAAAATTAAGCGGATCTTGCATTGTTAGTTGTCAGGGAAACAATTACAGTAGTTATTCTTGGTACCTGTTCTATTCATTGAACTGCTGTAGCATCTTGTAGAAGTAACCTTTCTTATTTACATTGCTTTTAGCTTGTTTCTCTTAAGAGTTTTGTGCTCGTAATGCTTACATGCACATAAAATAATGACATGGTTCCTTAACTGTTGTCTTTCATAGGTCGATAGTTCACATCTCGAACGTGATACTGGGATCCTAGACATACCTGATGGTCTTTCTCACTTCAGGGGGAATATGGAGGAGCTCTTGGTTGAGATTTGTCAGCTTTTAGGGCCTGCAACATTAGTACAAAAGGTGTTTCATAATTCAAAAGTCTGTTCATTAGGCGTATTTTCCTGTTTCATTGAACTAATACTTATTGTTGAAGTGCTGTTAGTAAAGATCCTTCAATTTGTAATTAAGTAGTATTTTTATGAATGGAGCTGCCGTTAATGGTTATGAACAAATAAATAGTGTGCATTATCTATAAGCTTTGGTTTATTTAGTGTTTTTATTTATTATTATTATTATTATTATTTTGCATATGCTAATATGTGACATGGTACATCTGTAGCTCGTTTCTGGTGGATGGGTTTCTGCAGATCCACTTCCCTGGATGGAGGTAGAAACTCGGATGTTTGCACTGAATATGGTAAAGGAATATATTTGACTCTTGATATTGTTCTATCACCTGATTTGGTCTTTTAGCAATCAGTCTCAATAGTAGCTCCCACAGATGAAACAACTTGCTACTGTGCCTGTTTATTTTTTTGGTATGTCTTGATGCGGAACATTCATCCTTGGCTAGATATGATCTTATGTTTTAGTAGCATTTTCTTGCTATTGCATTGGTCTATTTTAATGAAATTATATAGCGAAATACAAGCAGATCTGACATTAATTCATGAATTAAGCAAATTGAAAGTTCCTGTAAAGGCTTGAAAACTAATACAGCACTTATTCTTTGCACTCATAGTGAACAATTTGTCTGCTCTTCAATTTAATCTATGAGCACAAATTTGTCCTAGAAACTTATTTTGCATGCAAAATAGATAGCTGTCTGTAAATCTCTACCTACCAGAGTCAACTAGTTTCGCATCTGGAATGTAAATGGTTTATAAACTTTGTTAAGCTCTTAACCACGCCTGTCTTTGTAGAAGGCAGAGTTGAGGTCTTCTTGTTTCACATTTATTTAGAAGTTGGCCAACCTTGTTAATGTCAAAGCTTGTAGGCTTACAGTTAACGGCAATAACCTTGTTAATGTCAAAGCTTGTAGGCTTACAGTTAACGGCAATGTTTGACTAAGATGTCCATCAATCACCATAGCTATGGTTGATAAAAATGCATCATCTGACGGGTGTCGACAAATACTTGCAGCCTTTGAAGTATCTTTCTCGTGTTTCAGGTAGCAGAACCAGTATTACAAGCTGGTCATCCATTTGATTTGTCAGTGATTGAGCACTTGGTAATGATCTTGTCAAGTAAAGTGCAAGAAGAGCACAGGGGCATGATTTCATTGGTAGGGAGTTGCTCAATGCCTAGTTTACTTTGTTTTTGTTGAAAGATTTCTATGAACTTTTAAGGAGTTCAAACCAACTATTGCATATTTGGCCATCGAGCGGCAATGTTTTTCTGTCATTGTTAGGTTCGCCTTGCTTATGTGCTTGTTTCAGGTTTACAAGTCTGTAGCCGATGTTATTGGCTCTTATTCCAAGTGCCTGTCATTTTTCTCGAACAATCCGAGATCCTTCTTGTAAGAATTGTACTTGGAGTATCTTGGACTTGGTTCTGTACGAGTTTTTTTGTTTGCAGTGATTGTCGATTCAATTCTGACGTTACAACTTGGAATTCTTTTCCTAGACTGTTCTGCGCAACTGGAATCATGAAATCAATATCCTCCAGGGCCTGCTCCTCGGCCTTGCATAAACTCTGTGAAGATGCTTCTGCAGTAACCAATGATCCACAGAATCTTGAAATTCTTCTATGGTTAGGAGAGGTAATGAATTTTTCTATATCTAGTTATGGTACCAGCATTTCCGTTTTACAAAACGTGCTAACTTCATGCTGGATTTATGCCAAAACCTTCCTAAAATTTTCCTTTTGCTGGTTTTTCATAGTTCAATTGTCGTTTCCCTTTCCCTCTCAGTTTAAGGGTGGGAAAAGATATACTCCCATATCGTTCTTTGAATAATAATTTGAGCGTTCAATATTTGACAACCGTTGGGATGGAATGGAATAGCCGGCTTAGGAAAGAAATCTAAATATTTTTTCATGTTTAAATTACTGTTGAAGGGGTTTCACTGTAATTATACACCTATGCCTTCCAGTGGGATTCCCTTTGTTGTGGAAGTGCTTAATATCACAGCCTTTGTCCACTATAAGGTCTGGAAAAATTACGCCAGTGGTATTCCGAGTTGGTGGTATTTCAAATGTCATCCAGGCTTTTTTATTACACTGAATTTGGTCTTGCCGTTGGCCCCTATAGATGTGGCACTACTTCTTTATTGTCGCGTAAGATGCCGTATAGGATAAAGTGGTGCCAATGGGGTCGACCGTGTTAATGTTTAGATGGGCGGCAGGAATTAATTGGATGCCATACAGAAGTCTTGGATAGCAATTTGCGACGAAGTGAAGCTTAGGTGTCAATCTAAAGGTATCACCAAACTTAGGGTACTGCTGGTGTAATTTTGCCTAAGATCCGCCACTGTTCTCTATTTTGAACTATATCTTCAAGTCTAGAAAAATATTCATTCTTTAGGGTTTTTCCTAGATTTTTTTGGGGACTTTTTGCGCTCATAGGCTCAACTCTTATCATCTCACATCTACCATTCGGTACATTGATGGATTTTTTTTTTCTTTTACATGTTCAAATCATCTAAAATGGTTTCCTCTTGTTCTCTGTTTGTGCTACATCTACTTTCGTTCTAATCACTTATTTGTAGTCAGACCTTAATCATGTAACATACTCCACCATATCATTCTCATATTTAAAATAAACACCAAATTCTGTTTTTTTTTTTTTTTTTTTTTTTTTGGCACCTAGCTAGTACGAAGTACAAACTAGCTTTAAAACCTAGTTTACTCTTCTCACACTAACATGCATGTATACACGCATCTTATATAAAGAGGTGCTTCGCTTGAGAAAAGTTAAAAGAAAGTAAATGAAGAAGTGAAAAAGTTAGTTTAAATTTCTTGGTTTACTTGAAGATATGGTGTCATATAAATAGTTTGGACGATTTATTTGGATTATAAAACATAATTAAAAAAATTATTATTTATTCAGTAAAAGATTCATATTAATTATTTATCGATAATGAAAATTATCTATGATTAGTGATTTGTTATATTTATATTTATTATATATTTGTAATACTATTTAATAACTTTTTTGAGAGAAAATTCTTAATAGTAAGCTATTAAAATTTATAAAAATTTTATAATAAGTAATATTTATTAATAAATTTATAAAATTTACTATCCTAATTATGGTGTTGTAAATTTACTAGTAGTAATATTTTAGTATTAACTAATATTAGAAATAATAATTTTTAATAGTTAATATTAAATATTAATAACTGTCAGTTTCTCGTTACTTTCTATCATTTGGTAAGTGGAGAAAGTGAAATTATATAAAAAATAAATTCACTTTTGTACTTTTGCTTGTAAAGTAAACAATAAAAGTTACTGCTATACTTTTATAGTTTCTTGCTTTTTTTTTTTAATTTTCCACTTTACCTATTCAGGTAAAGTCCTTATTTCTAGACTCGTCTTTATAGTCACTTTAGCAATGGCGGATCGACATTGTATCTGGTGTGGTCAATGGCGCCATCCAAATTTCTAGCAACAATAGTATGTTTTCATCCATTGGTCATTTATAGCGCCACTCCTTGGTTAGCAAAAGTAATGATGAGTAAGTTACACTCATAAGAGTGGGGATGGAGGAAGAGTGATTCTTTGAGGGGCGCAATTGCTTTTTAATTTGGGAGTCATGGCTTAAATGTTGTTTCCTTGTATATAAGTTATCATGTTAACTTATTGATGCTAGCACGGGCCTGCCCAGATCGAAAGGGTGGGACTCCTCCGTTGGTGAAACATGGATCGGTGCCACCTGTAAGTTTATCTGTTACGACGGTCTCACAAAAGTGGCCGATTACGGGCAGAGTTTCTCCACGATTATCTCAGAGAAAAAAAAAACTCGTTGATGCTAGCATATTTGCTACATTTACTACATCTTTGAATTGACGAATTCTTTTTTTTTTTTTTTATTAGAGCAATGTTAGTTGTAGCAGTTCATTCACCAAAAAATTCACCAACAAGCAAAAAAAAACCACCTAAAAATCGCTGCACGTGCATAGGTCCTACTACAAAGGTTCATTTCCCGTATGTTTTTTGGTTTTTTTTTTGGGTTGAATTTTTGGGTGATGAATTGTCGCAACTAGCATTGCTCTTTTATTATTGCTTTACTTTTTATATGCTAATCTACTTCATTTTTTAGAAAAATTGCAAGCTTCTAAAATTTTCTTTTTGTTAGCTCTTTTCAGACTTCAAGCATCCTTGCATAATGAATTGTAAACATACATCTAGCAAATTTGATTCTCTGGCAAGTTATTATAAGTTTATTTAGTATGGTATTTGAATTGATAATTACAAATCTATAACCAATCCAAGGCTAAAATAATTTAAGTCTATGAATTGTGCTAGTTTTATTATTTATTTTATTTGTTGACACCATTATGGATAATTTCGGGATTCGCTACTGACTCCTGCTATTATTTTAATTCCTTTCTGCATGCTCTTGGTAGGCATCATCGACTCAGGTTACTTATCCCATTGCATTGACATCTACTACCATACTGCATGATTCGAGGATCCGTTCAGACGAATAATAGAGCTCACCAAATTGTTGGTTAATTAAAAAACAAAGGCGCTGTTGGCAAGTGTATACAAATTATTGGTTTCTCAGCATGCTTTACCAAATGTCTGCTTTTTGAAGAGTGCTATCATGCAATCAATTTGTAGGATAAGAATAATGCATGCTCTGAACTCTGTTCAGGATTTTTTTTTTTCGTTTTATATAAATGTTAACCTGGCCTGTTAGATATTTCCTGCAGTCTTTATCTTTTTTTTTTTGTCCTTTTCCTTTTTCTTTAAGCATGCCTTTCTTGGTTTTTCAGAGCCTGGACAAGAAAAAGTTGTCAATAAATGAGGAAGAAGATATTGTTACTGCGATAACTCTGATTATTAGTTCAATTTCTAGCAAGGAACTCAAGAAAACTTCCCTGGCAAGGCTCCTTGAATCTAGCTATGGAGTTATTGACAAGCTGGTATGTTTAACTTGCATAAAGCACTTTGGATCCGTACATTTCCAATTTCATCATCTTCGGATGAGTGTCTATGGAGATACTACAGTAGTTTCTTAATTCACACTTAAGATGTATGAGATTGTGCTACTTTGAGGTTATCAAACATTGGAACTTCTGTTGATATGATTATCACAAGTTGCTTGGTGATAATCTATATATATATATATCTCATGGTGATTGTCTATGAGGTCACATGGCTAATTTGTTTGTCTATATATTTTCCATTAGCACATGTTAGATAACGCAGGTCTTTGGTTATTTGCTTGTTGCCCAGTGTTTGCTCAAGGACTCTCTCTCGTCCACCCCCCCCTGCAAAAAAAAAAAAAAAAAAGAAAGAAAGAAAGAAAAGAAAAAAGAAATCTCACTCATTGCATACATTTGGGGCCAACTGCCATATTTTTACTGATATTAACATTTTTGTCAATCATACGATTACCAGAGGTAAGGATGCAAAACCTTGTCCAGCAGTCTTACATTACCACTGGTCCGTGATGGATGCCATTATAATTCTTGCTTCAACATGAAAGAAAGGAGAAAAAAGGACCAAAATGAAAGGAAAAAAACAAAAACGAGTTCTTGAAAGATGTTTACTTCTGGATTTTTAAAAATGTCAAATTAGTTGGAGTTCCTTACAGTTCTTGTTAGAACTTATTATGTTACAGTTGCATCCTGTTCTCTTGATTTTGGCTGCTGTATAGAGCTATGAGCCTGTATTATTCTTTCCTAGCAGCAAGTGCCATCTGTTTGTAAGTGCTATTGCTTGACACAATTCTCATATGTGGGACTGATTAATGTTGTTAGACAACCTATACATATGGTTTGTTTTCTTAAAAATTGAAGATGCCCCAAACAAGCGATTTAACGTATAGTCTTCCTGAAATCTTTACTGTATCTTCTCCTAATTTGTGTTAGGAACTTAGGAAGATATCTGTAAGATGTTCCATTTTTCCCACGTGATTTTGATGTGCTTTAACATATATCTGAGTCACTTTTAAATCTTCTTTGGCATAGAATTCCATTAAAAAGGTGACAGTTCCTCTGTTTTCAAAAATTAATTTTGTAGCAGCATAGCAATTAAAGGATGTCCTCATTCCTTGCACTTCCAGATTAATGCAGATGAGGACAGTTCTTTGCTTGAAAATTCTGCTGTTTATGGACATGCCATTAATTCTGCCATAAAGAGTCTGCACAGGTTAGTGCTGATTATACATTGGATTTTCTCACACTATGATAACTATGTTTCTTTTTTATTTACTATGTTAGATTGTCCAAAAAACCTAGCAGTAACATATCATTATTTCCAAGCTAACTAAGAAAAATATTGGAGTTTCTATTATCAATGCTTCTTAATATTTTTAGGAGGAAAAAAAGTTTGTTGTAATAAAGTTAAATGAGTCATGCAAATCTTAACCTGCACAAACGCAATGTACTTGTCCTTATTGAATCTTGTTATTTGTGTTTTTTGGTTTCCTTCAATAGTCTATGATACTACTTTTTGTTTAAGATGTCATCAATAGGCTTCTAAAACTTTATTACTTCAGAAGATGCTGAAAATTGGTAAGATAAAAATTGAACTTCAGGGTGGCATCTGTATTCAAACACTTAGGGGGCGCACATGCGACCTGTGAAAATGAAGATGACGCCATTGTGGTTCTTGTCGGAGTATTTTGGCCACTTTTGGAGAAACTTTTCAGTTCTCGGCATATGGAGAATGGAAGCTTATCTGCGGCTGCATGCAGATCTCTTTCCGAAGCAATTCATTGTAATGGTACTTGCAGTTTTCTATTATTTTGATTTTATTTTCAAACTTTTCTTTTTCAATATGGCTTCATACTTGCGGAACATTTATAAGTTCTAAGCTAACTCTTCTTGCTTGCGTAACACTTGCAGGTGAGCCGTTTCTGATATTATTGCCTAAAGTGTTGGATTGCTTATCTAAAAACTTCCTGCTATTTCAGAATCATGAATGCTTCATAAGAACTGGTGAGATACTATGCTCTCTTGATTTATCTCCTTTCAAGTTAATGTCTAGGTTTCCACGCTAAAAGGTCCTCTCAGAACAAATGGTTACTTTTTTTCCTGGTACTGAATAATGAAAGTCATGCACATTGATATCCAAGTTGAGGTATGGGTTTCCACGCTAGGTCCAGCAGTGGATTTAATGAATGAGGATCTGATTGGTGTGTCAGGGCCGACTTATAAACAGTACACTTTATGAAAATTGCATTAGTGAACAGTGCATTTTTCTTTCGCCTGCGTAAAAGAAAATGATTCAGGTTCTTGATGTATTGTCTATTTTATGACCAATCCATAATGATGATGTGGTCTCTTTCTATAAATACTTTATCAAATTATCAGTTTTTGTATATTCACCAAGCCTCTTTTTAACTTTATTTTGTTTTGCATTTTTATATGCCAAATTTTATTAGCTGCTGCTATAATTGAAGAATACGGCCACAAGGAAGACTATGGATTGTTGTACATTAGTACTTTTGAGAGGTTCACCGAAGCAGCAACGCTAAAAGCTCTTAGTTCGTCTTATATTTGTGATCAAGAACCTGATTTAGTGGAAGCATACATGAACTTCACATCTACATTTGTTCGTTGCTGCCCGAAGGTTCTTTTTTTTTATCTTTAACAAAATCATGTTGCTTGTCTATATTCCGTAAGAAGTAAGTTTCTTTCAGTGGAGGCCTGTGCTTTCTACCATCTAAATCATCCATGTTTTTAGGAGGTTGTTGCTGCTTCAGGCACATTGCTTGAGCTATCCTTTCAAAAGGCCGCTATATGTTCTACCGCCATGCATCGTGGGGCTGCTTTGGCAGCAATGTCATACATGTCCTGTAAGTGTCAAGTGGACTAAATTCCAATCCTTTTATGATACTAGTTTCTGTTGCAAATTATGTAAAATAGCACACTAAGTGGAGCTGAATTTCCACATTATTTTCTTGAAAAGTCGGGATTTTCTTGCATTCTTGGTATAAGTGGCTCTATATGTAAGCGTAAGAGACATTTTGGAGTGTCCATATCATTCGTTATCTCCATCTTTGTCATCTGCTGAATCTGAAGATAAGGTCATCCTCCGACTAATGGGTGCTTCTGCATAACAAGCATTAAAAAGTTTGCATTCCTTTCAATACTTGCATCCTTTCTATTGAACTTCTTTGGAACAAAGTTATGTTATCCATACAAGCATACAAGTTTCTATTTGGTTTTGTTCGGATAGTCATCATCATGATAGAGAGGATTTATTTACTGGATAGAGTAGATTATTATTTGTTTATTTATGTTTTAATCTGACTTTGACTACTGCTTTTTAGGATTAATTAAATTAATCACTTTGAGCGACAAATCTTGTTCTTGGTTTTCACAAAGGAACCTTTACAATGGTAGCTTCAATCCAATGAGTTCTCGAACCAAGTTAGTTCCTAGCCGAGCCAAGCCAATTTCAGTAAACTCAGATTTAGGCACGTGCTGAAAGTGTCGACACGCATTTATTGTTTGTCCAAATTAAGTAATAAAAATTAAAGTTTAAAGAAAGATCTTCCCTGCACGTGCCAGTGCTGGTAACTTCGGCACTAGCACGTGCTGCCGATATTGGCCATTTCAACTGGCATGTAAATATTTTAACCTAAAAAATATTTCAGGTGAAACCAGAAAACAATGTGTGTTAACTGCTTAAACTTCTTTTATGGATTGTCAGAATTCTACTTTTATATAATTCGTAAATACTACTAATCTCAATCTCATTTATCTGATTGCAATGCTTGTGCAGTACAAAAATATGTTTTTACAGTTCTATTGACAATATGCATGGTTCTGTTAAAGGGAGAGAGTTTATAATCTCTTATTGCTAGGGTTATTCCTAGAATCTTATTAGTTGGTTTGCATGTTTCGGGTTTCAAATACTGATCCAAACCGGTGGATGTTATGTAGCTTAAGAAAACACATTTTTAACCACATTTGAGGTTTTTTTCGACTTGCAGTTCGAAGATATAAAATTTATAAAATAGTCGGTAGAACGTGTTAGTTTTGAGAACTAGACAATCCAAACATTCAAATTATTTAAAAGTTGGTTTATTCATATGGTTTTTTTTTAGATCACACCTAACAGGTTATATCTACAATTTTCTTGTTCTAATATTTTTTTGACTCTCATATGTTATGTGCCTTCCTTTTTTCAATATTTTGGTTAATGCTCAAAACATATTGAAGTATATTAACCATTGGTCTAGTAAGTTTCTGTAGGTTAGGGAGGGAGGGAGGGAGGGAGAGAGGGAGACACACCACAAGTGATGATGTTTATTTGTAGTGATGATGTTTTCATGTAGGACTTAATCTTACCTTGACGTGTAATCTTGCCTTGACGTGTAAGGGAAGGAGGAGGGAGGGAGACACACCACAAGTGATGATGTTTATTTGTAGTGATGTTGTTTTCATGTAGGACTTAATCTTGCCTTGACGTGTAAGGTGACTAGTGCACTCAGCATCCCTGCTTAAGAAGCTAATTTTATTTATTTGTAGTGATGATGTTTTCATGTAGGACTTAATCATCATTGCTTAGTGTTGAATACTTCATGGTGTTTTGAAATGTACTAATAATATTCTCTTTCTTGTGGTTTTGACGCTACGCAGAAATGGTAAAATTCCATACTTACAAGAACGTTTGATCAGACTTTGATTGTGTATTCAATCTTACAATGTTATGTATAACTATTTGCAATCATGTTGTATCTGATATTTGTTTTCTATATAACTTCAGGTTTCTTGGAGGTCATTCTGACCTCTCTGTTGGAGTCTTTGTCTTGCATTACGGAAGGTTCACTAGGAGCTGTTGCAATTCCTTTTTTATCTCGATGTGGTGAGGGACTAATATCAAATTTGATGTATGCTTTGCTTGGTGTATCAGCGATGTCAAGGGTAAGCCTATATCTCTTGCATCAAATGGCAAGGAAGTAGACAACATTATCCTTTTTTTTATCTATAAATATCTGTCAAGCATTTGTTGTAATTGGTTTTAGTACTTTCCAGTGGTTTTTGTGGAGGCTGGTAGTGATCATTCATATTTTAACTACATGATGAACATTACTCAACTTTAAACTTGTGATTTTTCTTAAAATTGCAAAAAAAAACCCTACTATTTAGCATCCCCTTATCTTGAATGATATTTGCACATGGTCCTCTAGGGAAGACTGCCTAGTAATTCTGTACTTGCCAATTATGAATTATTTGAACTTGCAACAACCTAGCTACTATAAACAAGCACAGAGCATCGTCGAAAGCTGAAGTTATGCATATTAGGAACAATTTAGATATATTTCAAACCTAGTTGGGAGGGTTTACCGTTTACCGCTTAGTACCCGGTTAGTACCCGGTTTGAGATGTAGGATAGAAACCAAACTCGACGGTCAAGACCAAAAAAAAAAAAGATATATTTCAAAACCTTGCTTTTTAGGCTAGCACACAATTTTCCAGATCCATCAGATTCTGGATTTTGCATTCAGTCTCTCATGGTCAATAATATTGGATGGATATAGCTATTAACTTTGAAGCATAAATATTTGGCTCTTTTTGGTTTTCTTCTGTGCAAGTATGTGGTGCTTTATGGTTCCTTCCCTTTTTTAACTCCTATACTTTCAGTTTTCAAATGTCCTTCAACATGTCAATTTTATCGTTTGTTGTAGATCATGATGCTTTTCGTAATTTCTTAAACTGATTCTTTGGCTATATCGCTAAGAGCATTTCTGTTATTCTCTTATAGAAAACATCTCAAAACTTCAAGCTTATCTGATAGTGACTCATAACCTTCTAACAGGTTCACAAGTCTGCAACAATTTTGCAGCAATTAGCAGCAATTTGCAGCCTTACCGAGAGGACAACCTGGAAGTCTGTTCTTTGTTGGGAATCTCTTTGCAGATGGCTACAATCAACTGTATTTCTCTTCCCATTTCATGAATTGAATTCAAGTAGCCTTAACATATTTCATTCTGCTTTTCTAGACTGCACTATAAAGTTATGTTCCATTCTTATTTTATACTTCAAGCGAACTAGGTTTGCACTCAAGCTAGAGATATAAAGAGATAACCCGGACTAAAGATAGGCCCGATTTGTATTTGTTTCCATCCCTTTTAATGAGAAACGAATATTTGCAAGAGGTTAATGACCTAATATATGCGTCTAGTTAAACTACTTGATAAATTAGTTTCGCTTACTCGAACAGGTCCATCATCAAACATTAAGCTACTTGGATGGTATACGTAAATGAATGTGTAAACAATATTTTGGTTATAAACCTCCTTTTGTTTGGAAATCTTATCGCAAACAATGACTAGCATAGTCACCATAAGTGAAATAGTTTTCTCCATGTCATATTTTTTTTGTTGGACCAAGTTAATAATCAGAAGTTCTAAAGAAAGTACGCTATAGCATGCACATAATGAGCTACTTTGCCCTTGATCATCAGATCAATATTTAACTGAAACATGGTTTTTGGCATATTGTTGGGAGTGTTAATGTCGAAACAAGAGTCCGCTAACTTCATTTTATTACCGCTTGCAAGCAATAAGGGATCTACAATGGAATTAGCAACTAACCAGGAATGTTTTTGTTGTTAAGTTGATAATGTATTTAATTTATGAATGAATGATCTCTTGATGATTCAGATTAAATCTCTTCCATCGGAGTACTTGAAAAAGGGGGAAGCAGAAACTTTGGCTCCTTTGTGGCTGCAGGCCCTTGCCTTTGCAGCATCAGATTATGTTGAAAGCAGAGCTTGCAACATAGATAGAAGTGATCGTGGGCACATGCAAGGGAAAGGCGGAAGAACTCTGAAGCGAATCATTAGAGACTTTGCTGATTCTCATCGCAATGTTCATGTTCCCACATGACATCTGATGGTTGATCATGCCTTCGTTGTGGAGATACTGTATAATTCCAAGAAGAGCTTCACTGCATCATTGCCAACAGTGTTGCGCAACAGCTGGCTTCATGGTTTATTCAGCAGCAAGCATTTACCGCTCTGTACTTCAATAAAGTTCTTGAATTTTGCTGCTGTATCCTTATTATGCTTCGGAAGCTCCAACGGATCCTCGTGGTTGCACACAAAGGAGACTTGTAGATATATATTTTTGAAAGCGAGACTGTACATACATGTCTTAGAGTGCTAAAAGCAAAAAGGGGTGATTGAAAAGGGATCGCTTGCAGTATAAAATTACCATGTAGAGAATCCAATTCAGAGGTGTACTGCTGTTTTTGGTGCCTGGATGACATTTAATAATGTCAATAGTCAAACCTTTAGTTGTTTTGGATGTTACATTACAATAGGTACATCTTTTCATGTCTCTGTAATTTGTGAAGGTAATGTATTTGGTAGAGCAAGTTGGCTCAAACGATGTATCTTAATTTTGTTTAATATGAATTTAGGAAAGATAAAAATAATTTCATGGAAGAGAAGCAGGAGAGAGTAAAGATCATAGACTGATCAATAATATTTGCCGTCTCTCCAACCTTATTTCCTCCTCGTCCGTGCTACCATTCTATCCTTCGTCTCTGTACACCCATCCTCACCTGGAAATTGTGCTGTCGCTGTGTAATTAAGGAGTACTGAAGTGAGGAGGAGAAGTTAAAGTGATAGTTAACTAGCGCTCCCAAAAATTCATACATACTATATGGTTTGAAATGTACGTTTTTTGTTGAATTTTTTTTATCCCCTCTAAAATTGTATCAAAGGTCCAATACCAAGTCTCTGCTGTTTTCAAGATGTTTTCTTCCCGCACTTTGGACTTCTGTACAGTCCATGTATGAATTAATTGCTTAAGCTTCTGAGGCCACGGATTAACATATTTGATATATTATTTTCTTATATATATATATATGGGGGGCATATGAGAAATATTAGACAAGTAATCATATGACATTACAATATATATTTAGTTTGAAGAAACGAAAAGACATACATCAAGGATGAGAAATACACAATGAATCTAGCCATCGACAACCCAATGCCAGCCCTTTTTTCTTTTATAATAAGAAGAAAAATCTCTCATCAAAGTGCTGTTGCTTCATCTGAACCTCTACTGCTCAAGCTGAGCGTACCAGACTCCCTGGATCTTCACATCCTTCGGCGTCTTCGCTCCAAGATCCGTATCAGACGGCTGTATGCTCTCGAACACTCCAATGACCTCGCCGGCCTCCGGCTTGCAGTTGGTTACGCTGAGGGTGATGCTTCCGGTGGAGGAGGTGGTGTCCTTGATGTTCTCCTTGGTGAGCTCCTCCTCATCTCCTCTCCCACCTGCTGGCAGCGCCACCGCGTTATCGTACCCCGCTGAGCCGCCGCGGCCTTTGGGGTCGAGGAAGGAGGAGCCCCTGTAGCTGGGGACTAGGAACTGTCCACCGAAGCTCTCTGGCTTGCCGGAGGCAACGAGCTGCTTGACGGTGAAGAGGAAGGGTACGCGCTCGCCTCCTGGGAGCTGGACAGTGACGGCCGCGTAGTCGATTCCATCCTTCTCCTCAAACTTCACGGTGCCGTCAGGGGAGACCTCGAAGGGGCCCTCTATCTCGTCAAGGGTGTAGGTGAGGCGGGTCATGAGCTTCGTCTTCTGGAACTCAGGGGCAGAGTTCTTGCCAACACCCTCAGCTTTGACGGTGAACGAGGTTGGCTCCAAGCACAACTTCTTCATGGTGTACTTGCCGGGCTTGAAAGCGAAGGAGTCAACGCCACCCTCAATGGTGGGGCACTGGTTCGCCGTCCCCGTCCCCTTCACCTCCATGTACGTCTTGCTTTGTATCTCATCGTACGTCAGCCTCTTGGGCACACCCTCTGCGTTAGCACCCTACACCACAAACACTTGGTTACCCATGAACAAGATATTAGATATGTACCTACTTAAAGTCTCGAGTAAATATAAGATACGTACAGAAACTAGAAGAGCGGAGGTGGCAAGGGCGAATCCGGCGAGTTTAGTGGCGTCGGCGCACTTCTGGGCGAGTTCTCTGACGTCGAGGGAGCAGGTGAGGCGGGCAGAAGCGTGGTCGATCCCGAAGGCCTTGGAGAGCACAGGGGCAGACTTCAGCTGCTGGGAAGCGGTGATACGGGCGGGGCCGCCAACCTTGGTAGGCTGCATGAGCGTGGCTACAGCTTGCAGAGAGGCAGCCATGGTTGTTGGCTATGTGTTGTTAGATTCCTGGGTGAGCCTTGTGAATTGCTATGTGTTGATAACTATAATAATAGGGTAGGGCTTTTCAACTGGAGGTGGAGGTGCAATTTGTGTGGTGGATAAGAGGATTTGGATAAGAGATCATCGGCCATTGGTCGGATCCGGCTAATGGTGCTGACTGCTGATTCTGTTCTATCCGACGTGGCACTCATGAGATTTGCTTGGGTTTGGTATTTGTGGCTCTCTTGGAGTCTGGTTACGGCCCGATCAATCAACCAATCCAAACATGCCACGTTGCTCGCACCATGTTTGGATGGGCTAGAGTACATTTATTTGCTACATATGAGTCTATCTTTTTTTTTTTTTTAATATAACTGAATTTATATGAGTTTGTCTTGAAATTTCATACAAAATAGAAGATATATAGTAAGAATTTAATTCACATATTAAATGTCTAATATTCTTAATTCTTAATCATCTAATATTTATTGTGGTTGAAAGACATTGTTATACATAGCCGTAGATTCATAGCATGACCATGATTTCATAGGTTTCTTACATTGTCTACCATCATCGCCATACTATCGCTCAGGTAAGTAGACATATTTTTCTTTCATAGGAATTGCAATGTGCAGGTGAGCACTGCTCAGCCACTTCTTGAGATGGACTATCTCTCCAACAATACCGCGTCATGGCCCCTGCTTTGCAATGTGTTTTTATGAGAAATGTTGATAAAGGATGAAAGTTCTGCAACTTTTGCAAGTGTATATATGAACCACGAGTTTCGACGGTTCATTAAAATGTCTTTTATACATTTGAAAAAAAAAATTGAACTATAAAATTTTCGATTATTGATGTAAACAACTATCAAAAATAAATATTGGAGGCCATTTATGGGCTAATATCGTGTAAGTGTTGCACCCATAAATAATTTATTTTTTTCAATTATGGTTGCTTATTAGCGACTTAAAGACACAGACAATATATTAGTATTCAGGGGTTGGTAGTTAAAATACTCTTCTATAAAAAAAATATCTATGTTTTTAATTATTGTAAAAAAAATGTGGAAATAAAAAGACACGTGACACAGAGCAAACCAGCTGCAAATCCGAGTTCTTGTACCACAAACCTAAAACAACTTCAGTTCATAAGAATTTAGACACCTTATGCATGAGAAGACTTCCTACAAGTAACAACAATTTATCGAGCTAGATTTCAATTTATCAATAAGTGTTTGAAGACAGCTGTCGATTTCCAATCCATACATGCTCTCATTCCAATAAGCACTCTATACATGCTCTCATTTATTGCATATCTGAAGAGCAAGTGAGCAATAGCTTGCCGGGCAAAACGAAATCACCTTCACTCAACCCTAGCATGTTACTTGAGCTGTAAAAAGGATCTTGTCAAATGAGCCATCGAATGTGTAGTATAAACTCCATTAGACATATTTTGTAATATTTTTCCTTTTAAAAAATTTGAATTACAAAATTGAACAAAATTACAGTTATCTACATGTGTTTAGTGCATCTTTTTTTTTTTGCAAAACTATTTCCAAAAAATACTTTTTGGGCCCTTCAATATGAATTGTTTCTAGGATTTTTTTCCCCTTTTGTATTCGTAGTGGCAGCTGATGGATAGAAGTGCGCCGTGTACCTAGTTTCCGATTAAATCAGACGTATATTCATTTTTGTCACCATTATTTTTTTCTTTTCTAGTTTTTTTTTAGAAGATAAAATTGGTTTGGTTCAAAGGTAACTGTATAAAAACAATATGTGTTTAAAATGGGCCGAGATGCCCATTATTGCCCAATTTGAATCATATTGATTTTTTAAAAAAAAAATTATAGTTGTTAAGAGCTTTTTTTTTCTAAATTTATTGCGGAAAATTATATTCCTAACATGCCAACTTTTATGAGATTGTTGTAATATATAAATTCATTTGACAAATAATTCAAATTTCACGAATGGAGAAGTTTTACAACATGAGAATGTTCGTGTCACCCTATATGAAATATGGAATGAATACATTTTTTACGACTTTGTAAAAAATTCAAATATAAGGCATTCACTTAATAAGATTAAAATCCTACAATCCGCTCTAGATATCTATAGAAAGCCGTATAGTATTATGGATTGTCTCCAAAATATACCGAGTTTAATGAGCTTCTTTACATAGCTAGAATAAATTTCTAGGTAGACTTGGCCTCTCGGAAAAAGGAAACTTTCCCAGCTGATTTAGCACCACAAATGAAACATTGTGGAAATGCAAGAAACATAAATTGTTGAAAAGATAATAATTTTAGTACTTTTACAAGTGGTAGTATGACCATATGAAAAGACTAAAAAATAAATAGAAGTTAATGGAAATAAATATGACTCTTAATGGTAAAGTTATATTTATTTATAATATTTAAAGGAATCCAATTTTATGCCTCAATTTATGTCTTATTAATTTGATTAATAACATTTATACTATTACTTATAAACATTAGAACAGATTTAATATGCGAAGAAACTAAATGAAAAATACAATAACTTGTCATTGAACGATAATGAGATAGATGATGGCCAAAAGTTAGGGCAGAGAATTTGGTTTTTATTTAAAGAGTGAACTATTCCTTCTAACTTTCCTCAAATTCTTTCCTCATATTATGATCTTATCATTCATCTTTTTAAATCCATCTGCTTTTGCAAGTCTCCTCCATTATACACTAAGAAGAAATTTTTGATAGACTAAATAGAAGCTAAGGTTATTTGTTAATGGGTCATATGTTCAAGCTAGGTCCAAAGTCACATGTACCTGAAAGCGAAAGGTAATAGGTGTAAAACAATAAAATGAGAAGTAGAAACATAAATTTTTACATGGTTTACTCGTCTTTACGATCTAGAGAGTAAATGATATAAATTCTATGGATGGTGGTTGTACCGAATTGGTGAAATAATAAGAAAAAAATAATAGAACATTCTTGCACTTAATCTAAATTACTAAGAAACTATCTCTTTCTATTATTTACTTGGAATCTTTATATTTGTGAATTGTCTCTGGTTTTGTTCATTTTGCTCATTTTTGTAATGATTTAGCATTAATTGTGTGTATCAAATGTTACATGATAACAGGTGATGGTCAGAGGGTTGAGTGTCCAATCATAGAGCTCTATGTCTGCCAGCTTGTCTTATCTTGCTAAGCTGCTCATAATCTTTTCTCCATGTGCTATGAAATGATTGGCGAGTGGGCAACCGTCTAACTTTCTAGCAGTAGCAAGACTTTCATATGTGCATATAGCCAACTCGAAGATGAGATATCACAAGCGGCATTGATCCTTGAATTGATTTTGATTTATAGGACATGCCACCTTAACTGGATCGAAGACCTAGCGGCCTGGGCCGAGAATGCTTTGGGCCTTTTCATCGTTTTTTTTTTTTTTTTTTTTTTTTGGTGTTATAGGCCTATTCACATCGTTTTTGAATATTTTTTTTTTATGTATTGATATGACAAAAAACCTACATACAATAAAAAATTGGAAAAAAGACGGTTTTCTTTTCAATGATGACAATCTAAAGACGGCAAAATAAAAAAAATGCAATGGGACGCGGTCCTTGGGTGACCACATATCTACATTTTATTATTGGGATGACGCAAATATTAAGTCATTTTCTTATTACTTTAATGTATATTTAGAAAATAGACGATACTAGCTTACTTAAAAAAGATGATTGCCAAGTTCCTTAATTAAATGTTAGCGTATTTAACTTATTTCATTAATATTTTAGTAAAAATAGAGTGTTTTGTTACTTAATAACTCGCAATGATTTTCATTATTTGTTTATAATTGTAAGATAAATTGTTAGATTATTGGTTTCATTAGATATCAACAATAGTTAATTAGTTTGATGAAAAATAGTTTACTGAAATGATTAATAAATAACGTATTCATTTACTAAAGTTATCATGAATTTAATCCCCTCATTCAATATAAATACTAATTATAACACAATCCAACAATATATCTTCTATATATCTCGATTACTCTAACCTCAGAAAAAGTCTTCTTAATTCCTCTTGGAAAATTTCTACGATTTTCTACTAAATCACTTATTTAGATTCCGGACATCTTCTATGAGAAGGAATTGGATCAGAAGTCGATTCCACTTCTCGTTGTGGATCATCAAAGAGACTTTTTAGACCGTATCTGGTACAATATGAGCTGAAGTCACAGATCGTATGATACTGTAATTACTTATGAGCCCTTGATTTTATACAATCCTCACAAATAAATTCGTGGTTTATATAATAATTATTAAATCAAGTCAAATACACATATGTAACTACTTTCTTACACGCACAAACAAAAAAAAAGATTTTAGTGCTCTACAAAATTATATATATATATTTTTTAAATAGATATGTCCAATTAGACGTTTTGAGGTTCTACAAAATTTTAGAGTTTTAAAATATCTATTTAATAGTAATTTTTTTAAAAAAAATATATAAGTGTAGAGCACACTAAAATTTACTTTTTTCCATATTAATTTTTTTTTTTCCAAAAAACTTATGCATACGCATATCAAAATGGATGCGAGCAGAAGCCAGCTATAAATTGAGCTGAACTCATCCACAGAACGAAGAACAAACTTTAGTGATGCAGCATAATCTCTGCATACAGTAATACGTCTATAAAATTAAGCTACTGACAAGGAACATCTCCTCACTTTGCAAGTAATTTGGACCATTTCTCGATTTGTGCATGTCATTCTTGCACAGGGGCACGTTACCGCCAACACTGAAGAAAGGCTGACAGCACGTAGTGTTAATCAAGGACAGTCAGACTCAATGGGGTCGCTAATATAACGACACCAAGCCAGCCCAACAATTTGCCATAGTGTACTATTTAATAAGTAATTAATAGGAATTAGAAAAAAAATTATGAATAATTCTATATTCTTCTAAAATAGTATTTTTTATTTTTTCTATTTTTTTAAATTTAATAATAATTTTTTTAAATTTAAAATTATTTATATTTTAACTTTTTATCTTTTAAATGAACACTAATATTTATATTAATTAAAGCATTAATAATTTTATTTTTAAAATTTCTAAAATCTTCGAAACTCCTGGCGTAGCCGATTATCGTTGCCATCTTATCATCGCGATGGCACCACTCTTGGTAAAAGCTGAGACGATCATGGCATGGACTAACTTGGAGGGAATGATTCTGGCGGAGAGATCGGAAGATGAGGTGTAATAATCGGTACCACAATCGGAGACTTTCAAAAAATTAAATACTTAGCAACAAATATATTAATAGTTTATCATAGGGCTATTAGTTCCATTTAAAGAACATAAGAATTAAAAAAAATTAATTAAATTAGGAGGTTTTTATTGAATTTAAAAGACGAAATGGTTAAAAAATAACTTTTCAGAAAAAAAAAGGATGTAATTTATAATTTTCCTTAGGAATTACTAAAAAAATTGGAGACGTATCAAGTGAGAACTTGTTGACGAGATGCAAATCTTGAAAGATCATCCATTTGAGTGAGAGAAGTCATTGATTCGAATAAGGTCGCTTTCTAACCACTTGGACTTGGTCAAGAAAATAATTGGAAAACAGTAACAACATAACCGCACTGACTCAATGTGAAAAGGATCGGTTGCTCGGAAAGATTGTAGCATCGCTGAGATACGAAGTCTGCTACGTGATTCCTTACGTGCATAAAAAAACAAGTATTGGTTGTGTACATGTAGCTATCATTATCGGCTAAGTATATATCATAAATCATACCTGAAATTTAATAAGATTTTAGTTTCGATTTTCTTTATAATTTGGTCGTATCGTACAAAATTTCTACGTGGACTTTCTTTCATCGGGATATTTTGTGGCTGAGTCAAAGAGAGACGTAATAATCCCTCTAATAATGAATCCACCAAAGTTTTAACCTTCACAAATTAGTCACTCGAGTAATCAACTTATTATGATCACCTATTCACTATAGCATATTTAAATCTACAACTTTCATCCTTTTAAAATACTTATTTTTAACTACCCAATGTTCAATATTGTAGGTATTTTTATAGTAGTACAGTAATACTTTTCCTTCATATTAGAGAAGAACTTCCTATTGCATAGAATTCCTAATTCCAATCTCTT
This sequence comes from Xerophyta viscosa, assembly GCA_002076135.1. Lineage (NCBI taxonomy): Eukaryota > Viridiplantae > Streptophyta > Magnoliopsida > Pandanales > Velloziaceae > Xerophyta > Xerophyta viscosa. Next base: position 323,923 of record MJHO01000084.1, read on the forward strand.
TCGTGACACTCTTAACTTTGGTTCGATAACTGACTTTCTCATGTATTTTACCATTACTCGAATGCATGAAATCTAATTATTTGAAATGTTTCTTCTTGGAATATTTTCTGTCCTTAGCTTTAGTTCAACCCTAATATCAAGGCTATATTTTTATTTTATATACTCAGTTTTGACGGCACCTAATAGCTAGGCAATGCATACTTTTGATTGGTTATCACATGTCTATACATAAATTAATAGAGAAATCATGTATTTGTCTATTATGTATTATTATCGAACCAAACTATATAATAGCTATGAAATACGTAATAAGCAAAACGGGCATTTCCTATTATTCATTTCCGGAATACATGGAATACAAATATTAATAGGCATCACATGTAGTGAATCACACTGTTCCGGTGCATTTGGTTAGAAAGAAATAGAAGAATCTTTAGAAAGACAAATTTAACTGCTCTCGGTGTCTACAACAGTATTATCTCACTTTTGAATTTTTGGACAGGACGACAGAAAGTAGCAGAGGTGCTTTTGCGACTATATGAGCTCGACGTGTTTGAGCTTGAAATTTTCAATCGAGTTAAGTTCGCGCTAAGCTTTTGAAGCTCGTTGAGCTAGAGTTCGAGCTAAACCAATTGAATCGAGCTTGAGTTTAGTGGTACTCGATTCGAACTTGACTCGTTTTCACCCTTAATCTGAACTCTACGATTTCATCATTTAAACTCATATCACAATAATCGGCATCTTCTCCGTTTACTTACTTGCTTGTCACATAACATATACATATTAAATATATCTCTATCGAGAATTAATTTCTTCGTTTTCATTCCTCAATGCTTTGGTCCCTTTTTTTTTACGCATTTTCTCGTTAGATTTTAATTCCTTTTGTTAGTTATTGTTGTATATCCATCCTTTATTTCGTTGGTAAAACTTGAGTAAAAAGAATAAATAGCTGATGTTATATGTTTAAAATACAAATTTTGCGAATTACTACCGCTAAAATGCTGAGATACGGATATGTTTCTTTTTTTAAAAAAATATTGTTAAATTGTTTTTTTTCGTAATCAATCTATTTTTATATGATCGTTATAAATTTATGGGTGGTATCGATCTGTGTTTAACTACTTAAATAATTTTATTTTTTTATCTGTACATATTAAGAAATCTATATTATTTTTAATATAATATAAAAAAATTTCTATATTTTTATGATAATATGTACGAAATTAAATTTAAGATTTTCAATTTGTAGATGAAAGTCTGTCATTCATCCTTGACTCCGTGGGTGAGATATGGCTAACCTCAATTTTAAAGAAGTTATTGCACGCGCTGCGTTTACCACGTCATTCGTACACTGTATTTATTTACAAGCATTTTTTAGAAAATTTTTAACATAAAAGTTATAAATATTGTTAAGATATATCACTTTCATATAGAAAAAATTTTTAAAAAATATTTCTAAATAAATATTTTTAAAACTCCAAAATTTAATGAATTTAAAACTATTTTTTAACATTAAATTTATTTAGAAATATCTTTTGAAATTTTTTTTTATATAAAATTATATATCTGATTAATATCTATAATTTTTTTATTAAAAACTTTTTTTTAGAAAAAAATTGTGAATATATATGATGTACGAATAATGTGGTGAACATAATAGATACAATAATTTCTCTCAATTTTATAATCTTTATCCATGCAGAATGACTTGGTAATTCACGTGGAACCAACCACCAATCCGAAGCTAAATCCCCAACTAACTTGGCTTCCAAAATGTGCCATCCCCAGAAAAATATCACAATTCCTCTCACCATCCCAGTTTGTCTCTCATGCCATGTACATGTACCTTCTGTAGCAGACATTTCTAGCTCTCAGTCCACCTGCTCACCTTCCAGAACCTCTACGTATCTCTCCCCCTCTCTCTCCTCCTCATCATATAAACATCCCCATCCATCCCCACCTCCTAAACCCCTCAAAGCCTTTCCTTTTCCTCCTTGCTTCTTAGATACTTTCTTGATATCCAAGTAAACACATTACTTTCCTACAGGGTAGGTGGATATGGTGGAGGATAACTCTTCTGCTGATGGCGGGACTGGCGGCGAGAACGCCGCCGCAACCGCCTGCGACTTCTGCAGCGAAGCCGTCGCGGTGGTCTACTGCCGTGCAGATTCTGCCGCTCTCTGCCTTGGCTGCGACCGCCTTGTCCACTCCGCCAACAACGTCTCTTCCAGCCACCACCGCTCCTTCCTCTGCTGTACCTGCCGCGCTGCCCCCGCCGCCTTCATGACCTCGTCTTCCCCATCCAGCCTGCTCTGCCCCAACTGCGACTTCAACGCCCGCCGCGACAACGACAGCGCCGGAAAAGAGCTCGACAGGCGGTCTATCGAGCCATTCACCGGATGCCCAACCGCCGTTGAGCTCGTCTTGCTTCTCGGTGTCCGCGGCGACGAGAAGACAGTAGTTGCCGCTGGAGCTGGGAGTTTGTCGGCGGCTGCGGCAGCGGATCAGGGGGTTTGGGAGACTCCGTCTCAAACTTTTAGCTGGGAAGATCTAATTGTGCCAACTACTTATAACCATGGTTTTCAGGCTCTAGGAATTCTTCCTCTGCCCAAGGTATTGGCTAATCCAAACTTATTGCATGTTATTCGGGTATAAGTCAAACCTACTAAAGTGGAGCAGCAATACTTTTCATTAATCTAGGAAAAGCCAAATTACCCAAAAAAAAATTATTTTTAAGTTTCTATAGTTCTGATAACGGTTAATATCGATGTTACTCCTGCGTTTTTTAACTAGCAGCACAGTGGATCTTGTAACACTTAAAAGATTTCTGTTACTCTACATATTCTTATTTTAGGATTATTCATTGCCAAGTGAATCAATTGCTTAGATTGCAAATTTAAAAGGGGGGTGAATAAGCGTTTTAGGTGCTATTTTTAAATGGTGAGGCTTGTTATGCAGAAGAGGAAGCCAATTTTGGATGAAAATGGGGAAGAGATTTTGCGGCAACTGCGTGGATTGATGAAATCTCAATCTTCTGTAAGTAATATTCCTGATGAAGTCGAGCAACTCCTGGACTTCCAGTCGACAGTACACGGCCATGTTGAAGAACTGCTGTCCGGTTTCAATCATGAAACTGTAAAATGCAGTGATATGTCTACTTTTGAGGTAGGAAGTTGCCTACTTTTGTTTCTTGTTGTACTTTAGTATGCTCCTTCATATCTTTATATTTTCCATTTTGAAATGTAAAGACATCCAACAAATCATTACATGCCGCAAAGGAATACAAATATGTTTCTTCACCAATGGAAATAGTATGAATATGCTCTGCCAGATCATTCTAGTCAACAGTTAAGGGACTTACCTTTTTATTAGAAAGTCTAACCCTTATTGACATAGGGAAATTTTTTATTTTTTATTTAGTTTAGTTCATCTTCTAGAAACATGTGTAGTGCTCCCATAGGATTAGAATTAAGCCTTAGACTTGAGATATCTTATTTTGCAATAGGTTCAGGAACCTTGCTTCGATTTGTATGACTCTTCAGAGTCAACTTTCATTACAGGTTCAAAAGTTAAAATACAATCTACGTTTTTAATATTTTTCTATGTCGTAGAGTCCCATCTTGGTTGTTATATATATATATATTGCACCGGTAATGAAGTGTATAGCACCTATTGTTGAGGAAGGGGAACACATTTGATTATTTGATAGTTGATACACGCTTCGCATACGCTGTTTATTAGCTGGACATAGCACTGTGGTTGTTTGAGGAAATCATGCACCTGTTCCACCGTCACTTCTCAACACATGGTAATTTGGACAAAAAGTAAATCAGGGCATGTGGACCTAGCTGATGATGCCATTTACGAAAAAAGTCCTAACCCTTTGGGAATTTACTGTCACTAGGTGTGTAGGGTCAAATTTAACTCCACCTTATCTTTTCCATTGTTCAGGGCATTAAAGGAGCTAAGAAGAAAGTTCTTGGCTTCTTTGTCCGATATTACGACTTCATGCTGTAATGAACGGTTCTCATACCATGGTTTTATGTAAGACAACTAAGAAGTGTAGCATCAGTGAAGGTATGATTTCTATATTTTCCCCCTAGGAAGACTGGCTATGTTCAAATAAAGGCTAATTTTGTGCACACATCCATGAAAGCTGGCGTCGAGTGTGTTTGGTTTGATACAGACTAGCAAGACGTGATGGCGAGTTGTGTTTAGCGTAGGAGTAAATGGAAGTCTGAGGTTGTACCTTGGCAAGTATGTACGGGCTTGGTGTCCTTTAAATGTGGTAGGACTAGCAAAGTAATGCATGTATAAGTCGTTCCTCGGATTCCTTGGTGCAGTTTGGAGTGTGAACTGTTGTACTGTAGCCATTTAGTGTGTTTGATTCTTGCAAGAATGTTGTAAGTCTATAGGAAGGTTTTGTAGTCATGTATTTTACATAATAACATTCGAGAAATTGTTTCCTGATTGTCATCTCAGGTTAATGCAGATCAGTGGAACCTAAATAACAGCCATGAGGCAGCGGTTCCTGTTGGTTATCCTTATGAACAGTATACAGGAAGCTCTTACACAGTAAATGCATCAGTTGATGATGATTTTATTGATGCTCATGGCAGTGAAGATTGCATTGCATTTGATGATGGTGTTCAAGTCTCATGTCCTGTCGATAAAGAACACAATTGGCCGTTTCTGTCTAGAGGGTCCCACGAGTTTATATGTGTTGATCGAAATACTGTTATTTCACGGTACAAGGAGAAACGAAAAGCAAGAAGGTAAACATAAGCCACTCTTCTTACTCTGTTATTAGTTAGAGATTGATTAATGGAGTCTGGTGGAGGTGGATTTGTGACACTGACTTCACCTTGAGTTCTTTACAATATGAACTAGACTTCCGTCATAGACGCGGACATTGAGCACGAAGAACAAGAAACTAATTTGACAAAACTTTTTAACAAAATGTTCATAAACAAAGCACAAGCTATAAAAAGTGTTCTAGTACTAACTCTTTACAATTCTGTGGTAGATATGATAAGATGGTAAGGTATGAATCACGGAAAGCTCGAGCTGATAGCAGACTAAGGGTTAAAGGGCGATTTGCTAAAATCAGTGGAGCTCCCAGATATTGAGTTGTTCCCAGTGTAATAATCTAAATGCAGGAAGCTGCATCTGCTGTTTTACAGCATGTACTGTATCTTATGGTTGTCCGATGTTCAGTCTATCCATGTCCCTGTTCTCCGAACTATAGCTGGGCAAATAAGGAGATGGATACCTGATGTATGATATCATAGAAGTGCAAAGAATTGCAATGTAGCACCCGATTATAAACAGGCTGGAAACCTCGCATATGCATATGCAATCCTGGACTTGGTCGCTGTTGATCAGGCGCATCTTTTCATTTCGGAAATAAATTTTGTGTTTTAAGGACGTCCGAATGCTCTTCTAGTCATGGTGAAGAATGCTCCTTCAAGTCCGATGGAGAGGCTGACTCTCATGGAAATGGAGGCAATGATGATGGCGAAGCGGAGATTTTGTCGCGTGGAAGGGTACATTGTGATAATATTTTTCTTTGGCCATTGTACAGAGTCTTGTTTAAATTATCTAATTAGCAAAACAGTTTACTATCATTGCCTGGTGATTCTCTTCTTCTTTCTTATGTATAATATAAGAACACAGAACAATCCGGGCCCTGTATATATCGCAGAAAAAATATCAAGCTTGTTTCAGAGTGGGATCATTGGAGTCTGTCTTAGATTATTTCTTCTGCTTACATTATACTTCACCTGAATTGTATGTTTCGACATGCTAGGTCGAGCTTCTCCTTTGTACCAAGTTAATTTGTTAGAAAAGGCTATCAGCAACTATTAGACTTCCCAGAGAGTGGTATTCTAACTTCGGATGACATTTTTACTGAAGCTCCTATTAGTTTTCCTATACTCCATTTGCCTTAATAGCTGTAGCTCTGGTTAGTTATATGCTTTGTGCATCTGTCATTTTCAGCATCTTCGAAGGCAAACTGAATTTTGCTAAACTCTTAGCCAGTATGTGCCTGCTTTGCTAATTGTGCCATAAATTTATTTGTTGTTTTTAAAGTAAAAATAAAATTTTAAAGTTAGTTTAAAATTTGAAATTAAGATTTGTGATAGTGCCATGCCTATTGAAACTGGCATGTAGGCATATAAAGCCGGAGAACTTACCCCATACGGTCGTCCGTATGACCATATGGGACTACCATACGGACACGTATAACTTCTATTTATGAGTTTTTGTTTTGGATAAATTTTTAATATAAAAATTATATATTTTGATTAGATGTATAATTTTATATTTAAAATTTTTTAAAAAAAATATTTTGAAATAGACGTTTGGAGTTTTAAAATTTTAACGGATTTAAAATTAATTTTTAAATTCGTTTAGAATTCGCAAGATTTCGGAGTCCAAAAATACTAATTTAAAAGCATTTGTTGGAAAAAATTTTGAATATAAAAATTGTAGATCCTATCAAAATCTACGTCTTTTATATTAGGAGTTTAAAAAAAAAAATTCTAATTGAGTTCTATACGGTCCGTATGGCAGATCAATTCAGGATAAAGCCATGGTCCAAATTACAATGTTAAACGCAAAGTTCATTTTCAGCAGAACAAACTAGAATCCATGGAGTACAAAGATAAAGACTATATATATATCTGGCCAGAAAAAAAAAGGAAATAAAACAGATAAGACATATTATAGATAAATTACAAAGAGACTCGGGCAGTCTAAACATGAGCCCATACATATCCAGATTACATATATCCTCCTATATATATCTCCTGTGAAGTCTAGCAATTTTTAGCAGCATCAAGATGACATAGGCCAGTGATCCGACCAACGAGAGGAGGAGAGATACTGTGATTTTAGTGCAAAAATTGCTGTAGACATCGCAAATCTTCTTCCAACCTGTATGCGGATCTCCGTTCTTACCCAGGATTCCAATAGCCGCTGCAGCACCAATGCTGGAGAAAAGTAGAGCCAAAGCCAAGACGTCTGCGACCGACATCGGCAATGAAGACCGTCTTTTGTGACGGTTAGCCATGGACGCTATAAGTGTCAGCAGAGAGTACGTGCAAACTATTGCATTCGATATGATGAAGTATCTGCATAGAAAAAAAAAGGGGTCACTATACAGATGTTAAAAAGAGATCGTAAGAGATCTGCTTCGTTTTTTATGATCATACGAGTCCTGCGTAAAAGTTAAGCATATAATTAAGAGTTTTATCAAAAAAGCATGTGCTTAATAAACTTTTGTCAAATAAATTCTACTCTTTTAAAAAAATTATAAACTTATCAAAAAACTACATATATATATACATATTTTTTTAAAATTTGAAATTTAAATTACCTGTGCTTTATATCTTTTATATTTAATTTTTTTTTAAAATATCTTTTAAATGTATTTTAAAATTTTTATAACTAGCAAAATTTCGAAGCCGTAAACCAACTACTTAAAAATTTTTAATATAAAAATTATAAAATATATCAAAATTATTTTTTTAAAAAAAAACTTCTCATATATCAAATTAACAGAAACAAACAAAAGTTTATTTGGAGGGATGATTTGACATCATCCCTATAATTAACCTACAAAGTATGTAGTAAACTCACTTGAAGGCTGATGAATAGATGGCTTTGGCAGTTACACTGACGGGCAACGGCGGCAGCGTTGGAACCACAGAGATGGGCACAGTCTTCGTCTCCTTTGCCAGCCCCATAACAATCGCCGCTGCCAACGTCAGCGCTAACGCCAGAAACCTTAGCACCGCCTCCGGGATCTTTCCACCTGCAGCTGGACTTCCCGACGACGGCGCCGCAGTTCCGTCCAGCCCGCTACGCTTCGCTGGGGACTCCATTAAGCTAGTGAAAGATAACACCAACAAAGAGAAACACAGCTAGGTCGTTATATAAACAACTACAAGAACGCTTGAGTGAGATAGTAAGTATGAACTCAATTAAGAGAAATTATTGTACGAACCACATTCACCACATCATCCCCTACACTATATATATTATATATGTATAAGTTTTTATTTTTAAACATCCAAAATAAAAATTATAATTTTTAATAAAATATATAATTTTTATGTAAAAATTTGTTCAAAAAATATTTTTAAATAAATATTTTGAGGTTCCAAACTAACGAATTTAAAAATATTTTTTTGATGTTAAATTCTTTTTAGCCCAAAATATTCATTTAGAAATTTTTTTTGAAAAAATTATCTCTATAAAAATTATGTTTTTATAAAAATCTATAACTTTATATTAATTTTTTTAAAAAAAAATTATAGGTACATTCGGTACACGGATAACGTGGTGCACCCAATAATTGCTCTTAAATAAAATATTGAAGCCGGTTGCTAGACATACAAAGCTTAGCTACCCAATAGCGGTGGTGATACAACATGAGTGTTTTGAATGAGGAAAATTTACAGACAAGAAAGCACAGATGAGGATACAACATAATATTGATGCAAAATATGATAATTTTTTAAAAATAGGTTGGCTCAAACATGAAATAAAAATATAAATAATTAAAAATAATTTATATCTAAAAATATAATAATGTCAAATAACAAAAGCATATATACTATAATAATTTACATGCTATAGATAAATTTAAACAGTAGGAGTCCAATCTTAACAATAAAAATAAAATATAATATTTAAATATATAATTATATCATATTACTTATTATTATATATTATTAGTACTATATCATATTTTATTTTTTAAAAAAAATATTTTTTAAAAAAAATGAAAATAAAAATAAAAATTTGGACTTGTATGTCGAATACTTTTGTTTGGCGTGTCTCATGACAAACGTGTCCGAAATTTTTTTATTTTCGAACACTTCTTTAATTGTCCGACACGAATCTGACCATGTCGACAGCATGTCCGTATCGGATACTGTACGGAATGAAATTTCCACGGTCCGTTCTTCCTAGCTTACAGATCCACCCTTGCCTCGATATCGATATTAATAAGTCCATCGTTATATTTTACATTGTGAAATAATTGATAAAATTAATTTTTTAAAAGAAATTGTTATAATAAATTTATAATTATGATTTTTTGTGGATTCAAAAAATTTAAAAATATTTTAAATAACTATTTTGATACTTTAAAATTTAGCAATTTACATATTAATTTTAAATCTGTTAAAATTATAATTTAACATATATATTTAAAAAAAATATTTTTTAGAAAGATTTAAATATTAAAATTATATACATTAAAATTTACTTTATATATATATTTCAAATATTTCAGACTTACGACCGTGAATTTATTTCTTAAATGAGAGTTTAGACCTGTCCAGGAACAGATAAGGAAGCGTGTACTGTGCTTTTAAGACCATGCGCAGTTATAACCTTCTCGTAACATCCTCGACAGCCTAGCTCGTAGGGCTGACCATAACTCCAAATTTACTAATCTCAAATAACTTCTATGAAATGTAAGGATAACTACATATCAATTTTCAAAATTTATATCTTATATATTTGAATCTCCAAAATATATTTTCATACTTATATGGTGGCATTTGCACTCTGCTATATCATATATTTTTGTATTTTTAGTAGCTGAAACGTACGACTATTACTATAAGACTAATATGTAATTATTCTTAAAATGTACATACTTGATTTTAAAATTTGAAAATTGGAGCAATTGATATGTTCGATTTGAATTGTTTATGTCTATTTGCATGCCCGATCTAAAAGTAACAACGTGGAAGTCTCGTATACCACATTCTTTTTTACCTCACCAATAGTGAGAATAAAGCTTTGTTTGGTGTGGTTTGCATCAGGATTTTATGTTTCATACGGTACAAAATATATTGGATTCGTCAGCATGAAGCTGGTGCCTAGCCAGCTGATATAGTCTGAAGCTATTTTTTGGTATTATAGTATTATTCATCTTTCTCTAGAAAAAGATGAACAGCATTCAGATCCAGTATCGGTATCTCATATTATCGGCATGATTCAGTATTGATGTATAATGGGGTTGGGCCCCTCAAGTTGCGATCGCATTGCGGTCGCACCTGTACTGGTCACACGCCTGTCACGTGACTTTTTTTTTAATTATTTTTTTATTTTATATTTTAATTTAATATATAATATAAATAATATTTTATTAGCAGTATCGTATGGTCGGTAGTCAGGCTCAGCATGAACGATAAACTTTAGCTTGTACAAATTAAAAATAAATTGTTCGGTGTACAATTAATATATACGTTCCAAAAGATAATTATTATCCTCGAAATACGTTAAATTTATAAATTTAAATAAGATATATATCGAATTAAACACAACCTTACACTCTCCTAAAGGTAGGAAGACTGCTTCTTTGATGCGGATATCAGTATACAGATATCAGCGATATATGTTTTTCATCAAATTATTCTTAGGCCTCATGATCGCTGTTCATTTTTGGGAAAAAGGTGGTAGTAGGAGTTAGCCTTAGCCAGATATGCGTTTATTATCGTCGTACATGATCCTACATTTTAAATGTTTAAATCACATATGTAGAGCTTTTATATATACATTAAAAAAAAACTTTAGAGATAAACTCATTAATTTTTATAATTTTTTATATTATTTGCAATGAACTATAATATTATATTTTTTATTGTATTCTATAATTTAGTAATTTATAAACGACTAATTGTATGCCAAATTGTAGTTCAAAAATATATATTTTTAAACTATAATTATGTGAAACAATGCTACTCCATTGGTTAAGATATTTTGGGGCGGCTAGAAATACAAAAAGACTTGAGGAGGACATACGTATCGACTGTCTCCACTTATTCCGATTTGGATAACTAAATTTCTTTTAAGCATTACTTACTGTTTAAATGGTTTTGTAGTATGGATAATTACATATTAATTGTCCAAAATTTACGTCTTATATTTTAGCATTCAGAAACGCGTTTTGCGCTGAAGTGATGCACTCGCGCACTGGCACTTAGTACGTTTTTATATTTTTGGAGGTTAAAATGTACGACTGTTATTTTTAGAAGGACTGATATACAATTATCTTTTGTTGTATTTGCTGGTTGGACTGCACTAGAATTTCGATCCCAGTTGTTGAGGTGTAATTGGAGCCAGCTAGAAACTGGTACAGCTTGGGCTTGAATACATGGCCTTCTTTTTTTTTTTTTGGGTCGAATTTCAAAGTTCTTCGATACGTATCATATATGTTCACCATTTATTGATTTGCATCGGTTACATCTTAAGTCCATCGCCCGACCGATGTGACAACATTGGCACAGTGATGAATAGCGTAATACTGTTTCAGTAGAAACACCGATCCTTTTAGTAATTGTTTTTGAAAAAAAAAAAATATCTTCATTATTATTTTAATTTTTTTTTTTAAAATCTGAGCTGATATTGTCTATATTAATTTATTTTTTATTATGAAATGTTTTAAAAATGATCGATGGAATTGCTTTGAAAAGTAAAAATAATAGTAGTAGTCATTCTCTCCTAATATGGACGATATCGTATAGCTTTATTTTATCATAGCCAGTGTTATCTTTTTTTTTTTTTTTTGGATATATGACCACTAAGCTCGATTTCTATTTATATCTCGATCGAAAATAGAACGATATGATAAGTGTCTTCTAACTCACGCTTGTTGAGATTCGAATTTCAAACCTATCATTCATGATAAGCGGGCTGTAGTATCTTTTCAGCATTCAATTCCGCTAACTAACTCATCCAACGTTGTTAGTATAGTTATCTTAAAAATAGCAGGCTATGGTCATTGTTTTTCTAAAAATAGCATTTATTGTCTTGATATAAAGTTATACACCGTGGTGAAGCTAAATTCATCTTTAAAAAGCTAAAGTTTAACTAGAAAAAAAGGAAATCCATATGGACCATATCTAGGGGCATGTGGTGTCAACCTTCATTTAATGCTGAAAGATGTGGGTAGTGGGTTGGATTGTGTAGGAGTTATGTTACTAATTGAGTAGGTGTGAACCAGTAGTTTCAGATGCCCTTAAATGCACGACGGTCCATGAATTGGAGTGTTGGTAGCCGTTGGCTCTTAATTAGATCAACAATATGGACGATCAACAGCACCTCCTGGTTGATAGAATGGGTCTGAGAAAAGTCTTTCTGCTTTTCTTTGAATTTCAATCCGTAAAAGTGAATAAGAATTTTGGTTGTAGTCTTGTAGATATGTGCACCGGTCCCCTACCTGCCCTTACCAGGTGTGTCTTCGTATTGAACTCGGCTCTAGAATCGTCTCTTTCCGATCTGCCAGATTTTTGAGGAATTATGACGGGGTTACTGGAATCTACAATTTACTGGAATTTGACAGATCTACGGCTGCATTCAAGAAGCCTCAACTGTGCACAGCTGCTCTGGCATCCTTTATAACCCTGCTCAGTTTTGGCAGCATACAGACCCACGTCATACCCACAAGGAGTTCGCTTGAGCTTATGTAATGACCTGTAATTATTATTTAAAAAAATTATAAAATAAAAAATATAAATATCTATTTAAAAATATTTTTTTTTAAAATATTCAATATAAAATTGTATATATCATCAAATTCTATAAATTTTATTTTAATTTTTTTTAAAAAAAAGTATTTATAAATACTTATTTTATCCTATTGATCGAGCATATGGATCAAAATTCTATCCACAAAATCCAAAGGTTTTCTTGAGAACCCGTTAGTCAAGGAACAAATTGTGCAAGGGTTAAAACTGGCGCTGTCTGTTCACCAAATTGCAGGTAAATCAAGCAACATTTCCTATTTCTAAACCTTTTTTTCCTTTTTTCTTTTTTATGATCCTGCTTTTATATAATATGCATTGTAAAACAAATAGAGCAGATGTGAAGATTAGTTGAGACTAACTTATGCAATAAGATGAGTATTTACATAATATGTTATATTAAGAAAAAGAATTCGGCTGCAAAAATAAGAATTAATTGACATTGTTGATTATTTTTTATTATACTCACATTTATAGAACATAATATAAAAAAATATATTTTTTGATAAAATATCAAACAAATTATATTGAAATTTTTTTTGAACCTGGATTCTCTTTCTATATCAACTGAATTGCTTAAGTAGATTGTACAATGAGGTTACATATTTATACATGAAAATAATGAAATAGAAAATGAAACTAGAATCTGTTGAATAAATTGTGATTGGGCCAAATCTTCCGTCAAGCCTAGAATCTTGAATTATTAGAATCTGTAGTATCTTGCAGAATCTATACGATTAATAATCCTATTATTTTTACCTCTAATTATGCTAACAACTCCCTCTAAAAGAGGGTATTTTAGATGCCAACTTGAATTTGCTCACTAATTCATGAAAGTGATCGGGTAGGCGAGATCTACTAAGAATATCAGCCGATTGATTGGCAGAAAGCAACAGAAACCAAATGAATAGGGCCTTAAGAAATATGATGATGACGTACAAAGTGATAATCAATCTCAATGTGCTTAGTGCATTAATAGAAAACAACATAGTGCACAATTTGTATTGCACTTCTATTATCACAACAAAGGATTATGGTGGAGAAGGACGCGACATCCATGTCTGCTAACAACAAGCGAAACCAGAGGTAGTTCAGATGTAGCATCTGCAAGGGCACAATACTCTGATTCAATATTAGAACGGACAATAACAGTCTGTTTCTTACTTTATCGAAAACTAAGTGAATCGTCCAAGAAGCAATAACCAATAGTAGAACGATGATCTGTGGGATTTCTTTCCCAATCAACACCGGAATACCTAGATAAAATCAAGGAGGAGTGAGCAAAAAAAATGTAGATCATGAAAAAGAGTGCATTTCAATTCCGAACGACCGTGCAAAATGAGTGGATCAAGGAGCAGCTATGAATTGACTAACCAAATGAACTGCATAGGCGTATCAAGACGATTGACAGTGAGATAAACAATAGTCCCAACTAGTTGTCGATACAGGAGCTTGGCAAGTCTTACGATCAGTAATCCGGCGTGAGGTAGCAAGTCAGAAGCATAATTAACTTGATAGAGATAATACCCATAAAATTGTAACTTGTAACACCTCAAGACCTAAAAAATAACTAAGTGAACCAAGGTCTTTCTTCTCAAAATCTTGACTGAGATACTTGGATGTCAGCGTCCAAGGTAGGCAGAGGATTGCGATGCAATAAGGAGACTCGAGCAGCTTCGTGTCCCGGTAGAAGAGCCGTGTGAACTAATGAAATGCAGGTAATCTTCGCTGATTTTGGCCTGAGATAGATGGTCCAAAGCGGGTGAACTCGAACAAGAAAATCATTTACAGATTGACCAGGTTATTGTTTGAGATTATGAAGAGTAGTCCATAACTGATAATAATGGGTAAGCCCAGTAGTTTTATATCTGTACCAAGTAGTTTTATATATGTTTTCTATAGCCCAAAATTTCATATTCAGCAAACTAGATGTGAATGACATGAAAAAAAAGTATTACGGAACCAAGTGATGATTTGGTGAATTTTGATGTTCTAGTCTTCAAGTTGATTAACAAATTTTGCATCAGCTTAATTTTTCTCTTTATGAAAAAGAATTTTCAGAACATAGGACTCGACTCTGATACCATATTATACATAAAAATAATGAAATAGAAAAGAAATAAGAATCTAGTATAAGTTGTGATTGGGCAAATCTGCTATCAAAATTAAAATCTTGCATAATTAGAATCTATAATATTTTTTTAAAGAATCTGTAGGATTAATAATCCTATGATTTTGCCTCTAATTATGCTAACACATTACCCTTCCTCATTCTCTTGTCATAATAAAATTCAACAGTTGATCTCATTTATGAGGGTTGAAATAAGGTTTGGTCATTCACAACATGTCCTTAGGAGTAGCTTCCTAACCCGCCCTAGACATCCCCTTGGTTTCCCGCTGTTAAATGTATGTTGTTGGCTCGGCTCACATTGTTTTTTTTTTTTGAAAAATCTAAATTTAGCAGAAGCTTACCGTAATACTCCATTCAATAAGATAACAAAGAAACTTAAGTTAACGTACTTAAGTTAACGATTTTGTAACTTTGTTAAGAATTTACTTTTTCATGATGTTAAAAAAATAATATACTTAGGTAATGAAATCGAACTTTACGTAACTTATATCTATTTATAGTTAATTTGAATTTGCTACTATGTGATTTGAAATCGTGATACCTCGATTTGTGTGCAAAATACTAAATCAGAATATTGTTGCCACACCTTGATTTTAATTTACAATATATAAAAACTAATATGCAACACTAAGACTCTTATTTAATCCTCGAGACCTTCTTCATTTGAAATACTCAGATACCTAAGCAAATTGATAAATAGTCGCTAAGTGACATAAAATTTCACTTAAAGAACTAAATGAAATTTGCCTTCTAAATATCTATTTACATTGTCTTGACAATCCTTTTTTTTTTTTTTTTCTTATGACGAGATCCGACATTCCCGTGTATGTATACCTAAATAACTTAAAGACTTTTCCCTAGAACTATTGTATGACAAGCATCAGCATGTTATAACCAATGTTTAAGACGTTGACCGTACTAACGGTACCATGTCGATATATATTTAGTTTTTTTTTTTTTTTTTAAATAATTGAAATATAAAAATTTTTAATACGTACCATATCGGTTCGCGCTATACCAATAACTGTCGAAATAGTCACGTGTTCTCTAATTCAGACTTCGACATCTAAAACTATGGTTAAAACCGTTCCATGGTCAAGGGTCACCACATCAATGCGAACATACAGCATGGGAGAAGCACGAAGATATACGGCTTTGGCCCTTGGGGACGAGGACGAACCAATTCTGCAGATTAGCACATACTTTGGGCTGGCCTTGTCTGATTTGCAGAGCCATTTCAAGTAAATAGATGGTTTTTAAATGGGATAATTTCATATCTGCCACATTTTCAAAACTATTTATAAGTCAGCCACTAAATTTAAAATTAATATTTATCTCAATATTTGCACCAGCATCATTTTCACTATTAGCTATTTGAAGAAAAAATTAATATATAAAAAAGTGAGATATGATCTACCAATTTAATATTTAAAATTTTTTCAGAAAGCACTTCTTTTGGTATATTTGGGTCAAGTTCAATATATACTCTATCTAACCAAGGTCTATGTAATATCAAGAGTATAAATAAATTTGATGAACACCCAAAAGCTAACCGATATGAGCACATGGGCTATGGAATGGGAGAGTCCGGATGACTTTGGTAGCCAATAGCCATCCTCGTTGTCGAAGAGATTGCCGGACCTCTTTAAACTTACAGCAACGATTCAACGAATGTGTGCACGAGCAATATAACTATCCGCTTCCGCACGTAATCGAATTATTCCAAGAACTCTACTTACAGTAGAATTCATGCCTAAAAACTCTTTATTAATATTTATTTCTAAATATATATTTTAAAGTTTTAAACTCTTAACGAATTTAAAACTAATATGTAAATCAGCTCATAGTTTGTAGCATCAACATATTTATTTAGAGGTACTCTTTGAAAAAAAATTTGAATAAAAGATATTTTGATCAATATTTTTTTATTAATTTTTTTTTTTTTAAATACTTCTAAAAAATATCTTTTGTGATCTTAAAAATAGCAGATTTTAATAATGGATTTTTTTTTTGGATCTGAAAAATAATAGCTTTAATGACGGGTTTATTTGTAATGCTGTTACAGCAGTTGCTAATATGTGAGTTTTCCTTTTTTAAGTTCTGAGGAAGCTTTAGTATATGCATAACAAAAACTGTATAGGTCGCCGAGCCTCCATCTCCTCATTTCTTCTTTGATATAGAGAATTAGGAAGAACATGTGAAAATCGTATATTTTCTGAAGAAGTGTCCAATTAGTAAGCATAATTACTTCTATATATCTAGGAGCCTTTGCAACTATATGTATTAAGAGTCCCTTGAATAGCGATGCAGTTAGTGTATAAAGAGCGACGAAAAAAAAAAAGAAGAAGATCCTGCTTAGATAAGATATATTATTCATGTTTTTCTTTAGAATTAAAAGTGGTTTATTCATCTTCTTTATTTTATAATGAGAATTGCAATATTTCATAATTATTTTGGCATTTTCACATCTTCCCAGCCATTTAATCGAATATTTTAGAAAAATAATATTTTGGAATAATTATTTTTCACTTCCCAAAGTAATAACCTAAAAAGTAGTGTAAACCTTCCAAAAAGAATATTTTGGAATATTTTATAAAAAATTTTTTACAAAAAATACTTCTAAATAGATATTATGAGACTTTAAAATCTTAGTGGATTAAAAAATTAATACACTAATTTGCTAAAATTTGATGCCTCAAAATAATTATTTAAAACTAATTGTTAAAAAATATAAATATAAAAAATAGATTTTGATGTAAGCTACAATTTTTGCATTCAAATATTTTGCAAAAAGTGATGTATATAAATTATTGCTTTGGAGTGTCAAAGATAATGAATTATAAATGAGAAATTTATTTATAAAATAAAATTTGAGTGAGGGCTGATATGCGTCTTGGTAAATAGTAACTAGATTGCACTTGGCCAGTGGCGGCACTTAACTCGACAGGTTGCACTAGTTTAGTCCTCCACAAGCAATTTTATTGATTATTGCTTATTACAAACATATAATGCTGCATATAATCAAATGGAAACGGTCAAGATGCAAGCATTGCAGCTTATTACATAGAAATAATATAACGAGAGAGGGAGAGAGAGAGAGAGAGGGAGGGGAATAAAACCACACACAGCAAAGCAATCATTCAAATATCAAATAAGGCAACTGAAGACTTCTCATGCCTTCTACTGAGTTTTGCCGTTGATCTTGATAATGCCAAGAATAACCAGCAGCACGTAGATGACAGAACAGATTAGAGAGAGAACCACGGAGGTTATTGTCTGCGTGCAGAATTTGCTGTAGGAATCACAGAATTTCGGCCATTCTGCTTGGGAGTTCCCATACTCGCCTAGAAGCGAAAATGCAACCGAGGCGCCGACGGCGGAGAAGAGGAGAGCAATCACTAAGATGTCAGCAAGGGAGAGGACTAGGTCCATGGTGCCTGGGATGAGCCGGTTGAGCAAACCAACCACAAGGCAGAGAATGGAGTACAACCCAGCAATCGCGTTCACTATCAACAAGTAACTGAGCATATGTTTATAGTTAGTATTATATATATGCATGATATAGTAGCAGTACTATAGACAGACTGGTAGTAGTCTAACTCTATACTTTGAGTAGACCCACAATATAGGAAAAAATTTACAATAATCAAGACTTAAATTTCTTTACGTAATTGCTCCAACTAACCAAAATTCATATATAGAGATATAGTATAAGAAAAAATTTTCAACTATTATTTTATTTATTAAAAAATAAGATATATAATTCTATAGTTTAAAATATATAATAAGAAATTTTAAAATAATTATCAAACGTGTTAGTATAAATATAGTATATTTTTTATTTGACATATTATTTATTTTTTAAAAAATAAAAATGAAAAAAGAGAGGGAAGAGATGTAAAGTTATGATTAATGATTCCTTTAATGAATGTCTTTCCCCCCTGAATATGAAACCATATAGTTATAGAGAGGGAAGAGCCATACATTAAGGAAGATGAATTAGTGAACTCCATGGTCCTTGAAGTAGGATAGTCCTCGCCCGTCCTGGACGTGCTTGTCTGCTTGGCGAGGCACATCAGAATCGCAGAGACGAGCATGAGGACGAAGACGAGAGCACGTAGAATGAGACCAATTAGTTGCATGATGTTTGAAGGAGGATCTGCTCTGGCTCCATAGGAAGCAGATGAGGGCTTAGCTTGAGACTCCATTAATGTTTTACTTACTGGTAGTTGCAGAAGACTGGAAGACTAAGAGTGTTGCTCTGATGTCTCCAGTGAGGAGACTATGTGTATTTATAGATGGAGAAGTCTGGCTGACATGAGTGTTTTTTAAGATGTCTCCTCTTCCCTTTGAAGACAATCAAGATTAATATATTTAATAATATAATAAATTAAAGTTCTACTATCCTAGGATAAAATATTAAAAAAAAGGGCAACCATAAGTATATGCTAATGGCATTTAGGACAGCAGAAAGGTGGAAGCTTAGTAATTAATCGAGTTCGAATTAATTTAGGTTAGGGAAAGTGTCCTTAAAGTCAGCTAAAGCTACATGAAAATTGCTTTGCAAGACTAGGGATACCCTAATGACTTGAATAAACTTTACTTATTGTGGGTAATTACTTCGTAATCCCTGTCTGAGGTTTGTTTAATGTTGGTCTGTTGAATCTGTTTTTCGAAGGTCCTATGTTCTTTTAATTTATAAGCATGCAACCTCATGATATTATATTTTAGGAAGTGGTTACAAGGAAGTACGTATATGCCGTCTAATTACGCTTCTTCCAGTGTTCGTACATTGTATATCATGGATACCTATAGGATATGTATATGTGTTTCTTTTGTTGATTTTGTACAAACTTTTTAAAGAGAAAAAATGCTATATAGTACTAGCAGTAAATAGAATAATATAGTTATATGCTGAAATAGTACATGTTAATTTATTTTTATGGTGTAATTACATTTTTATTATTTAATTTTATCTCAATAACGTGAAATATTACATTATGTATTGTTTTTGTTATTAAAATATTATTGTATTTCAAATCTTTAACTATTTATATAAATTATTTTTAATTATGTATATTTTTTATTATTGTGTCGGAAACGTCCTCATGTTCTATTTTTCTAAAAACTATCATATCATACATTCATGTAGTGTCGTACATCTGTATCCGTATTATTATCTGTGTTTCCTTGTTTAAGCCCGATGCTTTGGTTTCCAAATCCGACCATTATGTTATTTTTGAAAACGAACTGCACTCCACCCAAAAGAACAAATCCAACCAATTGTACATACCAGCCCTGTTTTTCAGCGGATTGCGGGCGTTATCATGTCAGTATATTTTTTTTATTTTAAGGAACTGATATATGGAATTTTTGACAAAGGGGCTGATATGCTATTAATCTGAATCTAAACGCTAAAGACCTGTCGCACTATTAATGTGTATAGAAAATAAAAAATTAGTGAAGCTGCAAATTTCCAACCATGGAGCCTTCTGAACCGTACTCATATGGATCAACCCACCGGCTTGGCCATGACGTGAAATATATTATTATATTATAGAAACCGCAGAGTAAATCCTAAAGATCCGCCCCTAGTTTACAGACTTTTGGCATTAAAACTCAAAACACTGACCTTCATAACACTAAGATACAATATGATTCTAAGATACATCACGAGAACATTAAATTTCACCGTTTACAACAGTATTGAACTTCTACCGCACTAAACTAGACAGTTGAAAATACTAAAACAGATTATCTGAAACTACTTAACACCATTTAGGACACTAGTACAATTAAACACCAGCCATCCTTACAGTGTAACACTAACTTCACTATATTCCATCTCTAGTAATTTTATATTTCTTAATACTACCACAGCTTTTTTTTTTAATTGTTTATAAAATTTAAAAATTAATTAAAACTGCGGACATTTTCCATAATATTTTCAATTTCTTTCCTATGAGCTGCCACAAGAGCCTCTTCTTTCTCAAGTATTGCATCGAATATCACCGTCACGGCAAAGAGTTTCCTGTTCAATTGTCTTGCAATGTCATTGTGTTCCTCGATAATGTATTTCTTTCGACATCACAATGGCATTCTCCAGTACTCCTAATAGGATTAATATAATCAAAATTATATATTATATATCGTATATATACTATATATATTTCGATGCACAATATATATTTCTGATAATATCAGAGCCCTGATGTCTCCAATGAATAGTTGTGCTTCCGACATAGGTATGCAAACCAAGAACTAAACTTGCCGAAGAGCGTCATATTTCATTTTTGGTTAGAAGTAGATGTCCTACTAAGTGCATAATCATAACGCAGTTTTTCTCTTTCAATGATATTGAACTACATTTAGATTATATAGTTATTATGAGGATCAATTTGCTTGCGCCAACTTTCTACACCTCATATTATTTCTCTAATAAGACGTTGATAAGTGTACCCTCTAAATTAGATATTATATAATTTTAGTTGTAAGAAATTTTGAAGAGGTATTTGTTAATATTTTATGCAATGAGCAGTGTGTGGTATAGAAGATGGCCTAAAGTAACATATCCAAGTTAAAATGTATCCAGGCATTATAGTAAATAGCACCCGTATTTCGTATTGCCATATACTACTAGGTGGAGTGCCAATATTGTGTCTTCTCAAATGGGCCCATAGTTGTAATTTGCGAGGAAACAAAAGCTGATTAGCATGACTCACCAAAAATAACTTCTTTGGGAGCCGGCTCCCCTGGTGCTAACGCACCAGGGTGTAGCAAACCTGACGTCGTGGATCGCGCCACGTCCGCTAACACGGATCACGAGATATATGATCATCTTTTTGGTAATACCGTTTGGTATTTTTTCGAAAATTTTTCAACTGTAAAGTCGTAGATCACATCAAAATCTATAATTTTGTAGTTTAAAATTTTTCCTAAAAATACATAAAAATAGGTCAAATAAGCGAATGAAAATTTTATCTAAAATTTGTGATCCGTGTTAGCTGAAGTGGCGCAATCCAAGCCGTGCATTTTCCTACACCGGTGCGTTAGTCCCAGGGGAGCCGGCTCCACTTCTTTGACCACAGGGAATGATTGTTCCGACCGTATCTTTTCATATCTTACAGCAAACATCTCGAAATATCTCACATTTAACTTATAATGTATAATTTTATACTCTAAAAGTAATTTGTAGATATTAAAAACAAAAGTTAAAACTACTTGGTATATATAAGGCTCAAACTCACGACGTCTGGCATGAACTCAAACAACTAGCCACCAAACTAAGTAGCACATGGAGTTATAAATTAGTTTATATATAATATATATATATATATATATATATATATATATATATAAGTATATATATATATATATATATATATATATATATATAAATAATAGTAAGTCCAATCCAGTTTAATTTCTCTCAATTCTAATCATTAGTTTATAGTTACGGTGACAAATCCGTAAGTGATGAGACTCCTAAAATTTACGTGATGAGAGAATGAGTACAAATAATCAGCATCTTGTCAAGTCTTATTAAAGGATCAAAATATAAGATTCAGGGTATCAACAATTATATCATGTTTTTAAAGAATAAAAGGACAATTTGTAAAAATTTAGAAAATAATTTGATATTTCGCCAATCTTTTCTAAACAAAAGTTGTATTTTATCATTCCTTGTCTCCTTTTTGGCCTTGTTTAGATGAATTTGAGGGAGTTAGAAGACCAACATGACCACAAAAGTCGTGATTTTAGATTTGGAAAAAATTATTCACCTCCAACAAAATACCCAACAACCACATACAACAATTTTCACTACACACGTGCCTCGTGATCCGCAAAATTCATTTGTGTTCCACAAAAAAATTCAAAATTACAGATATACCCATTTTGATGTGCAGTCTTGATTGTACCACGTCAGCATGTATGATTTTTGTGTAGTTTCTTGGGGATGAATAGCAAAGCGCTTTAGATTTTCATAAAAAAACAAAAAATTAGACCGAAGCTCTTTGCCAAGAAAGCCATGCCCTTGCTAAATCATGCGTGCATTAATCGAACCATTTACACCCACACATCACAAAAGAGTGGTTAAGTTTCATTAATATTTTGCCTAATCCTAATCAAACTCCACTCCCAACAACATGTCTAGGATATAATTTGGATCCTACGTCTGCCAATAACACGACTTCTTCCTATAAACTTCTGCCTCAACATTAATGATTCTCATTCCAAACACTGATGTTTGTACTCAATACATGGAGTATGATTTGCATCATAAAAAACTTCATTAAGAGACAAAGAAGACAAACTAAACAAACGAAAATAAAGCACTCGTTAATCATGCACACCTGATATATAGATTGAATTGACAGTCAGCTCAAAGTATTCAACACAGTCCAAGTTCCGCAAAATAAGCTAAACATGAATTTAAGGAAAAAAAAATGTAAGTAATAAATCTGAGCATACAGCAAATAAAAAAAAAAGAGTATATTATATATTTACCATCTCTTCAGCTATTTGACGATCTCTTCTCTGTTTTGTATTTTTAACTTGAAGATACTTAGAAAATTGTTTGCTCTCCCAACTCCTGGCCTGTCATCCCTTCTCTGATCACCCTCTCAAAAAACTCTTCCAAGGTATCTTTTCCATAGCTAGGAGTCTTATCTGCGCTGTATTCCCCCGTCTCCGGGTCCAAAATTAGCATACTCTCCGCCGCGTAGTACCTCCCGATCTTTCCGAACTCCGCCGCATCCTCCAAACCCGGAAAAATCTTGGCAAGGAAATCAAAAACTCCAATTGCGAAATCCATAATCTCTATTGGAACTTTAAGAAACTTGGGCTCTTTCCCAAGCAAGCGGAACAATATCTCCCCTTGCTCCAAGGGCGTCAAGGCCTTCCCAGGTCCCCCAATAGGCAAGATCTTATTAATCTTATTCTCATCCAACACACAATCAGCAATGAAGGCTGCTAAATCCTGTTCACTAATCGGCTTGCACGCACAAAGCCGGCCATCACCGAACATCACATATGGTTTCCCATCCTTGACTGTCTCCACCTGCCCTCCCAGGCTCTTGAAAAATGCGGTGGGCCGTACAATGCTGTATGTAAATTCTGAGTCCTTCTCTGCCTCTGCTTCCAGTTCAGCCTCAAACTTGAGCTTCGCACGCTGGAACTCAAGCAGTGGCTTCTGAACACAAATAGCTGATAACAGAACAAAGTGCTTAGCGCCTCGATTGCGGCCGGCTATTAAGCTGTTGCGAGTGGCTTCATAGTCGATCTTCCAGGAGTCTTTGACACCGCCGGAGCGGCTAGCGAGGCAACAAACGACGACATCGAAACCGCGGCCGTCGAGGGAGAGTTCCAAAGCTGACGTGTCGGTGACGTCAGAGAAGCAGACGTCTGCTCCGGCGAGCTGGCGGACGGTCTCGTCCTGGTCTTTGCTGCCGCGGATTCCGCTGCGCTCGCGGGCGACGGCGGTGACGTTGAAGCCGCGGCGGCAGAGCTCGCGCACGACGAAATTGCCGATGTATCCAGTGGAGCCTGTAACGAGCACGTTGACGTCTTTGGGAGATTTATCGCGAAAAGAGTGCTGGACATCTGCGGCAGTTGGTTTTTGAGCTGGAGAAGAAGTGGCAGCTGCTGTTATGGTGAGTCTGAGTTTTGGGAATTGTGGTTTTGCGAGAGATTTTGGGAGGAGGAGCTGTGGCGGCGGGAGGAAATGGAGGTGGGCGGCGGAGCGGTGGTGGAGGATAAGAGGATGGGAGGCGGAAGAAGAGATGGAGATGGAGGGCATTTTGGGAATGAAGTTTAAATCGAGCGTGTGAATAATTGAATCTTTTGCAGGTGGGAGGGAGGCTCTCAGTCTTGTGTTCCTGATGGGATAATAATCTTATCCATGTGACAACCAATCTTATTTGAAATTGGGACGGTGAATCTAATTGGTGGTCCTAATTTCAACTTACATTCCCCCTATCCTATCATATTCTACAGCCCTTTAATTGGATTATGTTGGCATAAATTATTTGTCCGTACAAAATTAACATACATTGAAAATTTAGTTTACCATGTTACCAAACACATTCAAACAAAAAAAAAAACGACCAAAAACTTCTTTATTTTTTTTTTTTTGGTCAAAAAAGGAGGGATATAATCCCTTAATTCTTTATTAATCTTGGAATGCCAATGCCTTTTACATCGGATTGTAAAATATCACACAACTCTATAGGTGGTGTATCGTACATATGTAAACCTAGGGACAAATCGAAAGCCCTCACAGCTAGCCAATCAGCCGAAAGGTTTGCCTCCCTGTAGATATGTCGAATCTGGATATCCCACGCTCTTCGTGACAGTCTAATACATTCTGTAGTAATATTTCGAATTCGTCCCTCTAGCAGGTCCCTGATTTGAGATATTGAATAAGTAACAGAGAATCTGTTTCAAGAATCACCCGACGGTGTCCCATCTCCCAAGCCAGTTGCATAGCTTTGAAACATCCCCACGCTTCCGCCTCCTCTACCGAGCAATTACCCAAATTAAGACTAAAGCCTCCCTTCCATTGTCCCTGTGAATCCCGAATAACTCCCCCAGCTGCTGCTTCTCCAGTGCTTCTTCGATATGCCCCATCGCAATTAACTTTCACCCATCCTACCGCCGGTCTTTCCCAGGATACCTGGACAAATTTAGCTTGCCGAGTGGGCTCGTTACAAGTTTTATTAAAGTATCCATCCACCACCCTTGCTTCTGATAAAACCTCCTGCACCTTGTTAGACACAGGGCACTCCGTACCTTCGAATACGTATTTATTTCTATACCACCATAGCTTCAGCACAGCTACTCCAAAAATGATGCTCCAATCCACCTCTACATTCCTACCCGCCTCGACTCGTAGGTTCCAATCGATCCAGTCTCTCAGCTCGAGTGATTGAAATATGCTCCAATAGTTTGCATGAATAAGACCTCTCCATACCGCTTCTGCAACTCCACAATCACGCAGTGCATGCAAGGCGGTCTCTGCAGCCTCACCGCAATATAGACATGATGCANTTTAAAGATGGAACTCAAAGAAAATCGGTTGCAAATGAAAGAGAATGAAATGAAAGAGAACGAAGATAGTAAGAAGTAAATAATGGAAGGTATTCAAATGAAGAAAAACTAAAAGGAGAATTTTATTTTGGAAAATTAAAGAAGAGAAGAAATTAAAGAAAAATGTAAGATATAAATAGGGGGAGAGATATGCATAAGAGGGATCCCGTTGGGGGAATAAAGCTTTAATTTTAATTTGTATTTATTTCTTTCTATAGGAATTAAAATTTTGTTGAGGACATAATTTTGTAGTATATGAAAATATGAATTCATTTATCAAGTTATTCTATAATATAATTAATTCAATATCGAATGTTACACTATTCTTAATGTTTTTAAGTGCTTGATCACCACTTAAATGAAACGATGATTTATTATGAGATTGAAAAATAAATCATAAATAATGCTTGTAGTGAAATATACTACGAAATAATATAAAATGAAGATATTTAAATTAATTCGTACAGCAAATGAAGTCCCTAAAATATAATCTGTTTCTCTCCGATCAATCTGCATAGAGATATAGTAGGTGATGAAAGAGATAGTTTTAATATTTATCGAGAGAGAATATTAAATAATAAGAAGGATTTGTTGGAAATTGAATTAATTTTGTTCAGAGTGCTAGATAACAAAATTTATATTATCATAGCAATACATTATGTATCTCAATATCATCTTTTGAAAATTTTTTATCAATTTGAATTATATTTCTTAGTCATTAAGTTAGTTTAAATAAAATCGGATTTAAATTAAGGCCGGTAATCAGTAAATTTAGTCTTCAATAAAACGATATTTTACTTATTTTTTATTATTTATGCAACTAGTGCACTTGCTACGCATCATCCGTTTTAGAAATACCGTCTGAACGACTGGTCGACCGGAAATTTTCTACGGTCGACCGAAAATTCTCTCTGTTTAGCAATGACTTAGAGAATATATGACTTTTGATTTTGGTTCCCAAAATTTGAGCTTAACTTTAAATCTATATTTCTAAGACTAGAAAATACAAATTATACTCACAAAAATATTAAAAAAATTTGAACGGTGAGTGCTGGAAAAACACCGTCTTTATAAAAAATCCGACTTTAAGCTTTAAGCGTCATCTCCGAAGTGTAACAACCCCAAAACCATTAAATCCTCCCCCTCCCCACAATTGCGGCCTATTAATCTGCTCCGCACGGTAAACTCTGGTTGCCTCAATCGTATAAACCTCTTTCTTTTGTCTAAATCAAAATGGTGAAGCTGTGGTCAATCCAAATATAGATTAGAATTATATTTTAATTTTAAATTGATTACATCTCTTAAATAAAATTTCAAATTTATCTCGACATTTATAGAAAATCACTATAAATGTGATGCCAATAAACGCCTTCTTATTAGACAATATTTCGTGGGCCAGGTATTTCTAGGCATCACATTGTTAATAAAGCAGTGATTTTCAAATTCATTTTCACGGACAAAATGTTATCAGATAATTGTGTATCAGCCTCTCTATTTTTAGAAGTTTACAAATCGCTCTATAAAAATATATTTTAAGGACTAATTTATTAAAAAAATAATAAATTAGTTCTTAAAAATATATTTTTAGGAGTTAAGACACGTAAAAATAAAAAATAGAAGGTTGATACGAAAAAATTTCAAATATTATTGATCATATTTTTTAAGGTTATTATATTAAATTAGACGTAGTTAATGAATCATGGGGCTTTGCCGTATCAGTTCTGTTTTTCAAACTCGCGTAAATCAGTCCCCAACGCGTTTTCGGAGGCTGATTTGCTTTTTTTTTGTTTGCAAATCAGCCACCGAAAATACGTTTTCGGGGGCTGATTTGTGAATTCTCGAAATTGGGGGGGGCTAATACGCAATTATCCCGATTCATCGTGCGGCTGATTTGCGAATCTCCGAAATTGGGGGGCTGATACGCAATTATCCCGATTCATCGTGCCGAAAATTATTACTTGTAGGTGCATGGCAGTGACTGCAATTTAATAACCCACCTCACTCCCGCTCGTTCTTCATCGCCACAAAATCTTGACAGTCCGACAAATCTGTCCGACACAGTGGTCATCCTCTTTGGCGTAAATAAACAACATATGGAGTCGTTTTAACTGTTGTGAGTACTTTGCCAAAAACTCGGACAGCATAAGTCGGTCGGTAGACGATCTTCTTCGAATAATAAATAAATAAATATCGTGGTCCTTCTTTTTGGTTTTTAACAACCTTCTCTTCTCCACTTTCTCGCCTACCAACAAAAAAGTCAGCTTCTTCAAGTCATCAATGGCGGTGTAGAAGATATCCAAGTAGCTAGTTATTAGACGCACTCTACTCTAATGGGCTGCTGCGTGAGCAAGACAGACAGAGACCGGTCGGAGGAGGAGATTGACAAGGCGCCGCTGGAGGAGGAGAAAGTCAAAGAAGTTCTGTCCGAAACTCCAAACCCTCGAAGAAGCGTAAATGTCGACGATGTAGAAGACATCCAACTTCACAAGAAGAAGATCTCAGCCGAGCTCGACGGTTTGACTTGTAAGAATAGAGTCAACTACTTTGACGTCCAGAGGTCGGAGGAGTTGTCCGAAGTTTCTGGAGCCACGTCAAGCACTGCGGCCGTCAGTGCCGTCGGCGAGGACTACGAAATCACCATGCAGCCGAGATCTTCGTCGCCGTCGACGGTTAAGTACAGGTAGAAACGATCTGTCTCCGGGGAGCTGGGCACGTGCAGGAGAGGGCGGTGCGCCGCCGCCGGAGGTGGAGGCGGCGGCTGTAGCGCGAGAACTTCACCGTCGCCGGGAAGGAGACGGGACAATGCTGTTGGGCGGACACTCTCGGCGCGCGCGGCGACGGCCACGACGGGATGCGGGTTTGCCGGTGAGAGATTAACGAGGAGGTCGGTGTCGCCGGCGGCCAAGAGAGGGGCGGCAGCGGAGCAGAGGCTTTCAGGCTTGCAGTTCAAGGCCAACGGGCGAGCTTCGCCGGTCAGGCGAGGTCAGTCAGGTGTGCAGCCGCCGGTTGTTCCGAATGCGCGTGGCAGGAAGTTAGGCGGAGAAGAGGACGGTATCGACGGCGGCGAGAAAGTCGATGAGGAGGGGAAGGAGTCGCTAGAGAATCCACTAGTATCGCTGGAGTGCTTCATCTTCCTCTAGTTATGATGTAATATGTGACATCGTCTCTCTTTATCTTCAATTGACAAACAGTTTATTACATATTATCATATATATATGATAGATGATGGTTCATAGATGTCGTTATTATAACTTTAGAAAACCGGTGATGATCTCCGGCGGCGGCGGCCGACGAGGGTTTGGGGGGGTTGAGTTGTGTAATCAATCGTCTGGATGGGTGAAACCGTGAAAGCGAAAGGAGTGGGGGTGAGCGAGGGATGGATGGGGATGGGATTCACATGGCGTGATCTTATCAGAGAGATCTTTTAAGAAAACGTTTACTGTGACGAGGGACGTGTCTCCCTGCTTGTGCAGGGATGCCAGACATTGTATGTATCTACTCATTCATATTCGAAATGTGAAACTACGTTACGTACCGTCGATTTCAAACAATTAATTTTATCAATATATGGTCAAATGTGGGAAATTTTATTTTAAAAAAAAACATTTTACAGAAATTCCTTTGCGTCTGAGATGGATGCACAGCACAAATCGGATGCTTAATCTGGATCAGATACATGATTGAGTCCGACGGTAAGTATCGAAAGATAATTGGCTTCGCTGGTTCGCAAAGTGGACTCACCATTATTCTCCTAGCTACTTACTCACATAAATGTTAGTTAAACTCGTAATTAAAAAAAAAAAAGTATAAATTAACAGTTGCTACAGAACGTTTTGTCTGACTTTAGAAAGAAATCCGGCGAAGGGGTAGGGTAGATGAGCACGTTAAGAGAGAGAGAGAGAGAGAGATGATGGTGGTGTGGTGGGACAAAAGTGACGCGTCGTAAATGTGAAAAAAAAAAAAGAAGGTAAAGATTTGGAGGAGATTCACATGATATTATATAAAGAGATAGAAACGTGATGGGGCGTCCCAGAGATGTTTTACTGTCACAAGTAACATGTCTGCCGTTCAGGAATATGGCCCTGAGACCATCTGCAAATAGTGTCATACATACATCGAGATTCGTGTTCTTTCAAGATCTGCAATCAGCCGATTACATTTTGCAGCACAAGCAATACATATATATATATATATATATATATAAAAACGCTTCCGTTAATATAGACGACCGATCGGGTATAATAACAAATACCGACAAGTCCTTTTCTAGTGATCCACAACTTTCTAATTCAAATTCTTCAAAAAAATACGAAATTATATGTCAAATTAATAATTAAATATTAATCATAATTTTAGTATATTATTTATATATTTTCGAAAATTGTTCATCTACAAACTACTCTTTGTGTTTGTTTGGTGCCTAAGTGAGAAGAGAACAACACCTGCAAATTTGGAAATGCAAGGACAGTGTTGTTCTGTTGAATGAATGGAGCGGAGGATCTCTCCATCCTGAGGAGAAACATATATATTGTCTTCTTAAAGTGAGTCTCCAAAGCACTAGATAGACTCTTCAAAGCCGAGGAGAGAAAGAAAGTCAGAAACATTCGTCGCAAAAGATATAGAAGAAGCTTCACTTTCATCACCACCTTCATTAATGAAGAGTCCTCTCATAATTTATGGGAGATTTTCTTAATTGTCATGAATCAGCAAACCATATATTAGTACTCGCAAAGAGAGAACAAGATCAAAGATCTTAGAATACTCTAAAGAGCTGAAGGCAATCTTATCATATCTCTGCAACTTTTAGTTACCACTTACCAGCAAAAGACAATTGCAGTTAAATTTCACAATCATTAAAACAATCTTAAAAGTAAGTTATCCAACACAAAGTTGACAATCAATCCCCACACTCCTAATATATATCCAACATCAAGAGTTTACAGCGGAAAAGGAGATTCACTTGTCCCCACATTAATATAATCCCCATCACAAAGATATATTCTTTCAAAAGCATTATTTTCTCATGGAGTTTCAACGGATAATGAACTTTCTACAGACAGCTATATCAAGAGAGCTTTTTTTTTTTTTTTCTTTGGATAAGTTTTAAAGAAGTTTCAGCAAAGAAGAAGCAGAGGTGTGTTAGTACACATTCACTAATCATGAATGAACTAATTCCCAGGTCTACGGGAACTACTAGATTTAAATCATTCGGGGTCTTTTAATCGATCTATCACACGTTCTCTGTGAAAGTAGACATATTCATCTCTTTTAAGATCTTCAGGAAGCAAATATCAAGACTTATGTATACCCATATACAAGCAAAACTCATATAAGCACCAATAAAGAAGAAGAATCACATCTAATGGCACTTCTACAAGATCACTTGTTCGTCAACGTCAATGATAACCAGAAAGATCACGTTCAACTTTATCTACGCATTTATTTTCTAGTGGAGATATCAACATTTCGTTTTAACCATATAATCAAAACCTACATGACCAAACTATATCTTGTTGCAACAATTGTACCAAAAAGGAAGATACTCTATCAGATTACCACTGAATTTACTAGTTTAATAGAATAGAAGTCTTCAAACAGGCCACCACACTGGTTTCTCTAAAAAAGAGCAGGGGCAGCGCAGAAATGCTTGTACATAGGAGAGTTAAAGATTGATCATAGAACCATACTTACATTTCAAGCAATTTGATTACTCTTAGCTGAGAACTTCTTCCGTTAGATCATCTGAATTTGACTGGGAGATGTTAAAAGGGATTGGATGATGCGAAGGCCATGAGATTCGCTCGGGTGGGCATGGTGCTGGGGCAGGGTGAGCAATGAAGGTGGGCACAGAATGGCCCGGCATCAGCACAGAAACTCCTTTTGCATACACAGACATCTGAATTCCAGGAAAACAGGACTGCTATTAGAAAATTATAGAGTTATAAAATTACAGCTATGATCTGGAGAAGATGCCAACAATATTGACTTTATACTGCAGTAGAATAGAAGCCATGCTAATTGCGTTCTTGTATTGTACATATTTATTTGCGTTCTGGTGAAGAACATCCAAACTTCATAAATAGCAAAATTGAGCAGATATAAAAAAATTTTGGAGTCCTGAAAGCACAATTTCTATAATACAAATAAAACAAGCTTTTTTTTTAACTCTTTTAAAGTCAAAGAAAGAAGTGTAACAGATCAATTATCTCAATCAGATGAAGGAACTTGTGAGAAGGACAATCCGCATTCAAGTACAATTAGCTCATTCCTAGTGTCTATTGCAGAGAAAGCAACCAATTCAAGAATTCTTTGATGAAATGAGCGCAAATGATAAAGATAAAAATCATCCAACGCAATTGAGGTTATCTACGCATGCAATTCGTGGGTTCTATACAATTTTTGAACAACGAAAGCAGAGAGGAGTGCGGTGTTTAATCTATCAAGTCTCATACGCATATAGAGTAAACTTTCGGGCGGTACAGTGTTTCTAAGAACGTAGAAGTCCATCTTGGTCATGAATGTGGTCCTTTTCTAAGACAGGCAATCCCCCACTTACATCACCATCAATGCTCCTCCAACCACCATTAGTGAACAGGTTTTCATTTCATGGGGCATCCACAAGCCCACGATTACGACTCCATAACCATTAATGTTTGTACTCTATATCCCCTCACAACCATCAGATGCTACATTCTGCAACAACTAGTTCACCTTCCTCCCGTATGTCATAGACTCTAAATAACCTTACTCAAGTCATCAAAGTATAGTATCTTCACAAATGAAGTTGCAATACCAATGCCACAATCAGATAGCAAATTACGTTACAAGTACGACCAAAGTTAACTCTAATTTAAAAGAAAAAAGGTATACTTTTTTCCTTTATTTGGTAAAGAGTTATGCTAAAAATCCCGAAAGTTCCTCCCAAAATCAATTTCCACTTTGGGCATCACGCTAGTTCATTCATGTAGCAATTCCGGCGGCGAACTAAAAGTTGAAACTGAAAATGCAGAACTTCGAAACTAAAACTGGTATAAAGTGATTTTTCATGGTTTTACCTTAGGGGAAGGGTAGTCGTATAGCTTGGGGGAGAGAGAAGAGAAGCTCCGGCGGCGGCGGCTGGTGGAGAAGGTGGTGGGGAGAGGAGAAGAGGAGTGTTGTAAGGAGTTAGAGGGACGGAGGAAGCGCTCAAAGATGGCCATGATGAGGAACATGGAGATGAGAATGGCGGTGGCGACAAAGCCGAAGGAGACGGCGTTGACGGAGCTGTCGAAGCGCCGCCACCTCTGCTCCTCGTCCCCCGCGGCGTTCACTGCAGCAGCCACCACGCTGCTGCTGGGTCCAACGCCGCCCACATCGCCCATTACCTAAAGCTTCTTCTAACAATGTTCTCTTTGACTAGTCGTGTAGTATTAGTAGGGGGTAGTGTTGTCTACAACGAAAATGGGGATGGCATTTGGCACAGTTGGCTGGAGTAATCTCTCTCTCTCTCTCTCTCTCTCTCTCTCTCTCTCTCTCGCTTGTTCTCTTTCTCTTTCTGTGTTGTGTAGAGACTGACACACAGGGAGACGCGTGCTCTGCTGCAGTCTTTCTCTGTCTTCTGCATATCTCTGATGGATACCTATCGTCTCTAACCTTAGGGGGAGACAGCAAAAATTGTTTGTTTTTGTTTTAATTTGTTAGTTTTGGGATTATCGAGAAAGGGTTTTGCATATATATATATATAATTTGTTAGTTTTGGGATTATCGAGAAAGGGTTTTGCTATATATATATATATATATATATAAATAGACTAATTTTCACTCTACATGAGCTCGGTCCGTTTTTATCGAGTCCGTAGCCGTTGGATCGCGGTGATCCGACGGCTGAAATTCGACTCGAGCTCTTCAAAAACACGTGCGTGATGTCAGCCGTCGGATCGCCGAGGTGATCCGATGGCTGCTGAGTCGACAGGAGCGAGCCGTGCTCCTGTCGAGTGGAGATTAGCATCTCTCATGGAAAAATAGACTATATATGGATTATCGAGAAAGGGTTTTGATATATATATATATATATATATATATATATATATATAATATATTATATATATATATATATATATATATTATCAAAAATACTACGTCTGCCGTATTATCTATTATTACTTATAAATCCATCAAAATTTAATAAAAACTTCTTGTAAAAAATGTTAAATTGTTTTTAAAAATATTCTTAAAATATTTTTAATTCAATCGATTTATTAAATTTTGATAATTTATAGATAGTACATTGATATTAAAAAACTTTTATGAAATATTTTAGATATTTGAACACCAAAATTTAATAAATTTTAAGTGAATTTTAAAAAAATTTAAAATTTGTTATAAATTTTTAAATGTTTGAGTTTCAAAATAATATTTAGTAGTATTCTTTTAATAATATTATAAATGTTATATTGAAAGTATCCTTCAAAAATATTTATAAAAATGATTTTTATTAATTTTAGTTAAATGAATTGTGAATTTAATAAATTATTGGTGTATTTATGGTTGTACGTAGCAGCGCTATATACACCTATATCATAGAGATAGAGATAGATAGAGATGGTGGATTTTGGAAATAGAGAAATTTTCGAGAGCCACTTACATATTTGTCTGTATAAACATTTAAAAAAAAGAAAAAAATTGTAAATATATGGACCATTACGCAATTTGCTCATTTTATTCACATAAAATTATGGGTGCAAAAGGATTTAGAAAGTACAAATATATTAAAATTTGATCGAGTATAATGTCCGTGCAGTGTTCAATATAGATACATTCAGACAATATATGGAACACACTAAAAAGTGGCCCAAAAAATAAAAAATTTCAAGAGTAGTAATGTATACTAACAGTACATAATATTAAGTAATATTATATAATTATATATTTAAATTTTTATTTTTTTATTTTTGTTAATATAATTAAACTTTTTAAAATTTATCTTAGATATATAAAATATTAGTTTATATATAAATGTTATTATTTATTTAAATATTTAATTTAAATTATTTTTTTATTACTATATCTAATTACATATATTTCTTTTACAAAAATTATCATATTCTGTTTTGATATCATGTCGTATTTATGTGTCTTTGCTCGTATCCATACTTTCTAGCAAGGAAATGAAGAACTGCTTAATTTTTGTTTCGTAAATTAAACCTACTTGATGAAGTTTCCCATTTGAATAATAATATGTAACTTATATATATCTTGCATGTTATTTTTTCGTTTTGTTTAATTCATACAAATAATAATATTATTAAATTAAATTCAATACTGCTGAGTCTGCTGTAGTTAATATATATATATATATATATATATACACACACACACACGATGCGTAATGCTATAAATTAAAATATATTTTTTAATTTAATTGAATTTTTAATATATTACAGTTGAACTTGATATATTTTCAAATTCTTATGGAGTATTAGTTATATGATGCAATGCTAAATTGTTTAATGGAGCTAAAAAGATGCGTTACCGTCTGATTAACATTTAACCGTCTCCCAACGCTACGATCCCGCAACTTAATTAAGTAAGTGAAACGGGGTCAGAAAAAGCCCCTAATATATTCAGGAATGAATTATTATGAATATATAGAGTACATTTCCAAAGCATAGCACGGAAACCGATGCAAAATGGAGCCGGAATCACGGAGATGACGGGACAGCCAATCAGATCCTATCCGCCCCCGAAATTGGCACCACGCCTACTCCACCAACAGCGTCCGTCCACGTAGCAGCTACTTCGCGGTGGGAGCGGGGCAATCAGAAGCTGTGATGGCCGGCTCAACCTTGTGCTCCTACGCCACTACACCGCATCATCCATGGCCTCCTTCGGTGTCGGGTCACCACCTAGAGTCTAGAGAGCTACTCGGAAGGTTAACTTTATTTAACCTTCACTGATGGTGCAATATTAATATTTATTTATGTTATAAATTACCAGAAGCTCACTGCATGTTACA
This sequence comes from Xerophyta viscosa, assembly GCA_002076135.1. Taxonomy (NCBI): domain Eukaryota; kingdom Viridiplantae; phylum Streptophyta; class Magnoliopsida; order Pandanales; family Velloziaceae; genus Xerophyta; species Xerophyta viscosa. Next base: position 359,684 of record MJHO01000084.1, read on the forward strand.
CTGTTTTCTTTTTTAAGAGCAACTCTCTCTTTTTTTAAAAAAAAAAAAGTATTCTGCGTTTTATGCTCCTGTGAATTAAATTTTATATCTTTACATTCTATAATTAAGTTTAATATTTTTGTATCTTTTTATCATATAAAATGATAAAAATATTCTCATTTATTTATTTAAAAAAAAATATAAAAATACGTGAACACCCACAAAATACACGCGTACACCTGCGAATATTTACGAACACACGCGAATACCTACGAACACTCACGAATACGAATATCTACAAATACCTACGAACACCTACGAATATCCATTATTAATTAATACACCCACAAATACACGCGAATACCTGCGAGTATCTACGAACACACGCAAATACCTACGAACTCTCACGAATACGAATACCTACAAATACCTACGAATATCCATTAATACACACAAACATCTATGAAAATTCCATACGAACACACTACGAACAGCAAAAAAAAAAATTACTACGGTATTCGGACGTATTCGTGGATATTCATAGATGTTTATGGGCATTCGCATGTATTCGTAGGTGTTCATAATATTCGCGTGTTTTCAAAATAAATAAATAAACATATTTTTATCATTTTACATCTCGAAAAAGCACATACTACCAAATTCAATTAGGAAATACAAAATTTTTCGGAGGAATAAAAGTATAAAATGCCAAAAAAAAATAAATGTTGCACTACTAAAAAGTAAAAACACACAGTAACAGACGCCTTCCTTAGACCTCTCGCCTCTCGGTGATGAACATATTGGACGACATCGTGATTTATTCAGATCAAACCACACAGATTACTAGTTACCACAACTATTAGAATGTTGCTCGATTGAATCTGTGGAAGATGATGTTGATCTTCTCAAGGAGCCACTCCGTTCGCAGGGATGGGAATTTCCATGCCAGGATTCGGTACGAAGGTGTCATCAAATCCTGGAAAGTACCGTCCGTTCATAGCTGCCGGGACACTCTTGTCGAGTCCGCCGGTGGACGGAATGGTGCTGCCGATGGCCGGAATGGTGCTGCCGATGGCCGGAATACTGCTGCCGATAGACGGAATGCCTCTGCCGGCATTGAACGACGGAATGCTGAAGCCGAAACCTCCCAACGAGACGCCTACGCCATCGCCAGAGCGCTCCGGCATTTTGTTGTCCTCCGCCGCCGCAGCTGCGGCCATCTTCACCGGACGTCCTGCAGCTGCCACTTGGGTAACGGAGAGCAACACGGCCGTGCAGAAGATGAGAAGGCCGAGGATACGAAACATGGCGGCCGCCATTACTATTACTATTACTATTTTATTTACGTGGGAAGAAACTAAAGCAAGTAGGTATTAATATTAAAAAACACTATGACTAATTAGTAATTGTCTGCTTGGCTCGGTGGAACTGGGAAATATTGGGTTGGTTTATATAAGTGCGGAAAAATAAAAAGAACCCCAGAGAATTCATGGAGTTTGGTGGCAGGAAAAAGTCGGTTAATAATTAAAAGAGAGGGTGGAAAAGTTAATGTTCAGAAACAACCGTTTTAGATGGTTGCAACCATATTGTACAGCCTTATTAAGATCCCCTATCAGAATTTACAGCCTTATTAATATATGCTATGCTGTGATTTTAATCATCCATGCATGCTGCGTCTTTTTACCAGCCTTTTGAATAGAATAGCAATCAACAAGAGTATTAAATAATTGATTGTAAGTGGATCTAGTCACTGACCAATTGATCCATCCCAAAATGACGAGATTCGGTATGAAATAATATTAGACTCCAGTAGTTATGGCCAGTGCCTTTTCTATCCCAGTAAGAAGGTTGGCTAGTTTTAAACTCTTCCAAGTTAGATTCATTGGTTTGAAAACTAAGCTCGAGTTAGGTTCACCTGTACATGCACATAACATGTGCGATGAACATAACATGTTCACACAAATGTTACTTTTTGATCCATCATTTCTGATCAGCATCTACAGAATCTTAGTTGTTATCATAATAATCTTCTTCATCGTTGTCATAAACTATGCTCTTCAGTACTGCAATTTGCTCATGTTTTTCATGATTATAACCGTACAATAAGTGCATCATTTTTTTATTTTTTAATTATTAATAACAAAAAATAAGACGGATATATGATTCAACCCGGGTCACCCGGCGTTCCCTTGTTCACAGAACAAGCGATATGGAACCCATGCGTTGTAGGAAACAGAGACCACAGAATACTCGCCGCCTAGAATTTACAACACAAAATTAGCCCAAAGATCACATCCAAGATGTGATATCTGCACCCACTCCTAGGCAACATAGGTTGGGTTTTTTGGGCCATTTTGGGGCAAAGTATTTGGGCTATATATGTAGCTGCACACATATCCTTGTGCATCTTACTATTCAGATCATGCTGGTTGCTGTAAGTTGAAGGATAAGGGATTGAAACATCATGGCTGGGGTTGGGGACGAATGCGTCGTCACCATTAACCCGGCATGAGCCACGGTCGATCCGCTCTTGTATATATATATAGTTAAGACTTAAGAAATGGTAAGCAATTGGCCTAAAAAAATAAAAAATAAATGGTAAGCAAGCTGCAAACTCCAATTTTGAAGACTTTATGACACTTCCTTTTTTGGCTCAACAAAAAAACAAGTAGCATGAGCTGAACTCTGTCGTCTCTTACAGTTAGAATTACTTGTAATCTATAATGTTGGAAGGAGAACTTTGGTCGTTGGTTAGTTAGATTTAGGCGGGAACGCAATGAATCTGTTCTTCTCCTTCTGGATCTCCTTCTGGATGAGCGTTGGACATGGCCGAAAGGCGGCTCGGCGTCGGGTGGAAGGTCCACCGGCGGTAGCAACAAAGCCGGCCTCTGCGAGCCGGCGGCGACAGAGCCCGACGCAGCACCTCTTTGCTGCCGGATGAACTGAATCGCCGCCTCGGCGTCCTCCTCCTCTTATCCTCTGCCACGAACTTTACAGCGGCGCCGCGGCATGTTTGTTGCTACGGAACGAGCAGACCTCGCTTCCAGCAGCATCGCCACCATCATTCCGCCGCCGCTGCGCCCAAAGGAGTTCGACGTTGACGTGTTGGACTGCACGCGCTCGTCATCATACACATGAATTTGGTATATGATTTCCAGTAGCTGCTAGCATTTTATTCATGCGATAGCTGAGAGCTTCGTTTATGATTCGTCGAAGAAGCTGTGAAGTTCATCAACCGGGTGACGTGGAATTAATACAAAAATAAAATTCGCGGTGGAAGAAGAAGAGTGGGTCGGGAACGTGCTGGGATATTCAAGTGTTCACCTTTCGTGTTGACTAGTTGTCCGGTCTGAAAAATTTCAACGAATCATATACACGTTGACACATACACGTTTTTGACACGTTAACACATACACGTTTTTGTTTTTTCATTAAAACAATCGAGAAAATCCATACATAATCAAAGAACGTCAATTATGAAAAAGTGAAATTATTTCTCAGCATCCTGATTTAATAAACGATATTACAAAATAACAAATTTAAGGACAGAAACCAACACTTGAATGCAACAGATAAATATATCTATATTAACTATGATTACAGGAATAAAGAATTCTACAAGCATCAAATAACCAGGTCACCAATTAATAAAATCCTGAAGGAATAGCCTTTACCTTCCGCACGGATTTATTTTAGAAGTTTTTTTAAAAAAAATAAAAATAAAAAAAAATCAAAGAAACCAGGTCAGCAATCAAAGTTCTTACCTAAAATCAGGTCATTCTAGCTCAGTCATTGTCCTCCCCATTAAAATCAACAGCAAATAAAACTGAAAACAACGCAAACGAGACACGCTACAAATCACAAACAACCTAACAGAAAAGGTGAAAAAAAAAAAAAAAAAAAGAATGTATCGTCACTCGGTTGTTTTCTTGTCTGGAAATCTTGGAAGCTGAACCATGGAATTTACTCTTGTGATGCCTTCTAAGCCAGACCAACCGTGTACATCGTCTTCGTTCATCCGCACCGTTAAATTTCTATTGAGATAAGTTCCTTGATCATCTGCTTGATTGCTGTCTTTCATAGAAGAATCAGGACTGCTATTCCTAGTTGGTAAAACACTTTCCATAGCATCTGATTCTGCTGCTTCTACGTTTCCATCCAAATATAGGCAGACCACCGTACAATCATCCATTCTTGAGGTTGGGTATTTGTTCTTCCACTCCCGGGAGGCGGCATCAACGAGGAACTTCGCAGCTGATGATCGAGTTGGGGATGATGCCACGATGTCAACCACCTCTTGGTTGCTAAAAACATCCCAGATCTGGAAATGGTTGCATAGAGTATTTAATATGCATAATATCAGCAAAATTAGGTCGTGAAAATTATGACACTCAAATGAAATTAGCTTCACAAATTTAGAGGGATAAAAAATCAACATAGGAGATTCCACAGTAGAAATAACCAAAAAAAAAAAAAAAGTCAAATTCAAATCCCGGTCGTTCATTTGTAAGTCCTAAATACCTTCATCGATTATTATGGGTGTACATCTCACAGAGAACTTCAGTTACCAACTAGATTCTCATAGATAGAAATGTTTTAAGAGCATCTTTCCAACTTTCAAGCTCTAGATTGAGTGTTCTAGTGAAGAATCAAGTATTATACGGGAAACTTCATCGATTCCTTGCATGTGAAGTGGTTTTTAGTCTGATGATAGTAAAGAGAAATAGTAATTGGCATCTTCACTAAACAAATAGAAAATTACATAATATTTCATACTATATTGAAATAAGAGACAATACTTTTAGTTTACTGTCTGTACAGCTCCTTGACCTTGATGGCAATGGTTAGATCATGTACCTAAACAGTCCTAAGGATGAGATGGAGTAACTTCTCTACAGTGATCATGCAACGAAGGAAGAGCAATTTAACATGATAGCGAAGATAGATTAAAACAAAGGTTGCCTTGATAAAAGATATTTATTACCAACTACAGTGCAAAATTTTATTTCATAGAAACAATACAGTGAAGCACTTACAAATTTGTCTCAACATTACAGCATACGTGTTTATCGATCATCAGATATAACAATAATTAAAAAACCAAACATAATGTTCGCAAACAAAACATAACTGTTTACGAGAAGAATGTAGACCATATTGCATGTGGCTTTAAATGATATACAACAATAAACACCAAGGATAACCAGATCTCTCCTACGCTCGGTATAAGTTAGCCAGCAGGAGAAAATAGTGCCACTAAGAGTCTCAGCTTAGAGAATATTGCAAACCTGAGGAAAAAGAACAAGTGTCTAGGCCTGACATTTGACAATAGGGTTCACCAGATCTTAAGAAAGGTGAAATCATATTAATATACACATTATTTGCACATATATTCTTTTTTGTTGTTTCTCCTTTCTTAGGATGCCTATGAGGAGGGCAAACTATAGGTTTGATATTTCCCAGCTAATAAGCATGATGGTATTTCTTATTGAACTATTTGAAGGAGGACAAACTAATACCCTTCTCAGGTACCTTACTATGTTCACAACAAGCACATGCACATGAACCTTTTTGAACTAGAACCAATAAAAAAAACCACAGTTTTAGACATTACGAGCTTTTTTATCCGCGCGTTGCCGCGATCACGTTGTCTCCTCACATAATTGCTGCTAAATATAAGTCATTATATATAAAATGATATTAATGCTCGTTAGTTGTAATTTTTATGTTTATAAGATAATTACAAATACTTTTAGAAAAAACTTTTTTAGCATTCCGAATTATTAACGATTCTAAAAACGGAAGAAATCGACATTAGGTATATACTTAAACGTATAATACATATATTTAGAATTTTTTTAAAAATGAACTTTTAACGCTAAAATTGAACATTGTTGTGAGTATAATTTTTCATGTTAAAATTTTATTGTTGAAAATCTTTTACAAAGTCGAAAGTTTATTTAAAAAATATTCAAAACATTTAAAACATATATCTAAAGATATTTTTTAGGAAAACTTCTAAAAAAAAGTCGTTGATTCCAATAAATTCTAAAATTTTAATAAAGAAAATTTTTAAGAAATGAATGTTCTGTAGGTCCAAATTCGTAACAGATTCATTACAATAAAAAAAAATCGTAACAGATTTAAAAATCGTATTCCAATATACACAAACATAAAATTCATATATATATAGAGATAACTTTTGGAAAACTTTCACTATGAACATTGGAAATTCTGATGAGATCTAAAAATTTAAAGTTTAATATTTTTTTTGAAAAATATTTCTAAATGAATATTTTTTATCTGAAATTTTAACGAATTTAAAGATATAAAAAAATTTGCTATTTGAAATTTTTTAACTTAAAACAACAAGCACATGCACATGAACCTTTTTGAACTAGAACCAATAAAAAAAACCACAGTTTTAGACATTATGATATGAGTTAATGTACACCTCATGTTACTAGCAATAAGTTCTTGCAATATTTCCGTGAATGTACAGAACCTCTATATTGGATACCAGACAAGTAGTAGACAAGGTTAGGCAAAACAGTTATAACCTCATACACTATCCACTCAACTTAGAAGTTCCAAGAAGCCATTTCCAAAAGTAGGATAAGGAAGAAAAACAAATATTAATTAGTGTATCATCTGACAATAAAACAGTTCATAAAAAATGAAGGACCCAAGCGTAACTAATTAAGAAAATAAAAATCCTTTATGCTGGCATTTCATAATAATTAATTGGAGGAGATGACAGACGCTCACTCTAATAGTCAGTGAACACAAATATAAGATAGATCACCACCCAAATGTTTATCTACTCATTTACCAGGCTTGACTTAGACAAATCAGGTGGTTAAACTTTACCAAAATTGGACTAAAATATATATATATACAGAACAAAAACATTCCCTGTCAAGGAAGAAAATTAGAAGCATTCACAGCAGAAAGATCATGTTCATGTATCGTACTATGCATATCACCTACTAGGTCAAACTAGAAGATTATATAATAACAATGACAACTGAGTGGGGGGGGTAAACAACAGCATTATTAACAAAAGCAAGAATGCTTACACCATCTGAAGCAAGGACAACAAACTGATCTCTATGCGTGATGGTCCAATGTGAGAACTCAGGGTCAGATATCACACCATATTTCTTCAAGCAGAAGTCGCCGAAAGCTCTAGCCATGGCCAGCCCCGGTGCGTCATCAAAAGGCAGCCAAACACGCGGCACCTCCGGCTCCTCCTGCAATGCAAATACCCTCCCTTTGCATCTCTTGATCCTCTCTGCCTCATCTTTAATTGATGGACACAAAAATAACCAATGAACTCCGCTATGCAAAATCATACCTTTAAGTTAAAAGGAAAAAAAAAAACTAACATCTGAAAATTATCATACTTGGTAGATCAGGCTTAAGATCAACTGTTAACTGTACAGCAACAATGGAGCCATCTCCGCTCTCATCATGTGTACCCAAGACGGCACGGGAGTCGCCAACATTTGCCATGTAGAGATTCATTCCCTACAAGTAGATCAGGATAAACTAACATAGTTAATGCGTTATTTGTTTAAATCGATGATTAAGTAGTAGGTAAGCAAATAATTACGAGCTTGAGGAGGGTGACGGCGGTCGTGCCGCTACAGAAGCAGTCGAGGGAGCGGCGGCGGAGGGACTTGTCCATGGCCTTGAATGACTTCAAGAATCCAATTTTCCAGACCTCTGGCTCATCCGGGTTAAAGGGTGCGGCAGAGGAGCAGAAGGAGGGGAACCGGAGGCAGCGGCGGCGGGGGGGAGGCGAAGGAGGAGGAAGAGGGAGGTGAAAGCGGAGGAGGAGAGGGAGCTCGTCGCGGACGAAGCGGGAGACGAGGTGGCCATGAGGGCCGTGGCCATCGAACACGCCGCAGAATACAGTGTCTTCGGTGGGGGCACTGAAGCGGGTCCAGATGAGCATGGTGTCTTGGTTGACGCCCTTGCGGCCTTGCTGACTGAACAGAGAGCCGGCGGCGGCGTGGTGGTAGTTCGAGAAGGCGCGGCCTTGCTGACTGAACAAAGGCGTCGCCGACGGCATACTCATCTCTGAGCTGGCGCAGCTACCCATATTTTTATATGATGAATCAATCAACGGATGACGGCCGCCGCCGGCATTACTGTGTCTATAGCCTCTGCCAATGGAGAACGAGAGAGGGAGACGAGAGAGAGAGAGAGAGAGAGAGCAACTTTGTTTGGCACCAATAGAATGCACCAGGAAGTGACCCACGGTGCGCCACCGCCCTGTCCTGAGTTCAGGTTGTGGATTTAGATTTGGAAATATTCAGATTAAGATAATAAGTAGGTGTGGTGTCGATTCGAGTAAAAGCAGTCAACCTTATTACTCTTGAATAATTAATTATTGGCTATTCTTACTTGATTAAGCTATTTTTATATCCTTAATCAACGACGATTATGATTTTTCGTTCTTCTTCAGTTTCATATCGATCAACGGCAGCTTACTAAACAGTTATGTATATATATATATATATATATATATTGATTAAACTGAAGTTGAAAAAGCAAATTGGATGAGGAAATTAAAGAAAGTTGGTTTGGTGTTTATGAATGAATGTGGATGAGCAGATAGATTCACGGATCTTTTCTTTTCCCCTTTTTTTTTTTTAAAAAAAAAAGTTTATTGCGGCAGATCCCATCACCCTCGTTGTCAATAGAAAAGGCTCAAATTTTTTGTATAATCAAATGATTTCTTGTGGTTCTCCAATCCCGGCGTCACTTATCTCCTCCCTATACTTTAACTAACATAACCAGTAATTTATTTATTTATTTACTCATATGAGATGGAACACTGAGCTCAAAAACAAGCCCAACAGTTGTACTATAAATGCAGATTTATTTGATTTGGACTCCCTCTCATGAGTCATGGCTATTATTATCCCATTGGTCCGTGTATCACATTAAATTAGTTTCTTCAGATGAATTGAATGGATGTGTTCGATAATGTGTCTTTAATATTTATATCTTATTTACTCTCAATCCTGAGCATATTTTTCCAGTGCATAATAACATTGCTGTAAAGGAGTTTTGTTGGGGCTTGAATCTTGATGATATCGGTTACGCGTCCACGTCAAAAGGATATAAATGTAATTATAAATTATATTCAAACATAAATGGGATTTATAAGTAAGATGAAGTATAAATGTGGACGTGTCGTTGTTATGTTATAGAAATGAAGGAACACGCAGAGTGCCGAGCAGCGACGCATTGCATCTTTATTTAGATTTAGATATACAATACGAGATTAACCTCTTAATAATCGTAATTATGTCGTGATTTCATTCAAATTGAACACCACCTCTCCTTGTCTGCAGATAATTTGCAACATTATACAGAGTTAATTCAAGAATTCATCTTTTTTTTTTTTAAAAAAAAAAAAAAATTCCCGGAACTTAGTTTAAACTAGCAAATTAAAAAATATGGTTAACTCCGGTTGAGTTCCGTGGAAGATACAATTTTGCTTCTCAAGCTATGTTAATTAGCATCTTAATTAACACTGGATAGTGAGTGTATATATTGTCAGTTGTTAGTGGCATGCTGTTCAATTAACTACTTTTATATTCATACCATACTCGGATATTAGTCATATATGCAAATAATGATGTTGAAAAAAAAACTTAATTTTCTTATATTTTTATATTTTTAATTTATATAAATTAATATTTTTATTATAATATTACAATTTATTAGCTATATGTTATAGAGCAAGAAAAATAAAAATATGACGTACATAAAACTTATTGAGCGTGGTGTGAACATGGTGATGATATTCAGTTATATTTATATTATCAAATTTGTTTTTAAGATATGGGCAAAGTTTATTATAGAAAATTCTTATTACATAATATATAATAATGTACTTCCTTTTAAATTAATATATATGTGTGTATGTAAATATTTTTTAAAAAGTTAATTGTTATTTTGATTGAATTATTTTATTTTATTTAAATTTTAATCTTAGGTCTTTCATAATCTTAAAATGTTTTAAATAACTTTTTAAATTTTTATCAATTAATACAAATACTAAGTAACTTTTTTAAAATAAAAACAAACACCAAATACCACACCAAAAGCTTAAGATACCATGTAGTTCAACAATATATATATATATATATATATAAACGGGTTAGAACTAGTTCTTAATTTGTACTAAGTATGGACTTTTATGTGATCTTTAAATATAAATAGATAAATTAGAAATAAGCACACAAATACACCCATGTACTAATTTTTGTTGAAGAAAAGAAATCTTATTGTGAAATTAATAGTTTTGACTTGATTTCCAACAATCCTCCCTTCAACTGTATGCATGCACACCTCTCTGTAATTAGATGACGGATGATTGTGTTTAAGAGATTATAATGGTGGAACCCATAATAGACTGTTTTGGTAGAATGAAATGGACATCATTTGGGCCGAAGCTGGTGAGGCATTCAGTGCTGAGTGGGGTATCAACCTCAGGTCAGAAGATTGCGGTGCCGGTAATGTTGGTTGTGTAACACATAATTGGGTCCCGCATTGGTTTGTATACCGCATCCCGTTCGCCTTGATGGAACTGAGCGACCGCGAGATCGAGCGTTAGTTTCCGCACGTGCGGGGGCCACGCATAGTTAGTGTCTCCCGCGTTACACGCGTCGCGAAATCACCGCCGCCGGTCCGCTGCACTCGATGAATTCCCGCAATCAACACCTCCCGCGGCTCATCTTGTTCGCTACAGGATGCCTAAAGCTGCTCCGACGGCACATCGTACTACTTTCTCCCATTTTTATATGGTCTGAAACGATCATCAACTTGGGTCACTTATTTTTGTCTGGGGACGTCGACGACAACGACGATGATGATCATGGAATCTGCGAACAACGACGAGCAGCCGAAGCCGCCGCAGCACCCGCTTCTGCCTCCGGGATTCCGGTTCCATCCCACCGATGAGGAGCTGGTGGTTCACTATCTCAAGAAGAAGGCGGCCTCACTTCCTCTCCCCGTCACCATCATCGCCGAAGTCGACCTCTACAAGTTCGACCCCTGGGAACTCCCAGGTATTTATTTTACCAGCCGTATAGCTCATATTAGTTTATGTATTTTGTTTAGTTGTTACATGTTTTTATTGTACGTATATAGGGAAGGCGAGTTTTGGGGAGCAGGAGTGGTTTTTCTTCAGTCCAAGGGATCGAAAGTACCCTAATGGAGCGCGGCCAAACCGGGCGGCGACGTCGGGCTATTGGAAGGCCACGGGAACCGACAAGCCCATCCTCACCGCCGCGGCAACCACAAGGTCGGCGTCAAGAAGGCTCTCGTCTTCTACGGCGGTAAACCCCCTAAGGGAGTCAAAACGAACTGGATCATGCACGAGTACCGCCTAGCCGACCAACCCCAAGCGCCCTCCGCTGTTGCCTCCTCCAACTCCAATAAGAAATCCCTCAGGGTACGCATATATGGTTGTAGATTTAATACAAAAGATATTATATATAGTTAATTAATTTGTTGAATCATATACATATGCTCGGGCAGCTAGACGACTGGGTGCTTTGCAGAATCTACAAGAGGAACAACGGGCAGAGGCCCGTGGAAAGAGATGACTCCATTAAGGGTACTATCATCTCCACTCCGAATGTGCTCCAGCAGAACCATCAGAGAGGAGGCGGCAATTTCGGGGGCGCTCTGCAGCAGCTGGACAACGATAATAACGAGCACAACTTCATAGACGGGCTGCTCACTCAGGACGCCATGCTCGCCACGCCGGCCACAGCGACCATGCTTCCTGCGCAACGCATGTACTGGAACGACGCCGACGCGACACTGGCGGCGTCGCTGCACCCCGGAAAGCGGCAACGACGCGACGGTGGAACCAGCAACAACGATAACAACGCGCCACTGCATGCGCTGCTTAATCAAACACCAAGCAACACGAGTACTACATCATATCGATATCACCAGCAAGCCATCATCGGATCGCTAGAGGACGCCGGTGTTAGCGTACTCCGGCAACCGCCGTCATTCCATCTCGCAGGCATCAATTGGACTACTTGATCAGTATCTTTATCAATTACTATAATAATTTAGTAGTTACATATATTTGTACATATGATTATATACTTGATATAAAGACGCATATATATATACATGCGTAGGCTGCTAGATGAAATGTGATCAAATGTGATCTCGGTGGTGGTGGTAAAGATGGAAAACATAATTGGGCACGAATGCAAAGAAGTGTTGGCTAAAGCACTTTTTAGTAAAAAATTATAAACCAATCAGTAATGGTCCAGTTAGTTAACGTAATTAAATGCTATATGGCTTGTCCTTATGAAGGATAAATCACGGGTTTGAAATCCGACAGCGTGATTTGGAAGGGACATACAGTATTGCTTTGTTTCCAATAAAGATCGATGTAGGAGATAAATCAAACTCAGTCACAAGATCAATGTAGGAGATAAATCAAACTCAGTCAAATACCAAAAAAGAAAACTAAAAAAAAAAACTTTTAAATTAATAGTAGCATTTGATTGCTAACAAATTCCTTTAGATCTTCCTCCATTCCCTGTTGCATAGTTAATTTGAGTAATTCGAATGCAAACTGTTACTTCTTTCGGAAAAGAAAGCAAACTGTTACAAGCCCCAGATATGAAAGTTATATAAGAATATTAATATCAACTAATTTCTGTTTCCATTTTCACTTTGTTTTAAGAAATGGAAATGAAAATGAATAAGTGTATAAGTGAGTGAGAATACTATGCGATGTTATATTATATTAATTTCGAGATGCAACAGAACAACAGATATATTATTATCATTAAATAATAATTATTCAGGAGGTAGAATCGGCTGATGTTGAATATGAGAAGGCATATATATATTTAGTGGGATAGGGCTGCTGAGGAATTGGAGAGCAATGTGTGAAATCATGGGAGAGGAATCTCATCTAACTTTCTATTAATAGAAAGGAGGTGCAATCATCCAGAATGATATATAGCCGTTAAGGGAAAGAATTGCTTGCTGTCCAGAGATGATCGAAGAAGATGTGGTGGTGATCGCGAAAGGTTCACGGTGTTTATCCCCATCACGATCAGATGTGTAGCATTGCATCTGCACACCTCTGCTTCCTCATCCTGATAGAGACAGCTCTCTTTTATTTCAACGATAGTTAATCAATTAATACATCTTAATGACAACCTATCTTCAGTCTAAAATCTTTATTTAATTTTTATTAATTAATTATTTATATTGTAGATTGTGCGAACGATTTAAGCCTTCAAATGAAATATCACTAAGTTAGAGTCTTTTACCTTTCAACGATTTTTTTTTTTTTAAAAAAAAGCTAAACATTAAAGTGGACGACTGCGTTCAGAGAAACGCGCATCGAGCTGCACTTCCAATTTTGGGCCGGCGATTAAGAAACGTTGAGCGAGCGAATGCAGGCCCAGCCCGGACAAAGACAATGTTTTCTATTGGCCTCATTGACATAATTATGGTTAGCTAATCATCTCCCACTCGTTATTTCTGAGTCATCAACCCTGATCCACCGGAATCCCACACACACCACATACGAATCAAAAAAGAGATGCACACTGGATAACGTGATCTTCACCATCTTCTTCTTCTCTGCTGATCCAATTTTCTTCCAACTCTGCTGCTGCTGATTGAGGGGATAAGATAATGTCTCCTCCCTCCCTCTTCACCTCTGCATCTTCTACCCTCCGCCCTTCTCAGCTTATCCCTCCTCCCAACCTTCCTAATTTCCAATCTGCCAAGCCCACTGCCGTCAATCCTAGCAGCATTAATATAAATGGCAAAGCCGCTGCGCCGGCGGCGGGGAGCACTTGCGTGGGACGGCGGGAGCTGGCTTTGTCTCTGTCGGCGATGTTGGGGGTGATGTCATCAGTACCGGCTCGCGCGTGGGCGTCGCGGACGAGGAGTACGTGAAGGACACGACGGAGGTGATAACGAAGGTGCGGTCGACTATCGTCATGGATAAGTCGGACCCCAACGTGGCGGAAGCGGTGGCGGAGCTGCGGGAGGCGTCGAACTCGTGGGTGGCCAAGTACCGGCGGGAGAAGGCTCTCTTGGGCAAGGCCTCATTCAGGGACATGTACTCCGCCCTCAACGCCGTCTCCGGCCACTACATCAGCTTTGGACCTACCGCCCCTATCCCCGCCAAACGCAAGGCCCGCATTCTCGAGGGAGGTCGACCCGCCGAGAAGGCCCTCCGCCGCGGTCGATGAACCCCTCATCCTTCTGACTTGCATAATCAAAGAGATTATAATGAAATATTGTACGCTTTGTCTTCTAATGCATGTACTAAATTTGCACTTTTCTAATCTATATATAAGAGTTATATCCGAATTCAGAGAAACAAAGAGGTCTTTAAAGATACTTCGCCAAATTATAATGGCTTCTTTAGTTTTGTAAGCTAAATATGTGAAATCTACCATAGAAATAGAACACAGTCTTTTTTCTTTATAATTTCCAGGATAAATTAGCCTATCCCGATTAGTAAATATTACGAGCATACATACATAATACATTCCAATATGGGCTTTTAGAAAGAATACTCCACCACCACATGGTATTCTTAAATTTATCACACAAATAGAGGTGAATAGGAATCTGATCCGAAATACCATCTTTAAAAAAAATTTGGAATACTGTTTCTATTGAGCGAATATTTTTTTTTTTTTCAAAAGAGACTTGTACATATGTGTTATCTTTTAATTCAGTAATTATTAGAAAAAAAAGAGGTTTAATTCGGAGGCAGAGGTTTATTTTCGGAGGACGCTACCAGGTAAGAGTGTGTGTGTGTGTGTGTGTGCATATGTAGTTATAATAGTAAAACAATAGGTAATGGTTGGCAGAATTTCCAACTTGTTTATGTATACGTTCATGATGTTTACAAAAATGACTGCAATTAAATCATAAAAAAAGACCAAACTTACACTAAGGTGTCATTCCTCCTGCTGTTGTTTTTTGAAGTCCTAAGTGAAGCGTATGAAACTATAGCTACACATAATCAGATATGATCGACGCCGCCATTTTCTCCAGGACAAATTAAATACTTAGCTGATCTCTGTTCGAAATTTAAGCTAGTTTTTGGCACTTGGAACCGAGGTTTGTTCTATTCAATCAAGCTGTATGCAGCTGTTCTTCTGGTAAGAAATTTAAGCTGATCTCTGTTTGAAGAACCTGGTACATTTTTCCAACTCCCCTGCAGTTATTCTAGTAAGAAATCTCACTTCTCAAGCAGTCCAATTTGTTTTATAGGATCAGACTTAACTATTTGTAGAGAAGGTTATATGCTGGTAAATCACGAATTCTATGGACATCTTCCAAACAAAATTCCCTCTCTAGTTGAGTTCTTGTGGCTTGTAACACCTCCTTGTAACAAAGAAAACAACACACATACCAAAAAAAAAAGGAAAATGATTAAAATAAAGCACAATCTATCTTTTGCACTTCAAGAAATCAAACTGCATACCTTAAATTGCAGATAAGAAGCTTCCATGGCAAGCCATTGAGAATCCATCATTTGAAACGCTATGCAATATAACACATCGAAAGCTTCTTCATCTTCTGCATTAATATGTGTATAAGCAGAGCTATACAGCAAATGTTTTACTCATAAATTAGTTTTGTTTTTTGAGAACATCTCAAAAAAAGTGTTATGGCATATCATTGAGAGCGTCATATATATATATATATATATTACCTGACAATATTCTTATGAAGTTAATTCCTGGAACTGTCTTCGGCTTTGCTGAGGGGGGAAAAAAGAAATCGATATCATGAACAAGGCAAGAAAGGCACAAATGCTAGAAAATGATATCATGAAGCATCTTTAACTTTTAAGTTTGAAATCATACAGATAAAAGGCCTAGCAAAATCTAATGGATTTGAATAATATTAGAACTAGAGGGTGTATGGGGCCAAAATAGTAACGGCTTCATGTGATAGAATCGACAATAATGAAATTAATAAAAGCATATCTGCAGTATCAAAATAAATTGATGATCATGTTAATCTAATAGTACAAAATTGTCATGTGTTTAAGATGGATAAACTACAAGCATTACTTTGCAAAGGAAAAATGAGAAGGAAGAAATGCAATAAATTTCAATTTGGAGATCAAATAGATCCATTGAAAATTTCAGAAGCTGGAGGTTGGAAGTATTTCACTATGTAAAGTTAGAGAGGAGATTTTTTCATTTCCAACCTGAGTATAAATCCAACATTTGAATCAACATGAATGTAACATTAATGCCTGCAACCGCGAACGGGTATTCCCATGTCGCCCTCACACCTTCTTGTTTGAATAGTATTCTCTGGAAAGAAGCCTTCACAATAAAATTAGTGAGATAATACACCAACATAGTTCCCATTAACCAAATCAGATTAGTTGTGATACCGGGTAAGTCCTTGCAAAGAACAAAAGATTCTCAAGTGAAACGAATCCACAACCCCTGAGAAAAAAAGAAAGTCATACTCGTTTATTCACAAAGATATTCGTATCACTTACAGGCGCAGACCTACCTAAAATCTGTTGAAGGATTTGGTCCCTGCCAGCCCATGTCCTTCCATTGCTCAGAGACCAAGCCTTTAAGCTCAATATCAGGAAAGGAGGCATTCCACAATGCTCTAAGAGCTTCCTACATGTCATAATTCAAAAGAAGAGGCATAAGCATGAGGAATTACTAATGGCTTCAAGAGTTAAGTGTATAGTGTAAAGGCACAGCACTAATACATGTTACACTAATCAGCTTGTGTTTATTAGATAAGAAAAAGCTTGGCATATGAATGTTGTTTCTTAGATACAACTTCTAGTCTATCAAGACCAAAGTAACATGTGCTGGATTTCGAGTGCCTTAGTTTTTTCTTAAAAGAAAAAAAAAAGATCATAGCAACTCGGTATAAATGTGAAAAGTTTTCACATACAAAATGTAAGATGGATTGGGTGATTTTCTTGGAGATCAAAAAAGCCTACTCAGAAATGTCAAAATTTTGATGGCTTAATGCTCAAAAGAAAAAAAAAAACATATATTCACTGTACTACCACTAATAAAAGCAACACTCTCATATTCCTCACGTTTATTATGTAATAGTAACGTAGGAAAATTAACAAATCACAACTTCATGGGGCATTCTTCTGATCATTTCTCTATGTGCACACACAAAACACTTGAGCAACAGAGGAGTTTATTATCATTGTAATTGGTTTTTCCTATAGTTAAATAGGCAAAGGAAGACACATCACTTGATGGTCAGGCCGAGTCTCATCAAAAGGCACGTTCAGTCTTTCCTGAAGCTTTTGCAATCGTTGCTCCTGCGAGAAGGTTTCACAAACATTTAATTAGGGAAACGTCATGCATTAAACAGTATGATAAACCCTTAGCACTGAAAATAATTGATCATTAGTTTCCCCAATTTCACATGAATTTAGATGAAGTAGGGGCCTAGTTCACAAATTAAAGATATTTATTGATCAATAATATACTGTTCAATCTAATGTAACCAAATTTTGTGGGTCCGCATTCATGCATGCATTTATCTCCCCTCCCCCCCCCCCCCCCCAAAAAAAAAAACAAAAAAAGAAAAAACATGCATGCATGCATGTAGAACTCCGTTTTGATTGTGGATTGGTAAAGCAGTATAGCATTATATAAATGATACCTGAAGAGGGGTGAGAGTGTAATCAAGGTTTCTTTTGCTGGAACGAAAGAAAAGTCCTGCAAACCATGACCGCGATCCAACCATAGCCTAAATTACCTGCAAACATGCATCTTTTTTTCTTTTGGGAATTTGTTATTGTACGACATGGGTGGATCCACTCAAATACTGTGAAACTAAGGCACCAAGGCCGATGATAAATACCTCGCTCGGCGGCGGGATCGGAAGCCGGAGGCAGAGCAATCACGGGAGGAGGAAATTCATTCCGCTGGAAAAAAATAGTCTAGAGAGATGGTCGCTGAAAAACGGACGAGGAGATTGATTTATTTTTAGAATAAATCTAGTTGGGATCTGACATTTATTTTTAGAACCACTAAAAAAAAATTCACCAAATAGGTAAACAAATTTCTAAAAATCCATGCTCGCGTATGAGTTGCATGGGCACGTTTCTCCTTTTTTTTAAAAAAAAAAAAGCTATTTGCTTGCTTGTTGGCGTAATTAGTGGTTCATTTGCTGCACACAAGTAGCAGCACCTTTATTTTTGCGCCCACTCGATTTATAATATACTATTTGCTTGCCAACCGTAAAACTTCTGTTATTGGATATATACGTTTGAAAAAAAAAATACTTACATGTATTATCAATTTTAAATTATCTTGTAAAATATAACATTCAAAATTTTAAGTGATATTTGGACCAAATATATATATATATATATATATTAAGGAGCAAAAGATAAGAGAGGAGTAGGCAAGATGAACATGAACATGAACATGAACGGGAGATTGCGTAGCACTCATGTCGATGCGGCTGTCATGAAAATGAAGCAAGGCATCGCGCCGCACCGCTCAATTTTTCCTCAAAAGCCTCTCCGTCTAATCTCGCATAGATACTCTCTGCAAGCACATTAATTCAGGTCTTTATTCACTCTATTCGTAATTTATTATTTTGTTTACTTAACTAGGAAAAACCAAATC
This sequence comes from Xerophyta viscosa, assembly GCA_002076135.1. Classification (NCBI taxonomy): domain Eukaryota; kingdom Viridiplantae; phylum Streptophyta; class Magnoliopsida; order Pandanales; family Velloziaceae; genus Xerophyta; species Xerophyta viscosa. The sequence continues at coordinate 378,349 of MJHO01000084.1, forward strand.
TGATCGAGGAGAAATTTTATAATGCTCTGTGTGCTAGTTTTATTGCTTATGCCACCAAACTCATTTTTAGATATTCTATGATAATTAAATACATAAAAATTTATGTAAAAATAGGCTAATATTTATAGTATCAGATAGTTTTACATTTTTTCAAGTTTTGAACTATCTACATAGTTTATTTTTATGAATAATATCTATAAAAAATATTGATGAGTTAGCTGCAAATAATATAAGTTATATTTGAAACGTTATAAATTCTCTCCTGATAGAGCGGTTTTCTCTCTGATTGAGTAAACTGAAACGTACGAAAAAGTGAGAGGGTTACATATCAGGCCTTTCGTAAATTAGCCCCTGTCGGATTAAGTAAAGCATTTCCCTATGAAAAATAAAATAACAGCACTGAAGTAACAACAAAGGAGGATGAATTAATAATTAACAAATTAGAGAATTCAGTTAATAAGATGTTTTCTAAGGAACGGGATAGGATTTGGTGCGGCACATGCACTTGTAGGTCATGGGGCAGGTCTCGGATTCAGCCAGCGAGGCGCAGAAGACGCTGACCATCACCAAATGGCACGGCGAGCACGACCCACACGCGTGCGAACAGTCCGGCAGCCGAGACCCAGGTCCCACCACCACCGTACCACTGCGCCTCCTTCCACTGCTTGCAGTCTCCGACGAGCCCCACAACTCTGCCGCTCCTGCTGGAGCCACCGACGAGCCTCCTCCGCCGCTGCTGCCGCTGCGGTGGTTGACGATGCTGTTCTTCCTAGATGCGACTGCGTCCAAGGAGGCGACGATGATGATCCCCATGAGAAGAAAGGCAGCTGGTACTCGGCAACTCATCTTCGCGGCGGCCTTGATTTTATTTGGAATTCAGACGGCGAGCTACTGAGATGGCTGCAAAACACCGCAGATGTATATATTTATATACATGTATCACGTACAGTGAGTGAGAGTCACAGGTTGCGATGAATTACATTGATTTTGATAATAATGAAGAGTCGTCACAAGGGATATGATACGTATATGATGGAGGAAAGAAAGAAATATAGCATCACAGGGTTCATGGCGCCATTCCATGGGCGTCTGCTAGCTTACGATCAATATGAACACCGCTATTCCATGGCACCATGCAACTCATGAGTTATTATTATTATTATTACTTATTACTACACAACAGTAAATGTGAAGAAGGTGAAGGTGGACTCAAGGAAAGGGCGAGGGAGCATTAATTATGCATCAATCCATCCATTTTTTGGGAGGATATTCGCATCCTATCTATTTACCAGGTTAAATAGACTAACCTGACCAATATATTCGTATCCACAGGCCATCGGTCCATTCAGGATGGCTTAATTAACACACACCCACATCGGACCTGACCAACATATCCAAACAAGAAAACTACTCAAAACTAATTATGTCCACCATTGTAAAGGCTGAATAAAATCTCAAATGCCAAAGTTCTTAATTTACAGCAGGAATAGAATTTAAAAGGCCAGTTCTTGACAGCGAAAGTAAAATTTTAAATGTCTCGACTCTTGAACAATGTACATATGTAATCTTTAAAACATCTACATAACTGCTGCTTATATTAGAAATAGCATTAAAAAATTTTAACAGCATACATAACATCGAGAAAGCTTTAATATCAGACCAAAGAGTATAAGTGACATAAAGGATTGCTGAAATTTGCATTTATGTTGGGAATCCTCATTAGATGAATGCCTTGACAAGCTCAGAGAAATTGCAGACATAACCAGTTCTTGGACAAGCTAATCCTGCTGCTATCATTGTTCTTGGCCATGTCCTCTAATGCCTGACACAATTATATATATAGATGGACAAGCTATTCACTTTCTTATTTATAATTTATGGTTTAGCTGCTATTGTCACCAAAGGTGCATAAAAGAATATCCAAATGAACATTTAGGATTAACTCAGAAGACAAGGACATGTAGGGATTCAGGGAGTTGAGATCAGGTGTGTTTCTAGGCATCTAAAACATGCAGCAGCTTAGGTAGCTTTTGGTTCTGACAAAAAGAGACTCAGATACATAAGTAGCCTTTGCTTTGGATGACACAGTTGAGCTGTCAAAAAATCGAAAATACGGAGGTCCAATGGTTGCAGTCAACCAGAAAGAATTTGAATTACCATGTATCATTTACAACCGATAATCTTCAATGTCAACAAATTAATTATACAAGATTAGCACTATAGATTTCAGTATTGCTCTTAAGAGATACTGTGGCGATTTATAAACATGCTGATGATGTTCCTTAATGTGGTTGGATGCACAAGATGTGAGAATTAGAAATTTACAAGCATAAGCACTTGCTTTGATGTCTTATTTGCTCATACCAGCTCTATAAATTCCTGAAGCCTTAATTCCAATTCGAATATGCTCAGCAGCTGCAATTTAAACAAGATGATGAAAACAAGATTTTGAAAAGTACTAAGCTAGCAAATTCAACCACTAAACTGAAAAACACATCAACTAAGAGGCTTAAAAGAACATGATTTAGTCCTTGTAGTTTAGAGGAACACTCATCTAGTGCTTGAAATTTCACCGCACATATGTGTGTTTAGTATGAAAAAGGAATGCACTATCCCTTCAGACAGAAAAGAAAAGTCAAGTCAATTTTCCTTTATAATGCACAAGTTAAAATCAAGTGACAAAAGAGTCTAGCATGTACTACACCTTTGTATCAAATCGTCTAGAATCGTTTATTGGAACAATAGTTACAATAGCAATGCATGGAATAAGACTTAAATTTTTATGCTTTGTATAATTTATGCTTCTACAAGAAACAATACAATGAAATCATTCACTGCATCACAAAAGCTAAACTTGATGAGATAATTAGACACCGGTCAAGTAGTAGTTTTGAAATAAAAGCCCCCAAATCTTCAGATATAAGTTCCTAGTGCAACACAAGGGCCCCTACGTTGCACCTCGTGGGCAGTGGAGCATATATATATATATATATATATATATATATATAGAGAGAGAGAGAGAGAGAGAGAGAGATGCTAATCTCATGAGGATAAGTTAGACTCATGTTAGGTCACTCTAGATTATCCAATTTAGAAGTGATCTAGAAAGTGAAAACTATTTAAACACCAAAACTCAAGTAATTTGATTACAGTCATGTTACATAATGCAGTTAAAATAAGCTGCTTTAATAAATAATTTTAAATCAAATACTTGGATCAAGTTTGATCATATGGATAAAAAAATATATGCAGAAAAATATCAATTGTTTGAATTTCCAAAACTATACCGTATCATTTTGGAATCACACTATTTACATCGTTAATTAGGATAACTTTGAACTATTGGATGCACAACTAGAACTTAAGAAAAAGTAATAATTTTTTATTTTTTAGTACTTTCAGATTAGGTTGCTTCTAACGGTTCCGATCTTTTATTTGAAACATAAAATTAACTCGATATGAGACTAGTTTTTCTACTATTGAGAAGAAGATTGGGAACACCTGACATGATTTAAATTTAACAAAGACTAGCAATACCATTACCAGCAAAAAAATGTTACTGGTATGCATTGTTTCCAGAGATTTTTTTTTTTTTTCTGAAAGAATATGCAGATACAAGCGACAAGTTCCTAGTGATACCAAACAAGTTCTTCGCAACAGTGAAAGCAAGGGTTACTAGGAAACAAAACTTGAGGTGCCTTGATCAATTAATCTGTCCACCATCTGTTTAATTCCATCATTGCATCTTATGTTCTACAGCTTCACCTTATTCAGGCTTGGTTAGCACAATGAGAGGATCTTGTACCATGATTTGTTAAAGTCTTTGCACCCTTACTTCCCGCAGCACCAGATGTTGCAGCAGAAGTATTTCGCACACTTCTGTCTGCAATTCTTTTTTGCCTTGCAGCCAACAGCTCCTCAGCTTTCCTTCTACTTTCTTCTTCCTGCACGCAAATGGCAAACTCCTCAAAAATTGCACCTAGAAGATTTGCTAAAACAATTTCATTGTGAAACTTCTAGTACAAGTGCAAAATTAGTTCCTAGACCAAACTGGTGCCCTCCAACAAGTTAATCCACTCTTTTGAGAATATGAAGAAGCTACTTCGGTTTTAGTCAACATTTTTCTACAACAAACAAATGATACACGCTTCTTAGCAAATTAATCTGGCAAGCAATCAGAAACTGTTCGTTGTCTGATATCTCCAGTGGAATTTAGAACTTCCAGGAGAAATTTCCAAAACTGAGCAAATTTTTACCCTCTAGGCACTCCATGATATTATCAATAGGTGCGATAATCAAAAGGGAAATATGGGCACATTTTTTGGGGAGATTAATAAACATAAGGAAATTAAAAATAAAGTGGGTTTGCTTGAATCAACTTTCTCAAGAATGAGTATCCTTCACAGGAGTAACTGCAGGCTCCAAATTATGTTAACTAGTGCACAGGGAGACGCAAGTACGGATAACATATAATGATAACCCAAGTCACATACCTTCTCAGCCTTGCTCTTGAGTCGTGCTGCTTCACTTAATGGAACTGGTTTCCTATTACCAGTTGAGACTTGGGACCTGTAAAGAACAGATCCACGTAACGACTTGTCCTGTGGACGTCTGAGCGAACTTTTGCTATCTATACTCCTGTTGGTCTTGCCTTTCTCAGGAGTATGTTGTTTCTCATGATTAGCACAATCATTTGTTTCAGCAGCAGAGCTCTTTTTGTCAATTTTTGAACATGCAACATCTGCAATATATTCAGCATCAGGTGTCCATGATATGCCCTCAGATTCAAGTCTACTTTCTACTCCTAATACAATGTGGAGGTCATCAGGCTCACAATTCCGTGACACTTCAATTTCTCTGGAGTAACAACCTTGACCTTTCAATGCAGAAGTACTAGTCAATGTGATGTCAGAAAAAATACTAGCATCTGCCTCCCATTTAGAAGTAGACTCTTCATTTTCTATGTTCCTTGTTGGAACCAAAAAAGAGTCATCAATTACTACTTTGTTTGCATTAACAGCCTTGATTTGCTGGTGATCTGCCACAGTCGCATTTGAACTACTTTCGTAAACAGACAAGTCTTCAGCAGAAGTATGCACTTCGCTTTCTCTAATAAATTGAGAAATGACAGACCAACCTCCATCTATCTGACTCCTGACTCTAGATGATTCGTCGGTGAAGTCAGGCAGAGTGCTTTGAGCAATACCTGTTGCATCTCTAAACTTCGTTTGTAGCATATCATGGTCGATGTTTTTGTTCCCTTTATGCTTTTTACGTAGTTCTCATGACCCTCAAATTTATCTGACAGGCGCTTATACAAAACATCAGGATTCTTATCAACTGTAACGATTGGATCAGCTGCAGTCAGACAGTGCCTAGGATAACTGTGAGGTGCATCATCAACTGGACAAATGGGTGCTGATAGCCCCGTATTGTCAGAGGCCCTAACTATGTAGTATTCAGCTCCTAAGTCTCTCTGGGTCTGACTCCCGTTTGTTTCACCTGTTACTTTTGTTTCTTCCTGTAGTGGGTCATCAAATCTGGATTTTTCATCTCTCATGAGGATGCTCTGCAATGCTTGCCAACTTCCATTTACATTTTCCATCTCCGAACTGTCTTCTGGAGGATAAGACTCAACATTCCTGGTGTTAGCATCTGATTTTGTACCTGTGTTTCCAAGCTTGGAGCTGCTCTTTTTTTTCTCTTGATGCCTGGACTTGCGGTGCTTTTGAAGAGTGGTGACTACATTCTCCACCTCGTCTTGTAAAAGTTCTCCATATATGGCTGGATCATCTAGAGATGACTCATCAGATGATCCTTCACTGGCACCATTTCTTCTTCTAGAGGAAATGTAATTGATGTTACGAATAACAACCGTCTTGGAGTTCTTCTTGGACCTTCTCTTACTGAGAGCGGTTTGTGATGCCTCCGTTTCAGTTGGCATACTAGGTTCTTGATCAGTATCTAATCCACCCTCTGAATTGGAGTAATCGTCATCTTGGTAGTCATCCTGTGACTTGGAGGACTTACTCTTGTGTGATTTCTTATGGCGGGACTTTTCGTTTGCATGGGGATGTTTGCTGTTCCTTTGATGATCTGAATATCGTGAAGCATTTTCACCATGTTCTGCTTCAGATGGAGGCCAGTGTATATGTCCAGGATAGCCTGAAAAATATGGAGACACCAATGGCATACCAGGGAACGCGAAAGGTTGGTAAGGAAACCCATCTTTAGTGGAACCCTGAAAACCATTCCCGTATTGCCAAGGAAAAGGAACTTGGGGTTTGTCGGTGGAGGTATCTCATCTGCAATGGTCATTTGAATCACATAAGCTGGCAGTGAAAAGAACGATGAAATATAGATGCACAAGACAGACTAGCAAGCAAAAGGGCTCAGCATTTTTTCAAAGAAAATGGACCTTGGATTACTAACATATCATCTAATAACACTGGACAAGGAAAGTTAGTAGATAATTCTAGTATTATATAGTTCTGTTTGTCAATTATAATTATTTTTAAATTACAAGAACACTGAACAAGGATAGAAGAGTGGTGAATACCTGGGTTCACATTTGAGAATGACGATAAGTTATTTAGATCAACTGTGTGACCCACAGATTCTGCTGTTAATATAAGTCAGGAGTTACATTTTCTGATACCACTTGCTGAGAGAATGCCTCCATTCTCGCCAATTCATCTATCCAATGCTTGTCGTTCCCTTTTTTCTCGCACAATTCTCTAAAGTTCAGGCAAGCTTCTCTGTATTTATGAAAATTATCAAAACATGAAATGTTTTGCCTTAAAACAACATGGAAATTCATCGATTTGGCATACCTCAACCAAGAGGTCAACAATGGCACCATAAGAAGTGGTTAAGCAATTGCAATATTAGAGGGAAATCAGAGATATCCTCTGAGAAATAAGATTTCATTTGTTAAGTTTCAAGTTGCTTCAATGATTAATGAGATCAAAGTGGTGACAGAGACAGGTGGCTTAGAGAGCTTCCTAGTGCTAGCAATGGAAATAAACCTCTACATTGAACCAAATGTTGATAAATGCATCTTTAGTAAAGGAAGTTGAAAGAACAAATAATAATTCCAACCCATGCCACATCAGCAACTGTGTTCTTCAATATATTTAGTTTTAGCACTACCAAAAGACGCAGACCTCTCGTAAGTTCTCCTTTCTTTTAACTGAAGATCCCAATGCTTAAGTCACATTTCATCCAAAACCATTTATGCATTTTTCACCAAGTAGAAGTGAGAAAACGCTGACCAACTCGTAATATAGGATGCCGGTCTATTACGAAGTAGAGGTCAACAGATAGCACTTATGTGCCTGCCTAGGTTTTGAAATTTGCTAATCAAAAAGTGTTTCATATAATCAAGGGTTGCTTGAATTACATCCTAAAACTAAACCGGCCAACAAAATAGGCTGTCGTTAGCCTATCCAAAATCTGAACCGACCAACAAGTAAGACTTGAAATTCATAGCGTGGCTGAGGAATCATACATCTCAGGTTTGAGTCCGCGAGGCTGTAATGCCCCATCCGCCCACTTGCCGTGTACCTAAAAAGGTGGCAGGAGCACCTGTTGTGGAAGGCCTGCATTCTGTTCCAAGGGGGGTGGGCAGGTCCCCTGGTATGGGTTTACCTATTACGACGGCCGCCGTAAGAGGCCGTTACGGGCAGGGTCTCCCCCCGATAATCTCAAACAAAAGATTTCTTGCAATCATGCATTAAAAAAAAATGCCCACTGCATCTCACAAACAAAGATTGCTACGTAAGGAGCATCAGGTCAACATTGATGTGGAACCTGCCGTAGATTGGAACCTACTGTAGAAACTTTAAAAGGTTCCAAGTTAGTTATTACCTCGGTCAGGATTGGACGATTATAATCTTAAAGACATTAACCAGCTAAAAAACAGAGGATATGTATTGTGAATATGATGGGAAAAGTGTGGCCATGGTCTTGATCTTGAATCAGTAAAAAAAAAAAAACAGCAAATGCAATCAGCAAACATGATCTTAGACTCAAAAGTGTATAAACTTTATAACTATATATTAAGATTAATATAGAGGCACTTACTCAATAGAATAAGAAACAAAGTCGAAATTTTTTTTTTTTTTTTTTTTCGGTGAGAAGTGCAAAGTCCAAAACACTGTGTTCTTCGTTTTATGATATCTTTACTTATATAATTTATATTTTGGGTGGTCAGTACCAAGAATGGAGATAAACTACCGTATATCTAATCAACTAAACACTTACCTTAAGCGATAAGCTCCAAAAGCATCAGCAAACGACACAAGATCCTCTATATTTGCGTGATCAAAGCCTTGCACTAAGGCCCTAGCGTATGCCATGCCTTGCTCCTTCTGGAGAATAGCTTTACGACTTCCTAAAGCTCTCTGCAGGTAATACCTTCAAGCAAGTGATAAGAAACGGATTAAAGACCACAAATGAAAAGGATATACTTAACAGAACTAAGCAAAGCAGAATGTTCCACATACTTAGAGCTTCCTCCTTTGGCAGGATCAAGACCATTGCGCTCATCCTTGAACTGCTGATTTCACAAGCAAAGAAAATTCTTAAGATGCTAAGACAGTTATAGTAGTATAGTTTGTCATTTGCTGATGTATAGCAAGAATCTTGAAACCATTAACATACCTTGGAAGAGAAAGAATTGGTGTTACCATCACCAAAAGCCTTGTCTCTGTTGTAAAATTTATTATATTTGAAAAGAAATAAAATATTAGAAACTGTTATTGAGATAATTAAAAATTAGCTACTTAGCTGTGTAACTTTAGAGACTAACATATATATGACACCGCAAACAATTTAGAAATAACCTTTCACATACCTTGATCTTGTAGGACCTCCTCTGAGTTGATTGAATTATCAATCTGCAATATTTCCCTTTCTATTGTTACCACCGCTCCAGGATCTCAGGAGTGTTCACAAACTGCACAAACCTGAGCGAGTGTTGCCAAGATCCCCGTTTTAGTATACAAATAGAACTGGCCTTCCATTTTTTCTCCATGTAGTGTGCACCACAAAGCCACTTGGGCTGGCAACGAGTACTAATTAAGCTAATTACTGCAATTTATGAAAGGAAAGAGCATATACCTGTGGAGGATAGATTTTGTAAACCAGGAGGTCGGACCCGTTCCGGAAGGCTGGAGGACGATGGAGTAGCCACCTTTTGGGGCCTGCTCTCGGAGGCAGCCAAGATGGGCAAGGAATGGATCAAACAGACCTGAAGCAATCTTGTAGGCATCGGCATTGCCGTTGGCCGAGAAGGCGAGAAGATCGAACCTAGAGGTAAGATCAGAGAATGAGTCACTTGTGGGTTCAGAAACCGAGGAGGAGCATCAGTGTTGACTAGCTCATGAGCGATGAGCTGAGAAATGAGACAAGTACCTGGTACGGGTGGGAGTGAGCTGGAAGACAGCTTTGTGAAGAGGCAGATGATCGTCCATGGGTAAGGCCGCCATGGTAGGCTGCTGCTCTGCTCTATCCTATGCCGATCAAAAAATGGCTGGAATATCGGAGAAGATCTGAATGGGGGAGAAGAAAAAAAGCAGCAGCAAGGAGGAGGGGGGCGGTTGGTAGTTGGTCGCCACCTCTTTCCCGCTTTAATCCAGGCTGGATGGTTGGTAAAGCGGCCCATCAGATCACACATGCACCGGCATATCTCGCCAGCTAGTGGAGGCGGAGGTGGAGATGGAGTGGGACACCGGTAACGAATGTCTATAACATCATACAATAATACCATAATAACTAGTTATTAACCCGTTGTCGATATTAAGTAATATAAAATGTGATCTTTCTTTTCATCTAGGCTCTAGCATACTGTAAGTAGTTACTAACGAATTTCTATAGCATACTTTTCGCAGTCGCCATTTGCTTAGTGTATCCATTGCCGCTTCTGGACACGATCTCATTAACCAAATACACAGCATTAGTTCTTAACTAATCCACCTTAGTTCAGTTAGAGGAGTATGCATCTTCACTTTTTGGGGTTGTTTTGGAAGAAGTGAAAAGAAAGTTGGAGGAAAGTAAATTGAGAACTTTGCGGAAAGTGGTTAGAAATATTTATTTATTTACTCATCGATATGATGCGATCCAAATAATTAGAAAATACTTATTTGGATCATATAGATAATCCATAAAATAATAAAACTATTTATGTTTGGCACTGCGCAAAGTGAGTAGGCCATAAGCCTAGTCTACAATAGAGACATAAATGGCTAAGTCCAAGCGGAGGCAGGCGGGCTGAAAAATTGTACAATATAAGTTAGCATGAATCTATTAGTTCGAGTTTGACTATAGCTTATGCAGGTAACACTGTAGCCCTTTAATTATCTCACATCAACTAGTGGCTAAAAGAATGATACGCTTATATGTGTGTTAAACGACTCTGAGACCGAAGCATTCCCTTTTTAGGTGGGACAAGCTGATCACATGCAGTATAAAAGCCCAGTGGGAAATTGATCAAAACGCCTATGAGACCGGAACGTTCCCTTTTAGATAGAAATATCACATCCGACATTTTTCTTTTTTGCTTTCTGAGACGTCCTCCCTAAACCGGCAAAAATGCTCAACAATTGTTTGCTATAGTTTATAATTTTGTAGAGATACAACGTTATAGGGGTTTTGGCTTTCCAGGCCGCTCTCCTTAAATTGACTGAAACGTCTAAAAAATGTATGCTATAGCTCACAATTTTGAAGTAAAATTTCACCGTGGATGATTTTTTCACTTTCATGGTCACCCTTCCGAACTTGGGCAGAAATGTCTTAAATACGTATGTTATAACTCACGATAAGAAATATCATAAGTTTTTTGCTTTCGACGGCGTCTTTCCAAAATTGTCAGAAATGTTCAAAAATTGTATGTTATACTTCACTATTTTGAAGAGAAATATCAAGTTGGATGGTTTCTTGCTTTCTAGGCCACCTTCCCCATAACTCATATTTTTTGAGAAAAATATCACGACAGACGTTGCTTTCCGCACCGCCCTTCCCAAATTGGTAGAAATGTCCGAAAATCATACTCTATTGCTCATAATTTTAATGAGAAATAGCACGACGGATGGTTTTTGCTATCCAAACCTTCCTCCCAAAATTGGCCGAAACTTTCGAAAAGTATATACTATACCTCATGATTATGGAGATCAATATTATGGCAGACTATTTTTTACTTTCTTACCCGCCCTCCCAAAATTGGAGGAAATACCAAAAATCACATGACATCATAGTTCGCGATTTTAGAGATAAATAGCAGGGTGTACTGTTTTTGAAAATTGTATGTCTGAAAATCATAGATCCCAAAAATTAGTTGAATGTCTGAAAATTGTATGCCATATAGCTCAGGATTTTGGAAAATATCACGGTAGTCGATTTTTTGTTATTAGGACCGCTCTTGTATGTACTCACGATTAATAGAGAGAAATACCATGGTGAACGATTTTTTTGCTTTCCGGGCCGCCCTCCCGGAAATTGCCATAATATCCGATAATTATACGCTATAACTCAAGATTTTTTAGATAAATATCATGGCGGATGGATTTTTGTTTTTTAGGGCACCCCGAAATTGGTCAAAATGCCTGAAAATTCATATGCAATTATAGCTTGTGATTTTGGAGAGAGATATCATGGCGGGCAGTTTTGGTTTTCCGAGCCTCCAAAATGTCCTGAAATTGTATGCTATAGCTCACGATATTTTAGAGAAATATCACAACTAAATGTTTTTTGGCATTTAGAGCCGCTCTCTCAAGCTGGCTGAAATTTTCGAAAATCGTTATATTATAGCTCATCGTTTTGGCAAGAAATATCATGGAGGACATTTTTCGCTTTCATGGCTACCCTTCCGAAGTTTGCAGAAATATCCGAAAATCATATCCTATACCTCACAATTTTGGAGAGAGAAATATCATGAGGATGGATTTTTACTTTCTGGGTTGCCCTCCGGAATTGGCCGAAATGTGTGAAATTGTATGATATAGCTCATGAATTGAAGAGAAATATCACGGTGGACGTCTTTTTATTTTGAGAAACTATGGTATAACTTTCGATTTTAGAGAGAATTATCACGGCGGATAAATTTAGTTTGTCCTTTCGAAGTCAAATATTTGGTCGGTACCTAATAAAACGTCAAAATAATTTAGTTTTAAACTTTCAAATATTTAGCAACTAATTTTTGTCGTCTATTAATGTGGTTCTTTTTTTACCAAAAGTTTATCTACTTTTAAATTTAAAATTATTTGCACACTCAAATATTAATTGGTATATAGTGATTTCACTTCCAACAATTATAATAAGGCAATGACAATTTAAAATATTATTTTAACTATAGTATTTTTGTTTGGAATAAAGAAAACCCTTGGATTAAAAATAGATATAGTAAAAACACTGACATTCTTTTAGAACTCTTAAAATTCAAATATATTGAGCCCGCTAAAATAGTTTCACCCGGTCAAATTTATAATACCAAAATTTTAGATTCCCGCTTAAACCAGCTTTATACTGACCACCGCACCAGCTATCACTCACTTCCTCTATCCCACAACCACCTCTCAATGTCTACACCATGCCGTCGTCTCCGACTCCTCCCCTGTTCATCCTCCGCGCCGCCGAGCTCAAGCTTGAACCTCTATTGTTCTTCGAGCTAGAACTTGTCTCTGCCCGCCAGCTTTAGCTCGCACTGCTGTCCTCAAGCTCGAGACATTGCCGCTCGTGAGCTTGAGTTCAAGCCACTGCTGGTCCTTGAGCTGAGCCATAGGTTCCATATGAGCTCGACCCACATCAAGTTGACATTCGTCTGAGTGTGATTCACCTTTGATCACGGAGCTAGAGTCCTCATTGTCCAGTGCGTCCGTTCTAAACGCTTTTACGTCTCCAGCTATTCAGATCCGCGAGCCATACCTCCACCTGCCGGCTGCCTGTGCCGTTTCTTTGGCGACTGTACCTCGGTGGGGCAAATATTTCCTCTGATTAACTCAGTAAAGTTATATTGAACTTTAGATTGGTTATTTGTCCATTGAGTTCGTTCTAAAAGCTTTTATGTCTCCAGCTGTTCAGATTCGCGAGCCATACCTCTGCCTGCCGGCTGCCAGTGTCATTTTTTCCGGCGACTGTACCTCGATGGATCAAATCTTTCCTCTTGGTTAACTCAGTAAAGTTAAATTCAACTTGAGATTGATTAATTTCTGTCATAATGTTGAGTAACATCCTATAACTCGTTCAGTTCTGAAGCTCCCAACTTTAGTCTTAGTATACTTGGACGACTGGACAACCATATGGAAACTTCAAACAAGTATATATCAAGGTGATTGCATTATATGTAATAATCTTTTACTACACTATTACTTCAAACATTGCATTCATCATTTTTCCTATTTGATATATCTAGTTGTGGACGAGGTTATTAGAAATTTTGTAGATCTTTTTTTTTTTTTTTGGGAATATTTATGACCGAATGGAAATTGCTTAGTTATGAAGCGTGTGACTTTTCGTGAAAATTAGTATAAGTATGTAGAATCATAACGTTAGGTTGCTTTCTTCTACATACAATAAAGCTTCTGCTGCAATTTTTTTAAGACATAGTTTGTTTTCATAGCATTGTATATTATGGTGGTAGAGAGAGCTATTTTTGTTGATCTTTTCATTTAGAGCTTCTTCATTTCAGGTTGATTTACCTGTGAAGAACATGCCTGAATTATGTATGATGTGCTATTTTTAGAGATGAGGGAGACCTGTTTGAAGTGTAATTCAAGCATGGTAGTACTGACAAAAGGTCTATGGATGTTGTCTTTTTGTGTTTTTATTGACACAAGTTAGGATGCACTATTTTGATTAAAGGTCGATTTGTATTAAGAACAATAGATTAGTTACAACAGAGCGTTCAGTTGCATATGAAAGTACTAAGAACAAAAAGAAATAAAATTTGACACTCTAGAACTTGCTGTCATCCTTAATTCTGATTTCACACATTAGCTTGAAAGTTGCTGTCTGATATAGCCAATCTAGCTCGGTGTTCAGAACTAAGGAAACAATTCTTCTCTTTAAGCTTTGTACTGCCAAGCTGGCTTTACATCCTAAGAAGACTTCTCATGTAATTTTTTAACCATAGTTTTTAGGCAAAAAGAACATAGTAAGCACCTGAAATAACAGAACGTTAATCAAAATATCATATCCGACATAGCACATCAAAAATCTTTTTATGGTCTATGTGTGTTTTTTGGTGCTTGTATTGCAAAAAGGTACTTCTTATAAATTGTTAATCAAATATAGGTTTCTGTTCAAATTTTGAGTACCTTCATGTTACTCTGCATCCCATTATCTGGTAATACTGTTGTGATGGCCTCCATTAGTTTTCTTCATTTCTGGTCGCATGTACTATTTACCTAACAATGATGGTTTATAAAGTAAAGGTCCACGTCATATATACATGTATGATTTGTGTTTATGGACCAAGCTGTGGTGCAAAGCCACCAATTTTTTGTGTACTATATATCTGATTTCTTTAATTCATGCTTAGAATGCCAATCCATATATATATATATATATATATATATATATATGTTACTAATGTAAAGCCTTGCATCTGTCATACTAGCTCATCATTAATCTTTGTGTTCAAGTACACATATTATACATAGACAAAGCAGTCTGCGCATTGTAATCTTGACAAACCCTTTTTTCTCTAGAGAATATAATAATAATAATGCTAACAATAATAATAATTATTTTATAATATTTTTGTGAGGTTCGACAAGTGTCAAGTCTAGAAGAGTAGAATTTGTCCGTGAAATAATGACTTAAATCCATGTCAGGTCAAGTGTTGAGCATAAGTATGAGTTCCATGAGATTCAAATTTAGTACCTCTAGATCTTATTACCATAACATGTTAGGATGTAGTTTTTGTAGGTTTCCATATAACTTAGGTGATGTCAAGATATGAGAATGAGGATAAACTTCTGCTTTCCTCTTATCTTGACCAGCTCTTGACAACACTTAATACTTCATCTAACAAGTAATTTGCTATTCATGTAATGAACTGAATTGTTGTCTGTCCACTTCTTGAAGATTGACAGAGCTGTTTATGATGTTGAAGAGGCAAACCGAGCACCAGAAATCCCCTTACAAAGTCTTTGCTGCTTTTGGTTATTCATCATCCTTCTAAAAGGTCAATTTTCAGTTTTCTCATATACATACATGGACATAGACTTTCTGGATTTTGAATAAAGTTAGCATATTTCAGGTCTCGACGCAGAAGTGCTGAGATACTCATAAACTTTAATGAGCTGTGGCCTAGAGATATTTTGTGAAGTAGTTTGGAGGAGGCTGAAATTTGTCATGTTGATGCACTGAAGGACTTGAGAATTTGCGAAAGAGATGTTTTTTAGGGATATTGGGTATGCTTTTCTTTGACACTTTTTTATATAACAACTAGCATATCAAAGGTAAAGAAGGCAAAATGTTTCCTCCATGACTCATCTCTGTGGCTAGCCTTAATATGTTATGCTAACTTTCTTACCAATAATGAAAAAATAAGAAGCCAAGTAATTGGAAAATGATTTCTTGATGTTCCTGAAGTAGTCATTTGGGTGAGGTATTGTTTGTTGTCTATGATATTAGTATCTTCTTAGGTATCTAAAAGAGCCTATAGAACAATTTTTCTCAGAGCTTTTCATGATCTTGATTCATCTACACAAATAGTTTTTTATACTGACTTTTACTCATATTTATTAATCTTCCAACCTCCACATATGATTTCTTAGATTCTTACTGTAGTTCATGACTTAGGATGCTTCTTTGTATGCTTGTCCTTTGACATTTTAAGAACTGAATACTTATCTTATTCTATGTTCAGTTTATTAGATATTATAATCTGCCTTCTTCTTAGAGATATGAAGTTTATTGCTATTTAGTATGGTGTAAATTAATAACTTGATGGCGCGTGCTAAAACACCAACAAATTGTAACAAATATTTTCCACAAGCTTTACAAATAGTGAAACAACTTTATCCAACTCATGTTTGGGTATTTAACCCTTCGAAGGAAGCAATGACGCCTGCAAAGAGGTTGTTATGGTGATGGCTGCATGAGACACCACTGCGGCTTGATGTCAAGACTATATTACTCAACTCCTAATTCATATTAAAATTGTGAGAATAAAATTTGAACAATTCATTGCCTGGTAAAAGGTTGCAATATCGATTCTAAATAGCAGACCACATGATTTCTAGAAAATTAAGATTTCTACTAAGTATACTCTCATTTTAATTTCCAGGACGATCCGGTTCAAACCAAAATCCAATAAAATAGTATGAAATTTATTTGTGATATTTAACTCTAATAGTCTGCATATTTTCTCTACTAACTCAGTTCTTAATCTTGTACGTAATTGAATTGACATAGTTATATAGTTGTATGCAATGGGAATCAAATCTTATGGTTATCAAATCTTGATCTTCGTTTTAGTTTGTCGTAGTTTTATTGTTTTCTTTATGTGTAGAAAGTTAAAGAACTTTTCACCGCTACGCAATTAGCTAGACTAGTTAGTTAAATTTCTTCTCATTTGTGGTAAAATAGAAATAAGTACCTAGGGAACTGTTTACTTGTGTAATAATTATCTCTTTTTTTTGGGCAAAATCAGTTGATTTAGCTAAAATTTCGAAAGTTTTTTTAGCTAAAAAGTGCACTCATTTTGGAAAAGTGCATTCATTTAGCTGAAAAGTACATCATTCATTTTTAAAGCCGCATGCTAAATCAACCACAGATAACTACGGTCAAATTATTTAAGCTGGATCTTGGCCTGAGAGGTAATTTTTGTAGCGTTGTTATTTGTTTTTTGCTATGTAGCTGACTTTCTCCTAAATAGAGCATGTTTTATTGTTTGTAGTGTTAGATCTCAGCATGCAATATTGTTATTGATCTTTTGATATTGGTAGCGATGGCTCTAGTGGATGATACATTTTGGTGTAACAGTAGTGGCAACCAGTTAGTTTTTTTATTTTTTTGTTTATTTAATTAAATGTGCATATATTGGTAAATTTTATAAAAATGTGAAATCAAAAGTAGTAAGTAATATGAACAAATACTTATAAAAAAAAAAGCTTAGGACAGATACATAATAGAAAGTACAACTCATCTCTAGAAAATTCCTTTTCATCATATTTGGTTCTCTATGAATTCAGATCTATGATAGAGTAAACACTTTGTATGTAGCTAAACATAGAAATCCACTGTCACCCTTGTAAACAATTACTGGTGCAAGTAGCACTTCTAAATATAGATTGTATAGCATATATAATGTACAATTTGAATTTAAAAACCTGGCCATGGCGGAAAGCTAACCAATTTTTGTGTAATCACTTAGAATATGTCTAATATCAATGCCTTAGTGGTGCAGTATTGATTTTAGCTTCGTCAACCTTTTTAGGTTTATCATTTAATTGGGTTTTGACCGCCATCAGGAAGTTCTTTTTGATGGGGAAAAAAAAAAAATCTAGTTTGGTATAGAATATCTTCCCATGGCTCTTCGTAATATTAAAATATGATGAACATATTGCTTAGAGTTTAATAGCTGTGGTGGCACGATGAATTGTCAAAAGCGTATAGAGATATTTGGCTCGTCATTTTAAATGTAATGTAGTGGACTTGGAAAACTTGCATTAGTGTATTAACTATGTGTAGATATGGCCGACGTTTCAAAAACATCAATTTCATGTTTGCAGGTTTAATTTTGGTGATGCATACAACAACATTTTGTGGTGTGATGTAATTTTTCATGCTGTATATTGACATGTATAGTCGTACTATTTCTATATTTTAGTTGGCTTTTACGTCTGCTGAAGCTTGCTGATTCGGCTCAGATTTCCGAGGTATGTTAGTTTTAGCCTCATTTTTAGCTTTATAGAATGTGGAATTGCTAATTACGTGTTATATGGAAAACGCCGGTATATGATTTGTATGGTCTTGACATTATTATTAGATTTCTGCCAATATGCCCCAAATGGATGTTTATAATTAAAAAGAGCTCTGCGTCCCTCTTTGGTCTCTATGGAGTCAAGTGCATGAGCAGGGATCTTGGGTAGGAAAGACCTGCAAGATCAGCTTGCGTTTCTCTCTTTATCGTCAGATTATTTTATCTTAGCATTTAGTATTTTGATTATGATGTTAACTGCGGATAGTTATTTATTTTTTATTGCATTGTAAACTGTTAAATTTCAACTAATTAAATTGCTTTCTTAGTCAAGGTAATATGAGGTTCTAAGGTAAAAATAACTTGTCTAGTTAATCTTTTTCTTTAATTTTAACTGTTAAGCATCATTTTATAAGGTAATAGACCAAAAAGTGACTTTCAAAGGAGAAATTTTCTATATCATTGAACCAGATTATCCCCCTTTCTTTTTTTTTTTTCCTGTTTGTGCAAAGGTCAACGTAGATTTGTATTTGTCTGTAACATATGCATATGTTATCTATGTAATGCATCTTAGTCCCTTATTATTATTACCATTTGTCTATCTTAATGTATCAATTTAAAGGTTTGTCTTTTGCTATCAAAAGATATAATTTTGTTAACGTTATTTTGGTTGAAAATTACATCTTCTTTTGTCTCTTTTGGTCATTCTGGGTTTTCTTTTTTCTTTTTTTTTTTTTTAATTTATAATTTTGTTGCTGGAAGATGGAGTTTTGTGTATTTCTAAAGGTATTTGCACATGGGCGCGCCCACACTGCTGCACTTTTTTTTTTTCAGATACATTTACTTTCTTATGATTCTTGAATATTTTTTAATGATTATTATTTTCTTAAAGGAGAAATTTATTTATAATATAGGTAGAGATTTTAAAATTTTTTTTTTAACTCCGCCACCGCCGGTCCCAAGCCCGGATAAAGGAGGAGGGTTTAACTTAGTAGCTTTACTAAGAAATTCTACCTATATTATAAATATTTTTGTATTAGGTTTTTTTTTTTTTGTTGTTTTTCTTTTTATCCCTTATGCTTTTTTTCTTAGATAGTTGTAAATTTAGTTGTACGTAGAAGTAGTTACACAAAAAATATTATTTATAATAATGTGTTTCTTCTTTGAGATAGTTGCAAGTTTGTTATAACAATCTTAATGCAAATAATATAAATAAAATAAAATAA